>OZ023214.1:17568713-17861125 GCA_963995525.1 Escarpia spicata | reverse complement strand
GGAAATTCTTTTTTTAAGAAATTCGTTCTGGGCGGTGGGGATCTCGGGGTCACAAACATAAGACTTCCTTTTTTCCCGGACAACGCCGGGAAACGCGGCTCTTGTGTGTGTGAGAAATTATATATATATATATTATATACATATAATATATATATATATATATAATTTCTTCTATCCCGTAACCATGCGGTCGTTGGAGCTCCACTGATGATTTCCTGACAGCTCCCGCTCGATTCTTTGCCGCCCTCTGCGAGGTGCCGAAGGTCAAACCAGAAACCAGTCCACTCCTGGACGTTGTCTTCCCACCTCTTCCTCTGTCTGCCTTTCTTTCTTCCTCCTGGCACAGTGTTTTGTAGGATGGTATATGCAAGGCCGGTTGATCTTGTATAATATATATATGTGTGTGTAAATATATATATGTATATTTATACAAGATATATATATTATACAAGATATATACATATATTTATATCTTGTGTAATATATCAATCGTCTGGGATCGTCTAAGATTGAACAGTTTGTCGTACGTACGATGCCTGATTTTGATGCTAGGGACATCATCTTGAAAGGCGTAGCAGAAAACATCATGCTAGACTCCATTGGCGACTGGGTACGCGTCAGGTGACTACCCTGTCTTCATATATATATATATATAGAGAGAACGAGAGCAAAAGATAGAGGGGGATGGACACAGTTGGTGAAGAGAGAGAGAGAGAGAGAGAGAGAGAGAGAGAGAGAGAGAGAGAGAGAGAGAGAGAGAGAGAGAGAAGAGAGAGAGAGAGAGAGAGAGAGAGAGAGAGAGAGAGAGAGAGAGAGAGAGAGGAGAGAGAGAGAGAGAGAGAGAGAGAGAGAGAGAGAGAGAGAGAGAGAGAGAGAGAGAGGAGAGAGAGAGAGAAGAGAGAGAGAGAGAGAGAGAGAGAGAGAGAGAGAGAGAGAGAGAGAGAGAGAGAGAGAGGAGAGAGAGAGAGAGAGAGAGAGAGAGAGAGAGAGAGAGAGAGAGAGAGAGAGAGTTGTATATATGCATATATATATATATGCATATATACAACTCTCTTTAGCATGATGTATTTTGCTACGCCCAATGACGCATTTCAAGATGATGCCCCTAGCTTCAAAATCAGACATCGTACGCACGGCAAACTGTTCAATCTTAGACGATTCCAGGCCAAAACGAAGGTTCAGATAGACACTGTCCGTGACTTACTGTTTGCTGGTGATTGCGCACTGAATGCTGGATCACAGTCTGGCATGCTGCGGAGCATGGACCTGTTTTCCTCTACATGCGACAACTTGGTCTGGCGATAAGCACAAAGAAGACTGAAGTCATGTACCAGCCTGCTCCAGGAAAGCCCTAAGTCGAGCCAAAGATAACTGTGAAACATCAAAACCTGATTGCTGTGAACAAGTTCACCTACTTCGGGAGTGTACTCTCCCGGGTTGTCCACATTGATGATGAGACCAACGCAAGCATACATGTATGGCTTTTGGCAGACTCTGCAGCCCAGCTAGCGGACAAAAATAAAAGTTTACAGAGCGGTTGTCATTCCATCACTACTCTACGCAAGCGAGACATGGACCGTGTATCAGCGCGATGCCAAAAAGCTAAACCACTTTCACACGAGCTGTCTGCAAAAATTGCTGAAGATCAAGTGGCAGAACAAAGTGGCAGATAAGAGGTGCTTGCCCAGGCTAGCTTGCCAAGTGTTGATGGGCTGGCCATGTGGTCAGAATGCCGGACTCACGTCTGCCAAAGAAGGTACTCGGGACGGGACCCACTCTCGCGGAGGGGAATAGAAATGTTACAAGGACACAATAAAGACCTTCAAGAACTTCAATATGGACTGTGATCTTGGGAGAGAACGGCTTGTGAGCGACAAACTTAGCGCAGCGACACAAAGGCGGGGGTTGTGTCTTATGAACACAGAGGCATTGCTGACGCCAAAATAAAGCGAAATGAGAGACAGTCTCGACAAAATGACAATATGCGAATAGGCAATAATGAAATGTGGTCTTCTTCGATTCGCAAAGGACGAACAATAACAACACACGCATACACATATACAAATACACACACATATATATATACACACACACATACATACATATACCTGTACATGCATATATATACATACATATATGTACATACATATATATATACATACATATACAAAAATATACCTACATACCTACATGCATGCTTGCATGCATGCATGCATGCATGCATGCATGCATGCACACATACATACATACATACATACATACATACATATATACATACACACACAGTCACACACATACATGCATACACACGTGCATACATATATATAATATGATCATTATTATAACTGAAGAAGTAGCCAAAGCGATTGGACAAAAAAGAGAGGTATGTAAGGAGATAGAAGTGATCAAAGGCAATGGCGAACAACCTGGTACAGCCATACAGCAACTGTATGGACAAAAAAGGCAGCTAAGAGAGCTGAGGATAAGGCGAACAGAGTGATGGAAGATGAGCTGTATAGAAAGCTTGATGAGGATAGCGGAAAGAAGATGATCTATAAGATGCCATAAAGCAAGGAAAGTGTGTGATTTCTAGGAGCGCTCATGTGTAGAGGTTCTGGACTGGCCGGCTCAGGTACCGGACTTGAACCCTATTGCGCACCTGTAGGAAGTCCCCTTCAGAAAGATACAGGATACTAAGCCAAGTAGGTGGGGTGATACTAAGCCAAGTAGGTGGAGTGTTCTGTGGCAGTTGCTGCAGGAAGCATGTTAAGCTATAGTAATAAAAGGAAAATAATAAAATCATCAAAATAAAATTGTGTTGCTGTTCCCGTGATTTTATGCCGGTACTGTATAAAGAAACAAAGAGCAGGGTGTTGTGTGGACCGGGAGTGTCAGGAGAGTTTGAAGTAAATAATGGCCTGAGACAAGAGAGTGCGCTGAGCCCACTGTTGTTCATCGCAGTGGTGGAACTGATAAACAAAAAGGCTAGTGCGAGAGATATCCTCCGGAAGCTACTGTATGCAGACGGGCTGGCAGTGGTAGCGGACGGGGAAGAAGATCTCCAAGAACAACTGGCAGAGCGGTAGTTCAGCAGACATGGACTGAAAGTTAGTTTGGAGAAGACGGTGGTGCTATGGGCGGGGCAGCAAAACAAAGAGGGGAAGAAACTAAAACAAAGATACAGTTTTCTATACCTAGATATGCGACGATGGTAACTCAGACACAAAAATTCGCAGGAGGATAAACGCAGGGGATTGGAGGAAAGTTTAAGGTGTGATGGGAAACAGGCGCATATCGCGTAAACTCAAAGGAAAGGTACTCTACTCGTGTGTTTCCCCGGCATACAAGTATGACCTAGAGACGATGGCAATGGCAGAGAAACAACAAGAGAGAGTGTAGGTTTCTGAAAACAACCGGGTAAGAAGAATTGCGGGAGTGAGAAGAACTGATAAGCGAAGAATGGAGGAGTTGAAGGAGGATGCTGGAGTAAAAGAAAGTCTTAAGAAGAAGAAGCTGGCGAGAGTCGACTGAAGTGGGCACGTGGAGAGAACGGGAGGATAACGGCTGGCAAAGAAACCAGACACCCGGAGAGTGGAGAGGAGACGGAGACGAGGAAGACATAGACTGCGATAGGAGGACTGTGTAAAGATATCACAAGACTTAGAAGGACTGGGAGAGGAGTGGAGAACGAGAGCAAAAGATAGAGGGGGATGGACACAGTTGGTGAAGAGAGAGAGAGAGAGAGAGAGAGAGAGAGAGAGAGAGAGAGAGAGAGAGAGAGAGAGAGAGAGAGAGAGAGAGAGAGAGAGAGAGAGGAGAGAGAGAGAGAGAGAGAGAGAGAGAGAGAGAGAGAGAGAGAGAGAGAGAGAGAGAGAGAGAGAGAGAGAGAGAGAGAGAGAGAGAGAGAGAGAGAGAGAGAGAGAGAGAGAGAGAGAGAGAGAGAGAGAGAGAGAGAGAGAGAGAGAGAGAGAGAGAGAGAGAGAGAGAGAGAGAGAGAGAGAGAGAGAGAGAGAGAGAGAGAGAGAGAGAGAGAGATATATATATATATATATATATATTTACATATGTCTATATATATATATATATATACATAAATTATAAAATGTTTGCTTCCCACAACATAAACAATTTCTGTCGTAAAACAGTTTCCTCTCCACGCACAACGTCACGTGACATACTCTTATACTTGGTTACACATTTTAAACAGCAAATTATAATTATGTACTCTAATTATAACGCTCGTATTACGACAACAAACGAAACATATTTAACTACTGAATATTATTTATCACTACGTGATCTACTGGTGCCAAATATTATGCCTTACATATGCATATAAACATCACCCGGATAAAATTTAACGCCCGGATAAATGTAAGCGCGACAACGCGGCCATGAATGATGTCGATGCGAACAAATGGTGCACTGGTGCCATCTGCCGGTTTGTTCCACACTATATTCTCTGTGGCAGGCCAACAAGTTGGATGTTACCGATATTGATTTGTTTTTTTGGTATCAGTTTGAATTATAAGAAGTATTATAAATGAAAACTGAAGAGTACGTTTGACGATGTGGATTTTTGGGGTAAAATTACGTCGTGTTGATACTTTCGTAAACAAATCTAGATTCAACATTTCTTTCAACAATGGCTTTCTTACCTGGCGTTCACTGTCTCTGTCACTTTTATTTCCCACAACTACTATTGGCACAAACGAGTTTACTAGGCAGAAGACCCCGTGCTGTCCAATCATCGAGCTTCACCTACAAAAATATGATAGCATTTTGAGTGGTAATAATCTACAATGCACCATAAATTAAAACTTCAAAAATTAAAACGTTCACCTATCAAACGGTTGCATATTTTATTTCAAATAAACAGTTTTAACGATACATGAAGCAGTTTAACTAATACACCCTCGAGTCATTTATACAATATATTGGGGTTAGATATTGAAGATTACCGATTTTATTAATTGAAGTTAAGCTCGTAACTACAGCGCGGTATCCAGTCTGTATGAATGCTTAGCGTGCTATATATGCCACCACTTCACCCTCTTGTGCACCTGCTCAACCCATCAACATCTCGACTTCTATTGGAATTATTCACCAAGCTAGTTCAAGTGCTCATTTCATATATACACCTTGGAGAAATGAGACGTTAGTGAACAAAATGTGACTTGCCATAACAAAGCAGGTATTAAGTTACACAGTTGTGAAATGGAATGTTTTACCTTTCTTGTTTCCACAAATCGTAAGCTTTAAAATTATGTCTCTTTTTAAATATCTTCAGTACCTTTTTATTTATTGCAAAGTAATTTCTTTAAAAAGCGACGTTTGGAGAAACGAGAACATTTTCACTCATATTGTTTGTTTAAATGTTGGCACGTAAATGCACGTATTTGATCAGTTTTCAATTTGTTGTCTGTCAGGGAAAATAAACCGGACATTGAAGGGTGACATTATAAGTTATGTATTTCTGCCAAAATCATGAAATTGATAAAACATGACGTAGCCAGCTATTTTTTGCTCATGTGCAGAGTAGGCCTGTGACACTTATTACCTGGTTCACTGTAGCGGGTCATACACAGTCCTACTTAGAGCCAATAACAGTTCATGTACCCCACCTGGAGGATTTCGTCACGGATATGTTTCATTTCGAAAAAGCTCCGGCGACAGTCGATGCTGTAGACAAGCAGGAAGAGGTCCCCTGATGACGCATCAACACACGGACAGAGAACGGCAGCGTCATTTAAGGGTCGTCACAAAACATCGACGTACGAGACATATGATATGTAACACTTGCACCGTAATCACACGAGACGATGGCGGAGTAACGCAACTAATCGGACAGGGCGCACCCAATTATGTGTGCAACTCCGCCAATTGTCGAATAAAACAACTCGTAAATGCACTATTTTACACACATTTCACACGCTTAATATTTTCTCCGTTAACGCAACTGATAGACATTCGGTGACATGACTAATGAGAGCGATAAGCGTCTGGTGGCCTACCTAGTGAGAGCGACAGGCGTCTGATGACCTACCTAGTGAGAGCCTCAGACGTCTGATGGCCTACCTAATGAGAACGATAAGCGTCTAGTGGCCTACCTAGTGAGAGCGACAGGCATCTGATGACCTACCTAGTGAGAGCGACACGTGTCTGATGACCCACCTAGTGAGAGCGACAGGCGTCTGGTGGCCTACCGAATGAGAGTGACAGCCGTCTGACGACCTACCTAATGAGAGCGACACGCGTCTGATGGCCTACCTAGTGAGAGCGACACGTGTCTGATGGCCTACCTAATGAGAGCGACAGACGTCTGATGGCCGGAAACGGGTGTAGGATGCCGGACGTGTCGACGATGTCAAGTCGGTAGACGCGGCCGCTGATGCGATACACCTGCAGACCGCCAGAGAGAAGTATCGTCCACAGCCACAGAGGACGGGAAGAGGCTGTAATTGGGAACGGGACGGTTGGGCCTAAAACTGGCGGGAGGTCGGCTTAAAAATCAGTTGGAGTGTGGCTAAAAAAATCAGGTGGAATATTGGAGGTAGATATCCCTGCCATACACCCTTCATTAAAACGTCACAACATTAATAAAGTAAATAGTATAATAGTTATGCCAGCATAGTGTCCACCAAATTAAACAGCGCTCATACAAATAACTTTCGTACCACGTATATATACATAAAACAATTATGGACTAACAGTTCTTACGCGTGTTATGGAACACCCAAACTTATTATTTTCACAGAAACATAGACCATGAATTAAAGTGCATAATGTGGATAGTGTCAACAACCTTCACAAAGTTGTGGAACATTAAGAACGAAAGAAATTATCTCTGAAATAAAATTGTCAATTTCACAATTCAAGCGTTCTGTCAAGCCTACTATTCGAATGCGAAACGCGGTAGTTAAAAACAATTCAACAAAAAACTTAAACAAAATTATACAAAAGACGTGTGAGTCTACTAAACCTGCTTTGACTGCCTCATGCGTCTATAGATGTCGTTAAGTAAGAAAACTTAATTAACTTAAGTGTGTGTGTGTGTGTGCGTGCGTGCGTGCGTGCGTGTGTGAAATATGTATATAAGAATATATATGTACACACACACACACACACACACACACACACACACACACACACACACACACACACACACACACACACACACACACACACACACACACACACACACACACACACACACACACACACACACACACACACACACACACACACACACACACACACACACACACACACACACACACACACACACACACACACACACACACACACACCGATATATATGATCATGTGATAAGAACGCCAGGTCGTCTGTAAAATACAAATAATCCATGCAACCAACATTTTTTTGGCAACGTTATTTCCCGCGCACAGTCGTCGGATTTCATATGAACTTCTGGCAACATTTTTGGTGTCAATAACGAAGAAATGCGGACAAGAAGACAAATGTGAAATGAAGGCGAAAACCGGACACAATAATACCTAAGCTTGTATGCGAAGAAAACCAATGAAACTGGCATATTGTGGAGTGCTGGTTGAGGAAGCAAAATGAGTGAGTAACATTTCTTATAGCGAAGAAGACAGACGCCCAAGAGAAAATAGAAAGTATGGCAATTCTAACGTCATTAAGTCAAGACAACGCCTTATTACGCTTTGGAAGGAGTCGAGGTTGTGTAGTAAACCCTAAAGGCCCCCAGTGTATTGTATAGAGTGCCTATGAAACTTAAGTTCCACTTAGCCAGCGATCCATTATATCGTCTTGTTGCCTAGAATTCAGTCTAGTTCTTTTTATAAATATGCCCTATTATTGTGTCTGGTTTTCATTATTTTATTCGCCAGCATCATCCTGGGCATTCAGAACATCTTCATATTAGTTCCTTTCCACCCACTGTCTTTTCGTTAATTCTTCATATGTCGTGCTCATCGTCAATTGAGGGATGCAGTCTCGGGTGCGGTTTAGTGAGTCTCAAGGCAGGGTGCAGTTGGGGGGGGTTTAGTGTGCCTCAGTGTGGAGTGCAGTTGGAAGTTTATGATGCGCCTCAGTGGGCGCAATGTGAGGTGTGGTTAGCTTCAACTCCTTCAATGTTGTACGGTGCCTATGATCAAACGTTACTTCAATTATCGTACAGATTGGTAATGGTCGAGTGACCTTGAAATGTTATTCAAATGTAGGCATTATATTATTTTATATAAGAATAGTTAAATATTGGAAACGAAAACTTAGTAACATTATTAGTTTTTTGCAAGTGTGCCATCCAGAGCAAAACACCAGGTAGGGAGTGGACAAGGAAGCCTTTTGGTTTATTGAGTGCTCGATATGTTTATAGGCTATGTTATGTATTATGTATGAATAACCCGCCCTTCTGAGATATTTGTCACCTTAGACTCAAACATATTCACACTGCAATAATTTCTAAATACTAGCATTTACCATCCTCTTTGAGAATATGAAAACTTTCTTAAATATGATCTGCACCAATCCTTCACGAATGTCACTTTGCGTCCTTTAGTCCTTCTATATTCGTAATTAAAACAAATGTTAATTTTCAATCAATATTTTCATATTCCACGTTAATTGTGTTATCCGATCTGTTAACCTCGTAGTCTCCGGGTTGTTAACCACATTCGTTTAGTTGTTTTTCATAATCAAAGTCACTCAGTTATGTAATCGTGTTAACTGCTCTCCTGTGTATATTTTAGAGTATATATCTATCATTTTATTCTTTCAGTCAGCGGATAAAACGCGTTTCATAGTTGTCAATCATCGTATAACCCTTATAATATTTCGCCGTGTGAGATTGATGTACCTTGCGGTAGAAGTCTTCGACTGTCGGCATGTACTTGCCATTGAACGTGTGTCCAAGGAAGCGATGCACGATTGCCGTCTTGCCGACGTTGGCTGTGCCAAGCACAACGAGACGATGGATGTTCTCCGGCTCCACCGTCGCGTCCTCGTCCAGCAGAGAGGTGCTGCGCAACGGCCGGATGGTCGGCAGCAGCAGCTGTTCTTGCAGCAGCTGCAGCGGCTGAAGCAACTGGAACTGCTGCTGGTACTGCTGCTCCGGCTGTTGTTGCTCGGGACTTGCGTGTTCGCCGTTTGAATCAGCGCACGTTGCAACTGCTCCCAGCACCATTTTGCTGGAAACAGGCTGGTCGACAAAGAGTTATTCGATGTGGTTCCTTACCATTCAGAAGGGTGAGTCGGCTGACGCTAAACCCAGCTTATTTAACTGTCCTTGTCACAATTCTGCACAGGATTGACAGGCTCGTAGCCAACTTTTCACAACGGGGGTTCACATTTTCCCAATACAGACTCCAGGGGGCACCACACGCTCGTGTGGGGTTATATTTTATACAATGTAAAGGGTGCGACATGTTCACGTGGGAGTTCACCCAATAATGCAGAGGGTCTAGGTGAAAGGATAATGAAGTGGGGTGTGAGGTTCGTGGACGTGTGGTTTCGACTTATATTCAAACACCACTTTAGTATCACCAGCAGGCCATTAGCGAGGCTGTTTCGGGGGTAGGGGAGTGGGATTCATATATGTGGTCTGTGGAAATTTGTCCCATTTTATTGCTGATTAAGCATAATTTATACCCAATTTTATTCATAAAAGCCAACAGATATTATTAACACAACTGAATTATTTACTCTAAACACTTCACCATATGTGCAGTTTTGAATATATATATATACATATACACACACACACACACACACACACACACACACACACACACACACACACACACACACACACACACACACACACACACACACACACACACACACACACACACACACACACACACAACAATATCATAAACGAGGCACCGATGAGTGTGGGTGTGTCCAAGTTTTGTTAGAGTAAACACCTAGTGTTACAATTTGGTGACATTACAAATGTGGTTTTCAGTCAATTAATACATTATATGTGTAACTGATCTGGAGCGCCAAATATCCACGATTTATCAAAGACATAATTCAGTTAGTAATTTAATAAACCTTTATAAAATGCATATCATAAATAGAAGATTAGAAAACATTTCAATTTGTGGAATTTGAATTAAATTATATTGATCAAACAGTCAAGTACCGTAACCTCTAGGCCACACTGATCGCAGAAAACGTTATCTGAATTTGGCAGCTAACAACACCTTTTTCACCCACTAGCATTTAACATAATACTTATGAGAACCATTGTCATTATGCAATGAAGTGTCGACATCAAATTGAGTCACTCATATAACTCTGTTTTGTCTGCATCAATCACAACCTTTAGAGTAAAATTGGCTTCTTGTGTATTTGTTATCCATTTAACAAATGTATCAACCAGGATGCCCTGGCATGCTGGGTAATATTTTAAACAACATGAAGCAGGTTTTAGGAGGGGGTTCACGCTTTTGAGAAACAGGGAATAATTTTAACATAAACAATTAGGGGTTCACATCTTAAAGATTAAATTTGAGGGGGCTTTCACATTTTGAAGAAAAGAGGGTTCACAAAAATGGGGGTTCACGTGAACCCCGTGAACCCCCTTGGCTACGGGCCTGATTTAGTGTGAAATGAAAGTAGCGTACCTTATCGTTGACGTCTTATGCAATGTTTCAGGCTGATCGCTATTTCTTGTACAATTTCACAACACTATCTTCCGCCGTGGGCATATTCATATTTTAAATGCAATGTTTCTCAACGCAACACGATTTCACTACGTCGGATCAACAGCAAGAATTGGTATGAAAGCGTTGCCCAAGCCCACTGATCAGATCACTGTCTCTTCAAGGGAGGTCACATCATCGTTATGCAGGCAATTAACAAAGTGTCTTCTCACCAACATCTAGCATATATACCGAACATTGCGGAATTAACTCGCCGCTGGAGCTTGTCTGAGGTTGCTAAGTTACGAATTGTCTCCTTTATTTGTTTGACTGGTGTTCGCATTCCTGCCTGTTTGCCATGGCAATGTTAACGCGGCGCTGCTATTCCACGAAGGACTGCGCGTCTTGTTGATGCCCGTAACGCGTCTGTGAGTAGACTTGTACAGTGACCAACGAATGGTCCTTGAATTGCTTCAGGAAACAAATAATAACCCTCGCCCAGTCGTACGAGTGTGCCAAATCTTGACGGAGGATCAGGTTGTCGCAAAACAAATAGCGTTGGTTGTCGATCATATCGCTCACATGTGAGAACTCGTTGTAAAATGTCAATTTTTTTGAAATCCCTTTGATTAATTTCGCACTTTGGTATCCATCATATACATATCAAGGTATGCTCTGGTGAAATTGGCCATGATTCAAACGAATACTTTTCATATAGCATGTGATTAAAAACCATTAATTATTCTTATCGTGAAAATTGATATCGCAATTTTTAGCCACTTGCAATGTTTTTACAAATCCACTGATACGCCTCAAGGCACATTTCAGAACGCGTCTTTCATTGTGGAATTCTTTTTCGTAAACATAACTTTATTTTTCCATAATTGAAGTCCCCACATTTTGTGACAACCAACCCCACGATGTATGGCAATCAACCCGAGCATGGGGCAGGTTGTCACATTAGATACCCTTTTTTGAATTACCCAAATATCATTGTTTGAATAAGGTTACGTCAACATTATTAATACCCATACGCATACGTACATATAACTGTCAACTTTTTAAGGATATATCCGGGAGATCTATCAGCGGTTCAGCACGCTTCCCGTGTCGCCTTGTCTCGTCGCGCTGTCTCAGGATTTCGACATCGTAAAAACAGGGGTGGGGGTGCTGTTGTAGATTTTTTGTCGAAAATTCAGCAGTTCGCTGTCGCGAAGACGGGGGGAATGCTGTTGGGGATTTTCAGCGAAAATCCGGGAAATTTGCCTGTATTCCGGGAGACCGCGAGATACACCAAAAATCCAGTACACTCCCCTATATCCAGGGAAAGTTAGCAGGTGTATATATACATCATAGATTAACGTTAATCTTAGCAGCAACAACATTTAGGGAACTGTTATTACAGAGATGAAAATAAGAAAAAAGGTGTGACAACCATCCCCGGTTGGTTCCCAATTTCAACCTACACAGTTTTCTGTCCTCTCCCCAAGAAACCTGTGCCATCTGTTCTTAACGACTACTGCCTAATGGCGCTTACCTCGGTCGTCATGAAGTGCTTTGAGCGACTCGTACTTCGTTCTCTCCTGCAGGATGTTGGGATCAACCGGATCCTTTTTAATTTGTGTATAAACGCAACCAAGGTGTGGAGGATGCAGTCCTCACTCTATATCATAGTGTGTATACTCACTTGGAAAAGCCAAAGTCGTTTGCCAGGTTGGTCTGTATTGACTTTTCCTCGGCTTTCAACACCATTCAGCCACACATCATGATGAGTAAACTTGTCAATATACATGTGAACCCACACATCATCTTGTGGGTAAATCAGTTTCTTACTGAGCGTACGCAGGTAGTGTGCTATAATGGTGATGTGTCGAGCTCACTCTTCACTTTCACCGGTGCCCTCCAGGGCTCGGTGATCTCCTGTTCTGTTCACACTCTATACAGACTGTCGTAGCAGCCAGGAGACCGTCAATTTAATCAAATACAGCGTTGACGCTGCTATTGTCGACCTATCCGGCTCTAATCAAGTGTGTGCGTGTGCTGTAGTTGATTTCACAGTGCGGTGTGGCAATCAAAGACCTGAAAGTTCGTAAAACTGAAGAACTCTTAATAGATTTTAGGAAGAATCCTATTCCTCCCAGGAGGATCTGTACAGGCAACGGGCAGAGAGAAAGGGAAGGAAGGTCTCCTCAGACCCCGAACACCCCCTGTTTCCATGCTTTAAACTGCTTCCTTCTGGCCGCCGCTTCCAACTCACTCACAGTAAACTGAATCGCGCTCGAAACTCGTTTGTACCTTCGTCAATTAGACTAATGAATGAATAACTGTCCTTCGTTCCCCTCCATCTCTGCCAGTCTTACACTGAGTGAGCCTGTCATGATTTGTGATATGTGAGATGATTTATCTTGTGTAACTTATTTAACATAATTTTAACTTATTTAACCGATGTAACTTTTATTACTATTTTTTCATTTTTATATGGCATGTACATTTGTTTTAATATGCTGCTACACTCCAAATTAATTTCCTCCCACGGGACAATACATTATTGTGATTGATTGGTCGGGTCGACCAGGCGCTCGATATTGGTCAAAAACCCGAATTTGTCGTTCACCTTGATCTTGTAAAGTATTCCGGTCATCACTACTGTATATAGACGCTCTGGCAGTGGTAGCGAACGGGGAAGCAGATCTCCAAGAACAACTGATAGAGTGGACGGATATGTTCAGCAGACATGGACTGAAAGTTAGTTTGGAGAAGACGGAGGTACTTCGGGTTGGGCAGCAAAACATAGAGTTGGAAATACACCTGGAGGGGAAGAAACTAAAACAAAGAGACTGTTTTGTATACCTGGGTGGAGCGATATGCTGGAATAGTAACTCAGACACCAACATTCGCAAGAGGATAAACGCAGGGGCTTGGAGGAAAGTTTAAGGTTTTATGGGCGCATATCGCGTAAACTCAAAGGGAAGGTGCTCTGCTCATGTGTTTTCCCGGCACACGTGTATGACGTATGACGTATGACCTAGAGACGAAGCAGATCTCCAGGAACAACTGACAGAGTGGTCGTTCAGCAGACATGGACTGAACGTTAGTTTGGAGAAGACGGTGGTGCTATGGGCGGGGCAGCAAAACAAAGAGGGGGAGAAACTAAAACAAAGACACAGTTTTGTATACCTGGGTGGAGCGATATGCGGGGATGGTAACTCAGACACCAAAATTCGCAAGAGGATAAAGGCAGGGGCGAACGCTTGGAGGAAAGTTGAAGGTGTGATGGGAGACAGGCGCATATATATATCGCGTAAACTCAAAGGAAAGGTGCTTCTCTATTTATGTGTTATTCCGGCATACCTGTATGGTCTAGAGACAATGGCATTGACAGACAAACAACAAGAGAGGGTGCAGGTTTGTGAAAACAACTGGGTAAGAAGAATTGCGGGAGTGAGAAGAACTGATAAGCGAAGAAAGGAGGCGTTGAGGGAGGAGGTTGGAGTAAAAGAAATCCTTAAGAAGAAGAAGCTGGCGAGGAGTCGACTGAAGTGGGCTAGGCTTGTGGAGAGAGATTTGGAAGTTTTGGGAGAGGAGTGGAGAAGGAGAGCAAAAGATAGAGGGGAATGGAGACAGTTAGTGGAGAGAGCAGTGGAAGATAACTGACAGAAAAGAAGGAAAACAAAATTGAAATCGAGGAACGGAATCAAGGCCAGCCTCACCCTTGACGACAGGGAATCAAGAGAAGAACAACAACATTTTTTCGTGAAGCTGAATGTGCCTCACCGCAGCTTGTAGTTACAGGCCAGCATCCTCGCCAAGCACCTTCTCTACAGCACGTCTTTCTGCCACGGTGCCATTTCTTCTCAGAACGCCGTGGCCTTTGTCTCTGCCTAGATGCGATGATGATTCTTCGCTCGTCCTCGCAGAAGCGTCACGTGAGTTTGGTCTCGAAACTGTTCCGTCCGAGCCCGGCCGTTAAAAGTAGGTCGTGTAGGCAACGAAGGTGTGCGACATCACATGACAGCAGGATGGCGGCATTAGAGCACGTGTCTGTTGCCTCGTGGCAATGGTCGCGATGATAATGCTGCAGACGCATATATATATACATGTATATATGCGACTGCAGCATATATATATATATATCTGCAGAGTTCAGTTCCATCGAAATTGATGTAATAAACTGTTCAAGATCTTTACAGCTTTGACTGAGATTGGAATCAGTCGAAACTTGGTGCTCAACGTCCATGAGATATACTGTGTCCAACAAACATCGCAATTCAGCATTCAGATCGTCGAATAGGTTTGTCTATTCCTTGAGGCTAGTGAACCTCTTAGCCGATCCAGTGTTTTTGGTGACACGCATGATTTCCCGTCCTGCCGAAAAGACCTCGTGCTAGTTCTCTAAACATTAGTTTTACCCTTCTACGAATTTCCACACTTACCGCCTTGCCTTTTTCCACGGATTTTGCACAAATCGTCATGAGTGTTCGACGTAATGTTTGTGTAAACGCAACTTCAATATCGCAGAACGTTTCCTAGAAGTACTTCCTGGGATCTCATGGTCTCTCCTGGACACGTTTAGTCTCTGCCAAGATCTCATACAAGAAACGTGTAAAGAATCTGAATGTCAGGTTGGTGTGAAGCAACTGCCGCACATCCCCACTGGTTTCTGGTTATTTATTCGGATCCTCGGAAAGCCTTTCAAGTAGCCCTGTCACCGACGCCGTCATTAATAGCTTCGACCGTCTCCACATTAATGCATCACTTGTTTGTTGCATAACAAATTACTAATGTACGCAACGAAGTTTATAGGACAGCAGAATCGCGGATTTTTAATATGTGTTTACCTGTCTGATGGGTAAGTTGACCTGACACCAATTAAACCCTTCAATTGCAACCCTGCCCATGGAGCACTATACACTGGGAAAGTTTAGCGCCTAGCGGAGGGCAACATTCTACAGTGGATGGACATGCCCTATGTGAAAGGGCAGGCAAACATCACGTCATAAGAACCAACAATTAATTGTTCTAGAAGGTAGTTTACTTCATCTGCACCGAAGTTCAGATGACACAAATATAGAATAGGTAGACAAAACTGGTATATTGGCTGAACAAAGACGTTACGCTAATCTGACCGACCGTCTCGGCAGGTGCCGTCATCCTGTCCACTGCCCTTGTGCCATCCCATGGCTTTGTGCATACAAGTGTTGACTATCCACAACATCTACCACCATACAAGGACTTGCTACAAAGCATGGCACATAAATAGCTACATACAATAATGAATATGTACAAAAAAACATGCCGCAACTCATGGTTCAGCTCTAGTAACTTATAACATGATGTTACCATTCTTATATACAAAGTGTCTGTGACCACATATTCAACTGGACATTACTGACAGGGACAGATAATCAGTATGTAGTGGATAAAATAACTAATTTCCTTTACGTAGGTATGGTGACAACAACATTGGTTACCTGGAGATGGTACCAATCTGTAATGTGAAAAGGCGCCGCTAAATGTGTTAATGTACGCTTTGTATCAAAAAGTCACCAGAACACCATCAAATTATAGTACTGAATGGAGGTCCTATACAAAAGCCCCAAAACTACCACAAGAATGAAACTGGGCATAGAGTAGAGACATCTGGTGACCATATCCGAAGAAAAATGTTTTTGGGATGGCACTCTTGGAGTTACTGCACTAACATGCACAATTATATGTTACATGAAGGATTGGGAGGAGTGGAGAACGAGAGCAAGAGATGGAGGGGAATGGAGACAGTTGGTGGAGAGAGCAGTGCTAGATAAGTGAGAGGAAAGAAGAAGAGAACCAAAATCGACGAACGGAATCAAGGCCAGCCTCACCCCTGACGATTGGGAATCAAGGCCAGCCTCACCCCTGACGACTGGGAATCAAGGCCAGCCTCACCCCTGACGACAGGGAATCAAGGCCAGCGTCACCCCTGACGACTGGGAATCAAGGCCAGCCTCAACCCTGACGACAGGAAATCAAGGCCAGCCTCACCCCTGACGACTGGGAATCAAGGCCAGCCTCAACCCTGACAACTGGGAATCAAGGCCAGCCTCACCCCTGACGACAGGAAATCAAGGCCAGCTTCACCCCTGACGACAGGAAATCAAGGCCAGCCTCACCCCTGATGACTGGGAATCAAGGCCAGCCTCACCCCTGACGACTGGGAATCAAAGCCAGCCTCACCCCTGACAACTGGGAATCAAGGCCAGTCTCACCCTTGACTACTGGGAATCAAGGCCAGCCTCACCCCTGACGACTGGGAATCAAGGGCAGCTTCAACCCTGACGACTGGGAATCAAGGCCAGCATCACCCCTGACGACAGGAAATCAAGGCCAGCCTCACCCCTGATGACTGGGAATCAAGGCCAGCCTCACCCCTGACGACTGGGAATCAAGGCCAGCCTCACCCCTGACGACTAGGAATCAAGGCCAGCCACACCTGTGACGACTGGGAATCAAGGCCAGCCTCACCCCTGACGACTGGGAATCAAGGCCAGCCTCACCCCTGACGACTGGGAATCAAGAGGACAACATAAACATAAATATTATGGAATATGCCTCATTCATGTTATTCTGGTACGTTAATTAAAAAGATGTATTTAAATGATCGTAAAATGAGCCAATGGTCTTTCGAGATATATAATGCTCCTGGCAGGTTGTTCCATGGTATATAGTGTCAATGACCAGTGCTGCCCTGACCTTGTGGGCGAGGATAGGGACAGTGCTGTAGGGTGGCCGACTGAGCAGGTCTCTGTAGAGAAGCTCCTGTTCACGGGCGGCCAGCATGAGGGGGTGGGGCCGTGGGGTAGTGGGTACGGCCCAGGCAGGCCACGGGTCACAGCTGAAGCCTCTACTGCTGCAACATGGACAAACAGATTAGTTGAGGGGTCATTTTTAAACGAAGTCAGACAGATACATCTGGTTGATTAATGCTGTTATTCACAAATGTACTGGCACGCCTGTGTGACATCAGCTATGGGAGGCAATATCACAGCATCATCAGTAAAATGAAGGCACAACAGTAATATAATAACAATTATTACAAAATAACAATAGTTACATAATAACAATATTTACATAATAACACCAACGTTTAACACAAAAACAATGGTTAGTAAATACTGCGGTGAAACAAACTTACAGCAACTTCAGTAAAAAGAAGACATAAGTGACATACTAACAACAAGTTACACAATAGCAACAATGACATAGTAACAATTGTGACACATCAACAGAAACATCGCCATATTGGATAAGTATCACATTTCCGCTTCATGTATTATTGCGTCGGTTAATTCCATACCTTGTTCCTGGTTGTACGTTCTCTTGCCTCGACTTCCGCTTTGAGATAAGTCTGTTCAATAAATGTTCTCGTCGTTATCGAGTCTTTCCCTTCTATATTGGCGTGGTGGCAGCGTTTTCACTACTGAAGTGGATAGATACTCGTATAGCCAAACAAACGGCACGACGAATGCGTACTTTCCGTACGCAGTAATTAACATTGAACATTGCCGGCATTTGCATAGACGATTGAGCTACACGTCAACGCGACAATGGCTCAGTCACAGAGAGCTCCAAAACAGTGGTCTCTTTCAAAACACGAAACACTGACGTCATATGAGAGCTGGCGCCAAAACCTCCAATATACTCTATCATTGGACGCGAATTTCGCACCATTCCTACTCGACCAGGCAACATGGGGAAAGAAAACTAACACTTCTCCACTCAGAGGCTTACTTGACGATACCGAAGACACACCAGGCTTGGTTTGGCGAACGGCACAACAAAAAGTCGCGCACTTAGAATTAATGCTTGGGCAGATTGCCAACTTCTGTCCGATCATATCGCGAAATACCATCGTAAAAAACTCGACATCCGTCAACTCCATATGGCAGGCAATCAGACTTCACTTCGGGTTTCAGACAAGCGGCGCTCACTTCATAGATTTCGCCGACTTAAAACTTGAATCAGACGAAAACCACGTGGACCTATTCCAACGCCTCATGGCGTTCGTTGATGATAGTCTGCTGACAGTGGGTGGCGGTATATCACACCACGACGAGTTCCCAACCGTAGATGAAGACTTATCACCGTCGCTAGAGAACATGGTTGTATTGAGCTGGCTTAGACTTATCCATCAGGAGCTACCTAGACTCGTAAAACAGCGCTACGGAACCGAACTGCGGAGCCGCACACTAGCCAGTCTTAAACCAGAGATCTCTCAGGCTCTGGGGTCCCTACTGGACGAGATCCATTCTATGTCAGAGACAAAAATCCTGAGACTGTCAACCTACTACCCACCACGCACACGCTCTGGGCTCGCTCGCCCACAAAGCTACCAACGAACCCAACGAGCAAAACAATGCCCACTCTGTAAGCAGGCTGGTAGACCGATAGTAGACCACTATCTAAGCGCTTGCAAGTACTTGCCCGAGCAAGACAGACTGTTCATGACTAAGGCACGCAACGTGACAGGACTAAACTGCGAAGATAGCGGAGACGATGAACCACCAGTGAATGACGACTACGTCAATGACGTACAAAACGTGTCGGCGACTTGTCGCGTAAATACGAAACAGTCTCCATTCTTCAAAGCGTTCCATCGTCACCACCCAATACGTCTTACCCTCGACACTGGGGCCGAAACCAACATGATTAGAGAGACGGTGGCCAGGTCAATTGGTGCAAAAATCACCAAAAGCTCCCAGCTCGCAAGACAAGCTGATGGTGTAACCCCACTCAATGTAGTCGGAGAAACAAGGCTCGTGTTATCGCGGGATAATCTTGACCTACACCTCGTTGTCCTTGTCGTTAAAGACTTGGATGTCGATGTACTTGCCGGAACACCATCCATGACAACCAATGACATATCCGTTCGTCCCGCCAAAAATCAGATCAGCATTGACGAAACTGTGATACACTACGGGATGGAGAACGTCAACCGTTCCCAATATCACACGATTCGCAGAGCGCAGGCCTACGTGTTGCGTGCGCCACCCGCGCCCACTACTGTTTGGCCAGGCGACTACATAGAACTGTCTATTCCATCAGCACTCGACGATCTTGTAGTGGCAATCGAACCTCGTAACGATCATAAGTCCACATTGCACTACCAAGATTGGCCCCAACCTGCCATTGTCGAGGCAGTCGGGGACAAAATCCGTTTACTAAACACGTGTACACATCCCTTGAAAATAGGACGCAACGAGCACTTTTGCCAAGTGCGTGGTACCACAGCATGTGACACCAACTACGTGGAAGACATCGTAGTCAAAAACACAAGCACACACGCAGCAGACGTGCAATTTTCAGACACTATCGAACTAGACAGTGGCAACCTCTTGTCTGACGACTTGCGCAACCAGTTCCGCAATCTGCATCAACAATTTGACATCGTGTTCAACTCGAAAATCGTAGGATACAACGGGCATGCGGGTCCATTCACAGCAACTGTAAACATGGGACCAGTCCAACCCCCGCAGCGAAAGGGGAGGTGTCCGCAATACGCTCGCGACAATCTCGTCGAACTTCAGGAAAAGTTTGATGATTTGGAGGCGGCCGGTGTATTCCGTCGTCCAGAAGATATCGGGGTGGTGGTCGAATACCTTAACCCGTCATTTCTCGTACGCAAAGCTAATGGAGGATCACGACTCGTCACTGCCTTCACGGAAGTAGGACGTTACAGCATGCCGCAGCCTTCTCTCATGCCAGACGTGGATTCGACACTAAGATCCATAGCTTGCTGGAAGTACATCGTTGTATCAGACTTGACGAATGCATTCTATCAGATCCCTCTATCGAAGGACTCAATCAAATACTGCGGAGTTGCGACACCCTTTCGTGGAGTTCTCGTGTACACACGATGTGCCATGGGCATGCCCGGCTCGGAGACGGCATTGGAAGAACTCATGTGCCGAGTCTTTGGTGATCTGTTACAAGAGGGCGTCGTCGCCAAGTTGGCTGACGATTTGTACTGCGGGGGCAACTCGCCACAAGAGCTACTAGACAACTGGAGTCGTGTCCTTGATGCCCTTGCTCGATGCGACTTACGACTTTCAGCAAAGAAGACCAGGGTTTGCCCCAAATCAACGACCATCCTAGGCTGGGTGTGGTCAGAGGGTACACTACATGCCAGTCCTCACCGCATCGCTATTCTGGTATCGTGCACACCGCCACAAACCGTTCTGGGACTTCGTTCCTTCGTTGGAGCATATAAAGTGTTGGGACGCGTCATCTCTCAGTGTTTCAAAGTACTTGCACCCCTCGAGTCGTACATTACGGGCATGAAATCACAGGAGACATTGACATGGACTGATGACATCCGCGAGGCGTTCCGTGTAGCCCAAAACACACTCTCCACCAACAGATCGATCACATTACCGCGGCCCAGTGACCAACTATGGATCGTTACCGACGGTTCGGTTACCAAACGTGGCATCGGATCCACACTATACGTTTCGCGAAATGGACAGACCCGGCTTGCCGGGTTTTTCAGTGCCAAACTAAAGAAACACCAAGTGACATGGCTACCCTGCGAAATCGAAGCGTTAGGCATTGCTGCAGCAGTCAAACACTTCAGCCCGTACATCATACAATCAAAGTCGAAGCCGTGTCTACTCACCGACAGCAAACCGTGTGTGCAGGCCATTGACAAACTATGCCGTGGCGAATTTTCATCTAGCCCTCGCGTGACATCGTTTCTGTCAGTTGTCGCCCGATACCAAGTCACAGTGCACCACCTGGCGGGTTCATCAAACATACCATCCGACTTCGCAAGCAGAAACGCACCTGAATGCCATGAACCACATTGCCAGATATGCTCTTTCATATCGCAAATCGAACAATCTGTCGTTATGAGTGTTGCTGTGGAAGATATCATATCCGGCTCCACTCGCCTTCCGTTCACGAGCAGGTCCGCATGGCTCTCTACACAATCAGAGTGCCCTGACCTACGGCGCGTCAGAGCTCACCTAAAACAAGGCACACGTCCATCCAAAAAAAGTAACCAACGCCAAGGACGTAAAACGTTACTTATCTACTACAACGTTGGCTCGCGACGGCGTCATCGTGGTCAAGTACGACATACCATTCCCGCCAACCTAAAAACTTATCGTAGTTCCACGACAAGTGTTAGATGGCTTACTAACAGCGATCCAGCTTAAGCTGAGCCACCCATCAAAACACCAACTCAAACTCGTAGTTCGTCGTAACTTCTTCGCATTGGACATCGACAACGCGATTGAGCGAGTGACCGACGCATGCCATACATGCATGTCACTAAAAATATCCCGACTACACTCATCGAACAAACAACGACCGACGCTCCCGAAGCGATTGGTGTTTCGTTCGCAGCAGATGTTATCCGCGAAACCGTTAGCTCATACACTTCTACGTGCATCATCGAGAGCGAACGCCATGACGCGTTACGTGACTGCCTCGCTCGACTCTGCATAGAGTTTCGACCCCTCGACGGGCCTCCTGCGATCATCCGCGTGGATCCAGCCCCAGGGTTCATCGCTCTTGTGAACGACCCAACTCTGCTACGTTTGGGTATTCGTTTGGAGATAGGGAGAATAAAAAACTCTAACAAAAACCCCATAGCTGAGAAAGCTGTGTCAAAGGTTGAAGATGAGCTGCTACGACAGGAGCCTGGCGGGGGACCGGTGTCACCTCTTATACTGGCAATTGCTACCTCTCAACTCAACTCCAGAATCCGCGGTCGCGGCCTATCGGCACGCGAAATATGGTTCCAACGAGACCAGTTTTCCAACGCGCAGTTGCCTATTTTAGATCGTGCCATCATCGCTGAACAACATCAGTCTCGCCTACAAAATCACGCACACAGCCAGACGTCGAAGGCTCCTCGCGGCAAAGAGGCGCCTGTACCGATAATTCATGTCGGTGACTTGGTTTATGTACTATCCGACCGCAATAAGTCGCAAGCTCGAGACCGCTATCTAGTCACCTCTATCGAAGATAGCTGGTGCTACATTCGCAAATTTAGCGGATCTCAACTACGCACTTCATCATACAAGGTGCGACTATCCGAGTGCTATTTAGTACCCGGTCATGTGTCGACCACAATACCCACGCACCATCGTGAGGATGGAGATGACACGGAAGACGTCCCGGCATACGAAGACGACACCCCGCCTGATGTCCAAGCGAATGCAACTCCACCCGAAATCCCATTAGTGATCGCAGCACCGCCCGAGGCTCCATTGACGATCACAGCGCCACCTGAGGCCCCTACAACCGCGCTATCGAAACCACCAACCACACCCAGTGACAACGTGAGGCCCACTCGGCCCATCCGCAGACGTAATAAACCTGCATATCTACAAGACTATGAGTTATAATACATGCGCCATGGACCTATTGACTCTACTGCGTATTTTGTGTGGCATATGCCCATATTGACTCTACTGCATATTTGTATGTCATATGGACTATCACGTTATAACCTTACAAGCTTATGTGCTATTATTAGATCAGTGAAGGAGAAAAGAAAGTGGTCACGCCATATTGGATAAGTATCACATTTCCGCTTCCTGTATTATTGTGTCGGGTAATTCCATACCTTGTTCCTGATTGTCAGTTCTCTTGCCTCGACTTCCGCTTTGAGATAAGTCTGTTCAATAAATGTTCTCGTCGTTATCGAGTCTTTCCCTTCTATATTGGCGCATAGTAACATGTGTGACACATCAATAGAAACATAGTAACAACCGTACAGGAATAAATATATTTTGAATGAACCAGATTAATTAATTTTAGTTGTCAATAAAGAAACTGCCTACACGTGACATATCCAAGTTGTCACTGGCATGGGGTATTAAAAATAACAAATGCAAACAGATCCAGTGGTATTTTGCAAGCGGGCAGGTCGGTTTGAAGTGCAGCAGTTTAATAAACCAGAAACATCACTTCAGTCTGCATTTGCACAATTTAACTTCAATGTGTGATATAAATACTTTATTAAAACTTTAATGAGCCACAAATCACTACTTTGTCCTCATTTCTTACTTTGGACTGGCACGTACAATGTTAGGTATGTGGATATCTGTCAATCAGTGTCCGCCATCTTTGTTCAAAATACGTGCTTCCGGGGTCTCACCTGGCGTTGACGGCATCCCCACAAAGAGCGCCCTGTGACTGGCTGTTGGAACGGAAAATCCGAGTGATTCACTGGATATGACGTAGTCGGGATATTCATTGACTGCCGCGTTTTTTATTTGTTCAAATCCGACAATTATTTAGCCTTGGACGCTTTTCCGAAAACCAGTCCCCATTTCAACGCAACATAAAACTGTGATCAACTCTATAGGCGGTAATGAAAGGTATATAGACATAAAATATAGGTTTTTATCTCATAACTGACAAAGTTTTAAAACGATCTTATGTTGCGAAGTGGTTTGTCAGCTTGCGGAATCTTGAGATGCAGCAGCGTCGATGCGTCATGGCAAATGAAAATGGTTGCACCATCTCTGCTGATTTAAACATGTTTATATTGTAGAAATCATATATGTTATGTTTTGTGCAGCTGTAGTTATGATTTAGGACATTAGAAATATGTGTTTAATTGCCAGATGATTTACCACAAAGCAGATGATTGTGGATTTATGACCAGTTCTTTCCGTCGCTAAAACACGCATTCAGGTCATGTGACCAATTTCTCTCAATCTGGTTCAATGTTTACAAACAAATCACCATGTGCTCTTAGGGGTGTGATGCAGAGGAAGTGTTTTTACTTTCATGAAAGGGAATTATTTTGCATTTCAGGTGGAATTTCATTTAAGCCAAACTTGTTAGCTCTGCATATCTATTGAATTGTTATCTATTTCTGAAAAATATTGTTTCTTTTTCATGATGTATAGATGCCTCCAAAGAAGAAGTCCCGTGGAGGGCCACCTGGTAGTGGTACCCATGTTGATATTGAAAAAGCAGCATATTCTGGATAATTGATCAACTCTTCCAAAGGTTGATGATCTTTGTAATAGACACATACTATACTTGTATATCACCTCGGGGGAGTGTAGCAGAGCCAAGACAGAGAGACAATTGCGAGCACATTTTCCATCAATCTATGCTGAACAAGGCTAAAATACCTTAAATAATGCAATTAAGAGAACTGTATCACAAACTAGACAATAAGTTAAAAAAAACTTAGTGATTCAAATGAATTATTCACATTTTCGTCCATATGCAATCAGAAGTTTGACTTGCACATTGACATTTCTCAGGAAATGCAACCAAGTACCAGCCATACTAGCACTGAACAGCCCACTGCTCATTGTTGTCATCAAATACTCTGTTCATTCAAAACAACTAACCAAGAACAGTTATTTGGCTTTGAAAGGTAAAAACAACTACATTTTGTATATTACTGATTCATTTTTAGGATAGTTTCTGTAATTTAAGGTGTGGACTGGACGGCTGTAATTAATATTATTAACACTAATTAATTAATACTTGTATCTTATATTGCAGTTTTGATTATATCTTTTGAAAGAACTCATTACCCTACATCTTCATTCCAAATGTTATGAAGATATCTTTATTATTAAGGAAGTTACATGCTTTTTTAGGAACAAGTCACATTTTCGGTCACACAGCTGTAATGCAAATGTATGTATTTAGTAGGACTAAAACAAAGGCCGATTCCTGAAACAAAAAAATCAATAACTCCATTAATATTCAACATAATTAAGTGATTTTGGTATCATTGTTTATGGTTTTTAAACCTCTTTTCATCAGTGTTATTTGTTTAGACATTGGTCAAACTTGAAATTTTTGTCCACATACCTACGTACATGAGACAACTAAAACCTCGAACATCAACAGATTACCCTATCTGTGTTCTACAACACCCACCTGTGAATACAATATAATCACTGCTAGTTAAATTGATTTGTGTCAAGCTAGATGAATTTCTCTACAGGTTTGTCGCTTGTACGAAATACACTCGTTACACATCTTAATTTGTTGACTGCCGAGAATCCCCTTTGATACTCGGTAGTTAGGTCAATCAGCATACTAAACAATACCAGTCATTTACATGTTAACAGAGGTCTGACGGTAAGCCAATAATTATTTTATACGGCCCAATACACTGTATCTGTGCTCGTATTTGTTACTTAATCAGTGTTAAATAATTGTCACCTTTTTCACCTACTAGCATTTAACATAATACTTATGAGAACCATTGTCATTATGCAATGAAGTGTCGATATCAAATTGAGTCACTCAGATAAATCCTTTAGTATAACTCTGTTTTGTCTGCATCAATTACCACCTTTACTTTAGAGTAAAATTGGCTTCTTATGTATTTGTTATCCATTTAACAAATGTATCAACCAGGATGCCCTGGCATGCTGGGTAATGTTTGAACAACATGAAGCAGGTTTTAGGAGGGGGGTTCACCCTTTTGAGAAACAGGGAATAATTTTAACAAACAATTAGGGGTTCACATCTTAAAGATTAAATTTGAGGGGTCTTTCACATTTTGGAGAAGAGGTTTCACAAAAAGAGGGTTCACATTTTGGAGAAAAGAGGGTTCACGTGAACCCCCCTGGCTACGGGCCTGATTTAGTGTGAAATGAAAGTAGCGTACCTTATCGTTGACGTCTTATGCAATGTTTCAGGCTGATCGCTATTTCTTGTACAATTTCACAACACTATCTTCCGACGTGGGCAATTTCATATTTTAAATGCAATGTTTCTCAACGCAACACGATTTCACTACGTCGGATCAACAGCAAGAATTGGTTTTTGGGTGCTGACATTAGTATTATTGTTTGTGTTGGCAGATGACTCGCCTCTGCCGTCTCTTTGTTCGTATTGAAGTGAAAATGTAACGCCAAACGAACCTCAATAAAGGGATTTGATTCCACATTAGTGCAGCTGACATTTGAAAAGTTTGGTGCACTAGAACATATATATACCATAATATATGCGACTGCAGCAAATATATATCTGCAGAGTTCGGTTCCATCGAAATTGATGTAATAAACTGTTCAAGATCATTAAAGTTTTGACCGAGATTGGAATCAGTCGAAACTTGGTGCTCAACGTCCATCAGATATACTGTGTCCAACAAACATCGCAATTCAGCATTCAGATCGTCGAATAGGTTTGCCTATTCCTTGAGGCTAGTGAACCTCTTAGCCGGTCCAGTGTTTTTGGTGACACGCATGATTTCCTGTCCTGCCGAAAAGACCTCGTGCTAGTTCTCTGAATATTAGTTTTACCCTTCTACGAATTTCCATACTTACCGCCTTGCCTTTTTCCACGGATTTTGTACAAATCGTCGTGAGTGTTCGACGTAATGTTTGTTTAAGCGGAACGGCTTCAATATCGCAGAACGTTTCCTAGAAGTTCTTCCTGGGATCTCCTGGTCTCTCCTGGACACGTTTAGTCTCTGCCAAGATCTCATACAAGAAACGTGTAAAGAATCTGAATGTCAGGTTGGTGTGAAGCAACTGCCGCACATCCCCACTGGTTTCTGGTTATTTATTCGGATCCTCGGAAAGCCTTTCAAGTAGCCCTGTCACCGACGCCGTCTTTAATAGCTTCGACCGTCTCCACATTAATGCATCACTTGTTTGTTGCATAACAAATTACTAATATACGCAACTAAGTTTATAGGACATCAGAATCGCGGATTTTTAATGTGTTTACCTGTCTGATGGGTAAGTTGACCTGACACCACTTAAACCCTTCAATTGCAACCCTGCCCCCGGAGCACTATACACTGGGAAAGTTTAGCGCCTAGCGGAGGGCAACATTCTACAGTGGATGGACATGCCCTATGTGAAAGGGCAGGCAAACATCACGTCATAAGAACCAACACACCACACACAATTCATTGTTCTAGAAGGTAGTTTACTTCATCTGCACCGAAGTTCAGATGACACAAATATAGAATAGGTAGACAAAACTGGTATATTGGCTGAACAAAGACGTTACGCTAATCTGACCGACCGTCTCGGCAGGTGCCGTCATCCTGTCCACTGCCCTTGTGCCATCCCATGGCTTTGTGCATACAAGTGTTGACTATCCACAACATCTACCACCATACAAGGACTTGCTACAAAGCATGGCACATAAATAGCTACATACAATAATGAATATGTACACAAAAACATGCCGCAACTCATGGTTCAGCTCTAGTAACTTATAACATGATGTTACCATTCTTATATACAAAGTGTCTGTGACCACATATTCAACTGGACATTACTGACAGGGACAGATAATCAGTATGTAGTGGATAAAATAACTAATTTCCTTTACGTAGGTACGGTGACAACAACATTGGTTACCTGGAGATGGTACCAAGCTGTAATGTGAAAAGGCGCAGCTAAATTTGTTAATGTACCCAAATAAAGAACACAATCGTAACATTGTACAGAAGTAGAGCTATTTTAAATTTCAATGGTGTCATTGGTATCTCAGCTTGGTGTGTTAACGTCTGTTACAATAACATACACCGAATGATGTACACATCGTATAGACCACTGATGTATCTTATACGACACTGCACTATTGGTGAATACATAGGTACTGCACTTCCCCAATCTCCTGGCCAACATGGAAATGTCAATCAACATGCCAGCATGCACACATAAATTTGATCACTTCAAAATTTACAAAGTATCTTCCGCCAATATAAATACAATCAACGTGTGCTCCGTGAAAAGCACATTTCAGAAACCCTTTTCATTCAGCTGCCTTGTTTGGTGTTTCTCCAGACCATCACTGCAAATCCAGTATCAACATAACTTCACAGTTAAAAATGAACACTATGAAATATCCTACACATATCGTAACCTACACAGAGCAGTGCAAATGACAACATTTCACAAGCACTTAAAAACGTCACTACTTGGAATTCTCGCACAAGTGACCAGCGTGCTTAAAACCACTTGTGGATGCAGAGGTTGCATGAGAACTGCATGTGACTACACTGAATACAGCGGTGTTCACATAAAGAGCTGCTCTACACAACATTTCTGTCTCGCCGTACATATCTGCCATCAAAACACGATACATGTTCACTGTGATGTCGATTGCTGCTCAGCAGCTTCCAAGAAGCTCTGCCATCATCCAAGAAAGGAGCACGAGGAATGAGGACACTGCTCTGCATCTGTCACTGATGGAAAACACTTTCTCGTAACGAGGACGTGCCCAGAATTTATGCCTAATGAGTAGCTTTTGACAGCAGCCATTGTCACTGTTCACAATAGGCAGCGTAGAAAGATCTACTGCCGATTCCATAGGGTTAGACAGAGTTGGTCTCTCTGTCTCTTGCGCCCACTATTGTCCAATCCATGGAGGCAGACACAGATGCTCTCTCTCTCTCTATGGCCACCTGTCTCTTGCGTCCACTACTGTCCATTTCATGGAGGCAGACAAAATCTGTCTCTAGCAACCACTACTGTCCGTTCCATGGAGGCAGACACAGTCGGTCTCTCTCTATGGCCACCTGTCTTTGCAAGGTCTCCTGTTGGGCGGCTGCCTGCACCATCAACTGCAATGACAACAACACGTCATGTAAATATTTATAACTGTTCTTTAGTTACCCATTTTCTATCATCCACATATAAATGACAAATGAATAATTTCTTGTGATAAGTGCCATTGGAAAACCTTGTATGTTAAAAAAGCTCGCCTGGCAGCCCAGGAGACTTTTCTGTACCTTTATAGATATTACTGGAATCTTTACAGGGCATTTTTATGTAACTTATACTTGGAATGTCACTTACATGGTTACGCATAAACAAGCACAATGTCGTCTTCTAGTTTTGTATCAAAAAGTCACCAGAGCCCCAAAACTACCACAAGAATGAAACTGGGCATAGAGTAGAGACATCTGGTGATCATATCCGAAGAAAAATGTTTTTGGGATGGCACTCTTGGAGTTACTGCACTAACATGCACAATTATATGTTACATGAAGGATTGGGAGGAGTGGAGAACGAGAGCAAGAGATGGAGGGGAATGGAGACAGTTGGTGGAGAGAGCAGAGCTAGATAAGTGAGAGGAAAGAAGAAGAGAACCGAATTCGACGAACTGAATCAAGGCCAGCCTCACCCCTGACGATTGGGAATCAAGGCCAGCCTCACCCCTGATGACTGGGAATCAAGACCAGCCTCACCCCTGACGACAGGGAATCAAGGCCAGCGTCACCCCTGACGACTGGGAATCAAGGCCAGCCTCAACCCTGATGACTGGGAATCAAGGCCAGCCTCACCCCTGACGACAGGAAATCAAGGCCAGCCTCACCCCTGACGACTAGGAATCAAGGCCAGCCTCACCCCTGACGGCTGGGAATCAAGGCCAGCTTCACCCGACTACTGGGAATCAAGGCCAGCCTCACCCCTGACGACTGGGAATCAAGGCCAGCCTCACCCCTGACTACTGGGAATCAAGCCCAGTCTCACCCCTGACGACTGGGAATCAAGGCCAGCCTCACCCCTGACGACAGGGAATCAAGGCCAGTGTCACCCCTGACGACTGGGAATCAAGGCAAGCCTCACCCCCGACAACTGGGAATCAAGGCCAGCCTCACTCCTGACGACTGGGAATCAAGGCCAGCCTCACCCCTGACGACTGGGAATCAAGGCCAGCCTCACCCCCGACGACTGGGAATCAAGAGGACAAAATAAACATAAATATTATGGAATGTGCCTCATTCATGTTATTCTGGTACGTTAATTAAAAAGATGTCATTAAATGATCGTAAAATGAGCCAAGGGTCTTTCGAGATATATAATGCTCCTGGCAGGTTGTTCCATGGTATATAGTGTCGATGACCAGTGCTGCCCTCACCTGGTGGGCAAGGATAGGGTCAGTGCTGTAGGGTGGCCGACTGAGCAGGTCTCTGTAGAGAAGCTCCTGTTCACGGGCGGCCAGCATGAGGGGGTGGCCGTGGGGTAGTGGGTACGGCCCAGGCAGGCCACGGGTCGCAACAGCCACGTCTATTGCTGCAACACGGACAAACAGATTAGTTGAGGGGTCATTTTTAAACGAAGTCAGACAGATACATCTGGTTGATTAATGCTGTTATTCACAAATGTACTGGCCGCCTGTGTGACATCAGCTATGGGAGGCAATATCACAGCATCATCAGTAAAATGAAGGCACAACAGTAATATAATAACAATTGTTACAAAATAACAATAGTTACATAATAACAATATTTACATAATAAGACCAATGCTTAACACAAAAACAATGGTTACGTAAATACTGCAGTGAAACAAACTTACAGCAACTTCAGTAAAAAGAAGACATAAGTGACATACTAACAACAAGTTACAAGATAGCAACAATGACATAGTAACAATTGTGACACATCAACAGAAACATAGTAACAACCGTACAGGAATAAATATACTTTGAATGAACAAGATTAATAAATTTTAGTTATCAATAAAGAAACTGCCTACACGTGACATATCCAAGTTGTCACTGGCATGGGGTATTAAAAATATCAAATGCAAACAGATCCAGTGGTATTTTGCAAGTGGGCAGGTCGGTTTGAAGTGCAGCAGTTTAATAAACCAGAAACATCACTTCAGTCTGCATTTGCACAATTTAACTTCAAGGTGTGATATCAATACTTTATTAAAACTTTAATGAGCCACAAATCACTACTTCGTCTTCATTTCTTACTTTGGACTGGCACGTACATGAGGCAACTAAAACCTCGAACATCAACAGATTACTCTATCTGTGTTCTACAACACCCACACACAGGTGCTAGTTACCTGACGCTGACTGAGGCCCGAGTCCGGGGGGCGGGAGGTGTAGGGGTGGCACTCCCAGTGCGGGGTCAGGCTGGTGCAGATGTAGGTGTGTGTGCGCGTGTGCATGTGTGTGTGTGTGCGCGGCGGCGGCAGCAGCAGCGACGGCTGCTGACTGGTGAAGTCCGGCCATCTGTAGTCGGATCATTGGGTCAGCCGCCATTGCCATACGCTGTTCCGACTGGAGCCACTCCGCAGACAGGCGCTCCGCCATTGCCGGGTCTACAACACAAACCACTGGTTCTAACACCACTGGAGCAACTTTCCACAGTCAACAGTAGAAGAAGAAAAGTAGCCTGGAAAAAAGACTGGAAGATAGACACATCTGAAAACACAATTTGAAAACACAATTTTACTCACAAAAGCATAAGGTGCAGGCCAGAAGATTAAGACAAGTCAAAGCAATTACTCAAACAAACCAAACATATTAGACACAAAAATTAAATATACAAAGCATAATGGTGAAAAGTTTGAAAGGCAAAACACTGAAGGAAATTCCTTAATAAAGTCTTGTTATGAATCATTTTACATGATGTTAAATTGTTAATTACATAAGTGATACAGATGTGGCTATCATTACTTATGTTTTGGGAGATTATTATGAAACTGAACATTTTGACATTAAATGTGGTAACGATAACTTTCAAATAATTGTTTGAGGCAAGCACATATTATAACATGTGTCCTGAGAAAAATTAATATAAAACAGCGCACCCAGTCGCTCGAGTCGCTCCCTCTCTCGCTGCAAGAGGTCATTGGCGAGACTAGCAGGGGGGTACACCCCAGGGATGTGGGGGCCTCCGTGCATGGGCCCCGGCACCTGGCACCCTGGGGGCATCAGCATGCTGTAGCGTCTCTGTAGCTCCACCCACTCGGGCAGGGTGCCGGGAAACCGGTCCAAACCTGAAGCAGGCAATGTCACGTCATAATTAGGTAACTCCTATTGCGCCTAAATTCTTGGAAACCAAGCTCAGAGGCGCATCAAGACAATAGGGTGGCGAGTCTGAAAATCGATAAGCAGTATTCAAGTTGTCAACAGATTGATAGATATGCGCTAAAGAGCTATGGTGGACAGGCAAGCTTATAAAGTTTTTAAATGATGGCGGAATTGTGTAATATTTTCAACTGATGTAACATTAAGAGGGAGCATATTCCAAAGAGTTGGTGCAGCAACAGAGAAAGTTCCAATGTTAGTGTTGACTCTACAAACAAGCAGAAAGTCAGAACTAGATGATCGAAGCTGGATCATGAATGGTTCACATTTGATTTCACTTCACTGTCTTAACTTTACTTTACCTAAAGATAGGACTCGTTTACTTGCTTACGCTCAGCCATGAAGCAACAAACCATCGACATCAATTACCACCGTTAGCGGCACCATCTAGCAAGTTGATAACCATTCAATTACGCCAGGTAGAAAAAAGGTCTTCTAGAAAGCATAAAGTAAATAACTCGACTATCGTTTTGTGTTTTCTGAAATAAATCACCAATTGGTAGATGGGTGGTTTGGATCGAAGGAAGCAAATGAACTCAGAAAGAGATGAAGGCGCCGTGCAGGAGATGCACTTACGATTGTTCCATTGTTAGGGTATCAATATATAAATGTTTGGAGCAACACGACAAGAAGATACCCACCGGGTGGTTTCATTTCCAGCTCCTGTTTCATCTTTTCGTGCATCTCCATCTCCCGAAGTTCATGCTCCCGCATTTCCCTCTCGCGGGCATCTCTCTCCCGCTTGTCTCGTTCCAACTCAATCTCCAGCCTGAGAAAAGGGAGACACGTGAGAGCTGAGCTAGGGTGACACATGCAACGCCAAACAACTTCTCTCAGTGTGCCTCATTAAAGTGCATTGGATGCGGTTTTTGCTTTGAAAACTACCCACAAAACACAAGTTTATATAATTTCGAGACATCCAAAAGAATAAATGCCACTCATAAATAAGTGTTACTGTTGCAAATAATACATGTGTTAGGGGTAAATTTACATAAAAGTCAATGACTTCGTATTAACCCCCCACTCAAATGCTGTATACTCCCTCATTTATATCTGTATAGTTATATATATAGTTGTTTGTCTTGCCAATGTTTTTAAAATGAAGCCTTTCATTCACAGCTGCTATCTTACCAAAAAGGTTAGTTTGTTTCTTGTGTCTTAACTAGTTTTATGATGAAGCCATACTGTATGCCTGGGCAGATGACGCCAAGCCAGAGTAGTAACAAAACAACAATTTGAATAAGTTAGATACAGGACATATGGGAAGGAGGGAGGATGACCAGAGTGACCACTGACCGTTCTCGTGAGCCGGGCGGATACATGCTGGCCATGGCGTAGTAAGGGTCCACTACAGGCCCCATCTGACCAAGACTGTAGGCCAGTTGAGGGTCTTGTTGCACACCTGAAACACACATACATCGACACTTAGCAAGCTCTCGCTTTTGCGCTCCCTCTCTCCCTCTCTCCCTCCCTCCCTCCCTCCCTCCCTCCCTCCCTCCCTCTCTCCCTCTCTCCCTCTCTCTCTCTCTCTCTCTCTCTCTCTCTCTCTCGCATATACGCATAGAAACAGTACCCGGACACTTGCAAAATAATCATTGCATTCCATGGAACGCATGCGTATCAATGAGATATAACACAAATATATATCGAATATAAATGCCTTTAACTTGGTAGTTTATTACCGAATCAGTTCATTTGGTATTTCTTTTCACGAGTCCTTCCCGTAGGCATATGCTTCCCGATTCTGAAGGGTGTCTAATCCTCCGTGTGGCACCATCTAGCTCAGTTTTGCAGAAGGGCCTTTAGGGCCTGAATCGTGAACTAGAATACCATTCCAATCCGTGCGCAAGCCCGTTGAGGCTTCAGCATTTGAGCGCAGTGTGCGTTTTAAGATGTCCTAATTTATTAGAGCTACAGCAATGAAAAACAAAGTGAGTTACAAACATTCTTTTGTATAACTAGCCGCTTGTTATCACCAAACAAATGACGGATCGTACGGCGACAATGGTAACAATAGAGAATGCAAGCACTCTGATCCCAACTCTTGTGGCCGATCGTGTCAGTTGCTCGTCCAACAATCGAACCGATTTGATACCTCACTCCTCAGTGTGTTTATGCCACCATTCCACATTGTTTCAGATACACAGTACAATGTTATAAAATATTGATTTGATGGCACTTTTGAGGCCCAAATAGCGCTCCGGTTTGCGCCAACATGCGATCGATTAATATTGCTTGTTTCAAGTGTGCCGTGCAGTAACCTGCAACCGCAGTGGCGCACACTGATTCAAACCTGAGCGAGCACTATTTGGAACATTATATTCTGAAATGATGTGAATTGATGGAATAAATGCATTGAGGTATACCATTTAGGCACAACTGTCATAATTCCGAAATTGGGGTGGGCCCGGATTCTACACAATGTCACAATTAAGTGTCCACAAAGTAATGCACAGTTCCACCTGCTGCCTGTTGGCTATTCCAATGCTACTGTCATCGCCACGGTCAGGTTTCCTGCCACCGAGACAAATTCAGGAGCATTCCAAAGTGAATCGTTATCCTTAGATTAGCCTTAAGAGATCTCCCAATGTGACATTTACACACAAGCCAAGGCATCTAGCAAACTAGCACACCCTCTCATAAGCGAGGAAGGGTGTTCTAACTTAACTTCCAAAACTTTGTCGATTATCAAGGGAAACATTAACAAATAAAACAGTATAAAAAACAAGGCATGTTACTTTATTGTTAAGTTCTTGTTAGTGTCAAAACTAAATAATAATAACCCGGTTTACATAAGTTATATAATTTGTGATATTTAGAAAACAATACTTACAATTAAAAAAGAGTACTAAGTGGGACCCTCGCTACAGGCTTGGGACCCCCCTGATACATGCATAATAAACTACACTCAATTACTGATCAAAATACACTTGAGAAGCCGTTTGGATACCTTGAAAGTGAAAACAGAAAACGATCACAAATCAGGATGGGATAAAATATAATAGTTAATTATTATAAAAAATGATAGTTTAAAAAAGAAATGCCTGTTCGATGAATCACATATGTCACAGTTGGTGATATCGAACTCGTAACAACAGCTAAATAAGTCGCTCTGCAATGACACAAGCATCAATAGAAAGCAACGGTTCAACTGCTTCGTGATCCACTTACCGAGAGCATGCGGTCTCGCATATTCTGACAGCTGCCTTAATGCAGGGGTGGGGTCAGGCCCCAAGAATGCCCCCCGGGGGGTAAGACGCTCTGCCCCACCAGGGTACGAGGGAATCTGTGTACTCATGAAGTTACTCGTGATTTGTGCGTCAGCCGACTTGTTCTCTGGAGGCGGGTGTGGTTTCTTCTATGGCAAACATAGGCTACGTTACTAGCACGTTGGATTTATCTACAGTAACATGTAACTCCTGTGTTCATCTGGCAAGAATCTTGTAAGTTTATATCACTACTGCTGCATGGGTGAAATGATTATTGCTAATAAAACAAATTCTTTTTAGAGTGACAACAACCAACAGTTTGCAAGATTAAATATACCCAGTAACGCTGCGTTATTCAAGAACACTACTGTCTGTTTAAAACATTGTATTAACCATTTCAGTATGACAGGCCGGTAGTACTGAAATGGTTAAAATAGAAATTTTCCTCTAGATTCACACAGAACTATCACTAGTAAAATTGTTATGCACACACATCATACATTATTTCATACATGAGCTGCTAGAAAATTTACAGAAAACCATCATTTAAGACTAAAATACTTGAAGGAGTGGCCAAGTCTGTAATGCCTATTTCTAGAAGTGATCAACACTTACAGAGACCCTCTCCTCCTCCTTCAGTTCTTCTTTCCGTTCTGTCTTGACGGTCGCAGATGGCTTCAGCTGTGGTGCCCCCGCCTGCTGCTTGGTGCGCTGCTGGTCCTGACCACCGGAGACGCGTGACACTGGCTTGAACTCAAAGTCGCAGCGACTGCATGAGTCCCAGCCACGACTCCAGTGTTTGATGAAACTGCACAACAAGACAATATTCATTACATGATGTGCTGTGCCTGCATTAATGGCTTTTTTGAGTGATATTATAGTAGAAACTCTCTATTAAGGTCACCTTTCGGAATGGGCAAAACTTACCTGAATAGTGACCGTATTAATGTGACTAATATCCTATACTTTACTGAATGTAGAAATTATTTGAGATTGTTATAGGGTGACCTTAATTGGGAGGTGGCTGTGTCACCAAGGTGACCAAAAAGCGAGGTTCCACTGCACATGGTTATTCAAGGAGGGATGCTGCTCAAGTTTCACTGCATCCCTTTGATGCAATTAATGTGGAGTATTAGGCAGGTTGTTTACAAAGAAATACGTCACATATCCAAATTGTACTGACAAGCACAATTTTTTTTCACAATGTGCAATACAATTGCAAAATTGTGGCGCCACCTAGAAACTAAATTGTGAAAATGAAATAAATGAATAGGTGCAGTAGTGCCCAGCTGCCCACAAATATGCATCAGTGCCGCCTGATGGCTGGGCTGGAAACTGGTTAGTTTCAGGCTGATTATTGTGTTATGGCATGCGTGTACTAGGAAGCTGTACTAAAGTAACCCTCATGAAAAAATGTCCCTGTTCTTCATACTGCAATCATCAAGGTAAGAATACAACAACAAATATTGGAAGACATCTTAAGGCCGAGTGTACATGATCATCACCAGGAGTAGTTAGGAAAACAATTGATTGATAAGCATTTGACTTGTATTATTCCTTTCCGAAATACATGTAAAGATAACAATTGAATATAAATGTTCCAAAATGGCTATCAATCATACAATAAAAATTGTATTTATGGGCAGAATGCGTGCATTGTCTTAATACAGGTTTAACAGACATGACAAACCAGAAGCGTTCACAAATCAATTCGCCATGTCTATTGAGAAATGAATGACACAACGTGTGTACTCACATGGCGTTCTTGCTGCGATAACACTCCTCGTTCACGATGCGGGCGGGTGGACTGGGACTGCGCGTCGTCTCAGCCGTGTCACTCGCAGGACTGTCAGCGCCACGCACTGGTGACCGCGAGCGCGACCGTGATCGTGTCTGCGTTGGCGAATGAGGTCGTACGGGTGCGGAGATGGGAGGGGTGTGAGGTCGCATGAGAGGCAGCCCTGATACTAGGGGTGGAGGCGTCTCGGGCTGCTCTTGTTTACAGTGAACGTCCAGCAGTTGAGATGGCCGCGCTGCAGTACTGCTGACCAGCGGCGGCGGACCTTGAGACGGTCCCTGGAGTGAACGCTGGAGCGCAGCATCAGGTGGCAGCACTGGGTACATGGATCCCACCAGTGGCTGCGAGGGCAGTGGGTATAATGAGCCTGGCACTGGGACGAACCCCGTTCTTGGTGGTTGCCCCGTCAGCTGGGGTGGCAGATGGGGCAATCCATGATGAAGCGCAAGGGGTGAGCCACGCCGATGCGGCACTGGCGACCCACGATGCAATGGTGTGGGCGATCTACGATGCATCTGTGTGGGTGATCCACGATGCAACGGTGTGGGCGACCCACGATGAATTGGTCCAGGCGACCCACGATGCATTGGTCGTGGCGATCCACGATGCATTATTCCGGGTGACCCGCGTGCCCCAAGGACGGGCGATGCACGCTGAATGGCCACTGGCGACGCCCTCTGTTGAGTAACAGGTGAACTGCGCTGTGATGTCGCCGGAGATTTCCTACATATAAACGGGAGCGGCGACATGCGTGGGGAACTTGGCTTCAGCGGGGGAGGTGGAGACCTCTGCAGTGGTAACAATTCATCACGCACAACCCTCTGGCCGAGTGCAGCCATTGGCCCCTGGGTGGCACCACTGTCTGCCTCTGACACGACATCGTCCCTGCGTGTCGCCCCGTCCGACGTCACGCCAACGTGACGGGGCGACCAGTCATAGTCAACCGGCTCTTTCTTTATTTCTGTCTTAATAACAATGTCTGTGACCGGCGTCACTGTCTGTCCGACACTAGTCACGGCAGAGACACTTATGGTTGACGCGTCGGTGACAGTTGTGTCACTGGCTGTTGTGGCGACACTGGTGATGGTGGTTAGGTCTGGCTTGATGTCCTCTGGGCAGTACGCCAGTGTGGGCAGGGGCTTGTGGTCCGAGTCGACTGTCGGACTCGGTGTACTGGATGACGTTGTTGACGTCAATTCATCCTACAACACAACACACATCACAGAGACTGCACAGTCCAACAGCACCAATGAGATGTGGCACTGGTGCACAGGTTAACATACAGTGCCAAAGGGCAGATGAGATAGACCAAAATTAATATACTGATTGGTTATGAAAATATTGATGGAAGTATTTTTTCTCATTTAAAAAAGGTAGAAGGACTAGACTCACTAGCACACCTGGGGTAGTAGTAATATGTAATAGTAACGATTACAAATATTGAATAGTAATAGTATTAGGTTTAGCAAAAATTCAATGTAATAGTAATTGAACATTACTTTTATACTGCTATTGAACATTTCAACCAAACTGCAAATACATAACAATTCCATTTGATTACGTTGTAGATTCAACTAGTTTCTCCAGGTTTTATGGTTGCACGCCCCTGTTAACTTGAGCATGGCCCTCATGAAGTTTTACCCGAGTTTTATGAGCGTTTACATAGCAAGAGACACTGGTAGTATGACTGATGCATTAAGGCCAGGCAGGTAGATAGGATTATTTTTTAATTTGTGCAAACAGTTCAATTTTGTTTGCCCAATGCATGAAATGGGTCCTACTGAGTAAAATATATATTGAACTTTTTTCAGCCAGACCCCCTGTTTCCATGGTAACAAACAAAATGGCCACCATTTTGAGCAAATATCGGCAAATTTTGAAATGGTGTCAGTTTTTATTGAATCCATATATAGATATAATTCTTGCAAATCCATGTTCTCTATAGAGTCTATTGTGCAATTATCAGAGCATTTTTGTTAATGTTGTTTTTATTTTTTAAATAATTTCTTGGTAAAATACCAAAAAAATCTAGTTTTTTGCAACAAATATGGCTATATCTTTCAAACTATTCATGATTTTAAAAAAGTGTCTGATCATTGCACACAGTAGAATATGCTGAATGCAACACTGTAAACTTCATTTACATAGCATAATTATTTCAAGAGATATCCCGTTTCCAAATGCAGAAATTTGAAGAAAAATATTTTTGAGAAAATGGCTGTCAAAGATTGCATAATGGATTTCATTACATGATATCGACATGCTTGATCCATGATTAAAACTCACTTAGAGGTATGTAATTGTCATAGAAGTTAACTTTATTGATAGTATGCATACAAAGGTATAATAATCTGGCAGAAAACCATTTTCAGTATTTTTTGTAAAAAAACACCATTTCACCTGGGGTGTCTGGCCTTAACTAAAGGGATTTAACTGGGCTTTCACTGCTTTGAAGACAGCTCTGCCAAATTCCAAATTACCAACTACCCTTTTTAAGTAAGCCTACTACCTCCATGGTGCACACAATTCAGCCTAAACTACATTGGGTGTGAAAAACATCCTGATGTATTTGTACTTGAGCCAATAATTAACTGTCCACCAAGCACCAAGCAGCAGTAGAGCAATGTGGTTTAATTAGACTGTAATGTAATCCACCAAGTTATGTGGCATTGGCTATTGTGTTTGTCTTTCATTCCAGTATGGTATTTAAAAATAAAATGGAACATATATGTTCTATCCTTAGTCAATGTAGTTAGTAGATTGTACTAAATATGGTATATACTATATATATATTTTTTGTTGTTATGAATTTTTTTTTACTTTATAATGATGATGATGATGTTGAAAGTACTTGACATTCTCAAATATTATTTCAAATACTTTGGGCATGGATAAGAATCAATGGCAAGTTAGATTTTGTTATTCCCCTGTCTTGTTTAACTTCGAGACTGGGTCAAACTTATTGTATTTATGCCTACTGTGCATTACACCATAAGATGTTATGATGAAAGATGTAATAGTAATAGTAACTGATTCAAATGTAATAGTAATATGAAGAATTCAGCATGTAATAGTAATAGATTACACTGCAATTTAATTGACCCCAGGCCTGCGCATTAAAGGACAGGAAGTAACATTTGTGAAGGAACACTGATTGGATACCAGAAAGTATTAATTCTCGCAGAGGACTCCATGTGAATGGAACAGACTATCAGGTGATTGTGTGGGTGCTAGCTGTTTGAGTACGTTTAAAAACATACCTCAGAAGGGTGGCGTACACAGAAATAATAATAAAACAAGGCAGACTCTCGATAAGCCAACGACTTCCTTGACCACTTGTCGACTGTGGCAGTGTTGTTAAAAGAAAATTGTAATTGTGATTATAATACGATAAATGGCGTGAGCTGCCAGTCTTGGAGCATGTAGCCGCTGTCGCCGAGGATGTATCCTTCCAGTGGCCGGGATACCGTCTTGAACACATTGAACACAGGACTCTCCCGCAGAATGCGTGCGTTGTGCACCGATCCCGGCCACCTCACAACACTGCTCATGATCACGGCATCGGCATCACAGATCAGTTGGACATTTCATTTATGTTATGGTCGTTTTTACGATTGATAGATTCATGTTCGTTGACGGATGGTGATGCAATTTTAATATGCATACAGTCGACGCAGGCGATAACATTAGGGAAGTTTGCGATGTGGTGACATTGCACTTTCATGGCTTCTGTCTCGCCTACTTGGGGGAAGCATACGTGACGTGGCAGTAGCCTGGCGAACACAGCTGGAACTCTGTGAACAGTTCTACTCACAGTTGCCTTGCTAACACAAAACAAATCGCCTACAACCAGCTGGAAACATCCACATGCAAAGAATCGTAATGCGATGAGTATTTGCAGTGTCGGTGTTAAGAAACCCTTCCGTGACACTATCGAGATGTCGTCACCGACTAAATCTATTAAATGCCTGACATTCTCCCGACGAAAACGATACCGGTCAAACAACTCAACGTTGTCGTATACACCAAATGAGTGTGTCATGTATCTAAACACTCTCTCTCGCCGGAAAGTTCGTCTAACTGCACCGTTTATCTGATGAACTGGTCGTAAAGCCGCCATTAAGAACAACTTAGTGGAGTTACGCCACGGGGGTAGGAGCCGTAAGCTAAGTAGGGCGTAGCGCCCACTGCGTAGTCTAAGTAGACGACATGAAACGCGAAATCTTCTACGATGACCTTCGTAGCGCTAAGTAACCATTCGTAGCCGCTAAGTAGGCTTCATGAAACCGGCCCCTGGACTTTGCCTTTTCAACCAATGTAACTGAGTGCGAGAATGGTTACTACCAGGTAAGCACATTTACCGAGTACAATTCTTGCTGTTTCTGTAAGACACGTGTTAGAAACATCCACACACTGAGCAGACAGACAAACCAACAGAATGAATGAGATGTTTGAGGCCTGTTTAATGGGACAGCCCTGTATTATCAACTTGTTGTCACCACTGCCATGGTGACAAAACAACTGGGCGAGACCTGCTTACCTGGCGACTCTGAGTGACTGGGTGGATGTCGTCGTTACAAACACTGCTACTGTCAGTGAAGGACTCACTCGGACTGTCACACCATTCCTGTAAGAAACACATACCACAAAGGTAAAGGTGAGTTATTCTGTAGCACAGCATCCAGTCCTTTGGACTGCTCAAATCGCTGAACACTTCATCTCCCGGCACACATTTCATTCAAACACCATCTCGATTTCTCCGGAAAGCAATTGTCCATGTTACAATTACTGCATGACGACTATTCGTACACGCTGTCATGTATCAACCACTGTCTTAAGCTAGATGCTCATTTGTATACCTCAGTGAACTGGAGAAATGTGGAGTGAATAAAATTGCCCAAGATTCGAAACAGCAGCAAGAGGTTTCCACCCCGGTTTCTCTTGACTGAGAGTGCAACGCTCTAACCAGTGCGCCACACTTACAAGTTTGTGTAATGCCTTATGTACGTGTTGGAAATGTGTCATTGGTTTAGACATAAATACAATACCACATTTCTTGATAAGTACAAAATTAGTATGTCCTTCATATGGAGTGATACGGTCTACAATAAATACATCCAGTGCACATTCATTATACATTACTATATATGTCAAGAATACATTATAAAATAAGTACTGGATGAAGCTAAAATGTTACCTCTTTCCGTCTCTTCAGAGGCTTTGAGTCTTCTGGATCACTTGAGTCAACATGACGTTTTTGGTCTTCTCTCTTCTGTCAAACAAATCTTTAGGATAATTACAGGGAAATGAGGATACTATTCCTGTATAAACGTCATCTGACCATGAATGGCAAATATATATGTGAAATAAATAACTGTTGCTGTTTTGACATGTGGTATACCTGCCTGATGTTAGACACACTGGTTACACCTTCATATAAGACTGTCATGACTATTTATTGTCTGTCACAGTTGTCATGGCCACTAATATTAGAGACTGTCATGACCACTCACAGTGTCACGGCCACAATTGCTACTAGAGACTGTCATGACCATTCACCGTGTGCCTGTCATGGTAGTCACAGCCACTGCTACACAAACTGTCACGACCACTTACAGTGTGTCTGTCGCGGTAGTCACGGCCGCTGCTACTGCTACAGAGACTGTCTGCACTGGGTGACTTGGGCAGTGACTGGTCACTTGTGTCCTCTGGACTGCCCCGAGTGTCCTTGCTCAGTTTGTCGCTGTCATCATCGCGGACGGGTTTGAAGAGGAATGACGGCAGGTCATGTGACTTGTCATGAGGGCGCTCCTCGCCATACTTCTTGTAGTAGTGGCGACAGTCGGTGCAGAGCAGCACGTTGTCCTTGCCTCCGTGGTGCCAGTCTCTCGACTCTAGCAACACAAATATGCGCGTTGACACACTCACAGATGCACACACTCACGCTCACATGCATGCTTGCAAACTATACATGTTCACACAAAGGTTCACACATATGCACTCTTGCAAAATATAGATGCTCACACACACTCATACATTACATACATATATACATGTACGCATACACACAGACAAACGCACATGCTCACACACAAACTCACAAACAAACTCACACACACACATGCACGCACGCACGCACGCACACATGCACCCAAAAAACAACATGCATGCAGACACACAAATGTACATGCTCACACACGCTTCCATAAACACATGCTCGCACACATGTACACCGCACACGCACAGTCACACGCACAGTCACACGCACAGTCACACGCACAGTCACACGCAGTCACACGCACAGTCACACGCACAGTCACACGCAGTCACACGCACAGTCACACGCACAGTCACTGCTATTGTCATCTGCTCACTTGAACATTATGGTCTGTTATTGACTAAATGTAATTCTAACTGAACCTAACAGTTTCTCTTACTTAACATGTTTAGTCTTCATATCATCATAATGTTCACTAGATGCTACCTCCAACTAACAGGACACGCTGTCATGCATGGGTCTTAGAGAAATCGATATGATCCTATATGATTACACAGCTTTAAAACACCCACTTTTTATCACAAAAATAACAGCTTCACAGGGAAGTGCGGCATTAGACATAGAAGGCTGTCTACATCAAAGGACAGGGGCCATCATGCAAACACCGGCTCCATGCATGAATTAACCCTTTAGACTGTCATTTTATGAAACGCGCTCTGAAACCTCACAGTGTGCGCCCCAAATCGCCAAGATTCGGGCACACCTAGTTTTTTGCATTTAACTTTTTCTACATTGTTTCCTAACATTACAAGCTGTGCTTATCTTGAGGACGGCGCTAAATAGACTAATCAACTTTTAAATTAAATGTGTGAAATGTGATACGCTGTATCTGCATCGAATGCAACGCATATCTACAAACTCTTCGTCAGTTGATATTCTCAAACAGTGCTCATTCAAAAACTTCCAATAAAAAGCTGTATACGAAAAATATCCCTAACACACAGGAGATGCACTAATGAATCCAGTGACACAAGAAACAGAAGCATCCAGATGATGACGCCATCTCCTCACATAGTCAAAGCTAAAAGACGCTTTCGGATCCTTGAAGAAGCGGGCGTCCGGACGCTTTTGGGCACTCAAGTTCTAAAGGGTTAACCAAGCAGCTGCTGCAGAATAAGCACTGTGTGCGATGAGAACTTCCTACAAGGCGTATCGCCTTGTGCCAGAGTCACCGGCCTGTAGTTACCAGTCATTTTTTTACGAAAAACTTTGCAAACATTATCTTACCAAGCCACGGGGATCGATTTTCAAAGAAGACAAGCTACTAGACTTGGCGCGACAGCTTATTAGCAACTCAGCACCAAACTGTAATTGAATGACAACCGATATGCTCACGCCGGTCAAAGGTGAACACGTAATTGCTAGCAATGAAATGCGTACTCTGAGAAGATAGTGGCATCTTCAGACTCCTCATAATGACACACTGCTGGCTCCATGGCATCTATCTGCCGACTACGTGTCGTCTATTGTGCGACTAGCGCCAAACATGAATGCTACACTGCTATCGCCATGTTTGCGAGGTGCCTTCATATATGATGGTACAATCAACATTCCCGTCTCGTGTTTAATCTGATGCCAGGTTTCGCTGGCATGGATCGAGTGTCACGCCAGTTGTGGCAACGACTTGTATGTGTGCACACATGCGTGCAACGCAGCGTGTGCCACCTGCATTTGCCATGTGCACATAAGATTATGTAAGTCTCATTTTCAGATTTCCTTATATGTAAAATATGAAAACCGAGACAGACACAGGCTATGGTTTCACAAATTTGCACATTAAAGGTCATGTTACCTTTACTGAGCAAATACTACTTCCAATATCCAAAGTTGTAACTTAACCATGTCTTAGAGCTTCCGTGTCAAAACGACTGTAAAAGGAAACTAGTCTCACGCCTTGACATCAGGCCAGTATTAATGTTGAGACTAGTCTTCATGAACTAAAACTGTCGAAACTGTTCACACAAGACACACTAAATTAAATGAGCCCTGACTGGGCCATTGCGGAAATGACATCAAATATAAGAATGAAAGTAACGACACATGACACGTGTCTGGTTGAATATAATTTGTAACACTTTAAGAAAGCAAATACTGAAGTTCCTGTTAAGTACACAAACACATGCAAGCCAGCACACACGCACATGCACACAAATGCATGAACTCACACACACGCACATGCACACAAATGCATGAACTCACACACACGCACATGCACACAAATGCATGAACTCACACACACGCACATGCACACAAATGCATGAACTCACACACACGCACATGCACACAAATGCATGAACTCACACACACGCACATGCACACAAATGCATGAACTCACACACACGCACATGCACACAAATGCATGAACTCACACACATCGCACATGCACACAAATGCATGAACTCACACACATGCACATGCACACAAATGCATGAACTCACACACATCGCACATGACCACAAATGCATGAACTCACACACACGCACACGCACACAAATGCATGAACTCACACACATCGCACATGCACACAAATGCATGAACTCACACACATCGCACATGCACACAAATGCATGAACTCACACACATCGCACATGCACACAAATGCATGAACTCACACACACGCACATGCACACAAATGCATGAACTCACACACATCGCATGCACACACATACGCGCCATCATAAGGCACAACTAACGTTATTACGTGGTACTCACTGGTGGTGTAGCAATGTCTACATGAGTAGCCGCTCAGTTCGCGACTGTCGCTGTCGTCGGAGTCATTGTCAGATAACTCACTCGCCGAGCTGAGATCCACTGAAACACCGACGCACACACTAGTCACGCTTCAGCTGATGGAGACTGACTTCAGACACATGGAACACAACCATGACACTTGTTGTTCCATCAGGAGACCACAAACAAGACCTACTTTAGGCACTGAGACAATGACGAACACGTTAATGACATCATTCTAGGCATGTCTAGCCAATCAGACCTGGCACTGGTGATGTCATGCAGACAAACTCAAGGCAGATATGATCAGTCGTTATCTCTTCAGTTCAATAAGTTGAACCCTCTGGTATAGATAAGAACAAATTAAACTACTTCAAAGTCACATCACTTAATGAAAAGATTAAAATAAAGAGATCACAGTTAATATTATTGATGTTGACATGGAACGAGTGAAAGAATACAGATATATTGATAGCTGGACAACAAAGATGGACAATTTTTGGAATATAAAAAAATTCTGATAAAAAATAATTATTATATAAACTGCCTGCAAAGAAACATGTTTCTGCTGTGATCTAACATAAATGAACTAATTTTTTATTTTTAACAACAAATAAAAAGACTGCTACAACTCAGATAATGTGTCAAAAGAAACAATATCACAGCTGCACCAAAAACCACAAACCCTAATAAAATTATTACAGTTGACATTGATACCGAAATGGTGGGAGGAATTAACGTAGCTTGCAAAATGTGAGAGGACATTGTATGCGACCATAATAATTCACCATCCAATACTCCACCTGTGGTGCCATCTGGTGAGCAGTATCACATACAAATCAATGGCGAACTCGAATGGTGGAATATTAAAAGAACCAGACTTTATAGGAGAATAGAAGATCGTTTGTACTGATAGATATTTCTGCTGCCACAAGTTCTACAACACCTGGACACATGAGACAGCTAGATGGTTCTGGGGATGTTATCAATCACCCGAGGGCACCCAAACCTACCCAGGTACACCCTTGTGACAGGCATGGGGTTGGGGGTGAAACGGGTGCCAATGACAAGACTACCTAAGCCACAGGCCACCTGCAATAAAAACACACCTGTGACCCTGTCAGGTAACTGGCTGCATACACCACGTCTGAACATGACAAAAGGGGCGTGCATAAAAGGCCTACTTGTTAACTGCTCTGCTCCTAAAGAACTAGAGTTGAACAGGGCAATTACCCTGTTAGCCAACATGGCAGGAAAATAAAAGGGGCATTCATCACGGCTCCAGGATGGTTATGCCGAGATGGCGGGTGCCTGTGTCAATATGACATTGACATGTCATGTCTCCTGACATATCATATCCGATCGCTGGCTGGGCGAAGCATCAAGCGTATCATCCAGACCATGTAAACACTGTACATAAGTCATAACTGGTGTATATATATATATATAAAATTATATTAGATGTCCCATTTGAACATCATGAATGCATTATATCCGCGGCTTTTTGTTCCCTATGTGGCACTCAAACAATTCCAAATATATTACAGGATTAAGCATTCGCGACATTCAAACGGCAATAACTCAAAAATAAATTCTGAATATATCCAGCAGCCTATTCGTAGATTAGATTATAATTTTTATAGTGACATACAAAAATATAAAATTATGCAACTGCAATTTAATGTATAGCTGCATCGTTAGGCACTATGCTAAATGCCAAGGAGCATTCAGTAGACCTGCAGAAAATGTACAGAAAAATTAGACCAAAGGGGGCCTTGAACAGGGTGACAGAGAGGGTTAAAAATTATTTGAATATCAGGATATATTTTTAGAGTATATTTAATTCAGATTGGGAATAAAAAGTTTGTTTCACCTACTCTTTAACAATGTGCTTCCAGACCTTTTGGGAAATTCCTCCAACAAACAGTTTTTCTCTCTGACTTCATATAAGTAAGTTTTTAAAAAACTCAACATAACCACAAGGATTCTTAGCAACACGAGTCTTTGGTCGATGTAAAAAATGGGATGTGATTCTATTCCACGTTTGAAAATAAAAGCAGCTAGGATTATTAAGCAAGGAATATAATTTCCAAGAAATCAACTGCTGTTATAATACTTGTACTTGTCTCTTGGAACTAAGCAGTTCCTGGGATATGAAATCCTAACATGACAAGGCTGCTACTTTCGTGCTCTGTCCACAACTATGAGCAATGCAAACTCACCATGGTGTCTCATTATTTGTTGTACCTGTTGACCACTCATACGAGTTGAGTGACCTTGCTAACAAGTCAGGGACACCCGACTATATCACTACGCCTGGCATATCGACATAACGAAACAAGGATTTATCCGTCGGCACATTATCCCATCAACTGATGACCTTTAAGATTTAGACATTTCGGCGAACTGTAATAACACTCCTGGCTCATGAAGACGTCAGGAAGGTAATTATGGGGATTTTCCGGAATTGCATTTTGATGTTGGGCATACGACTGGTTGCCATTATCAGGAAGGACAGTGACAAGAAGTGGGACAGAGTACAGATGATTTGAAGTTCAATACAATGTGTAGGATACATGCGAGAGGGAACGCGTGCCTACACTCTGGTGTTCTTACTCACAGTATTCACCGAGTGATGGTTGAGGTGTGCGTGTCTGTTTCCTTAGTGTTGTGGTGCGGCGGTGACGGCGGTGGGGGCGAGACGTCAGTGCGGATGGGGTCTTCTTCCAGAAGTAGTAGTACTCGACTAGCTGATTCTACAACACAACCACAGGCATCATCACTACACAGTACACCACAACCACAGGCATCATCACTACACAATACATCACTACACAGTACATCACAAACACAGGCATCATCACTACACAGTACATCACAACCACAGGCATCATCACTACACAGTACATCACAAACACAGGCATCATCACTACACAATATATCACAAACACAGGCATCATCACTACACAGCACATCACAACCACAGGCATCATCACTACACAGTACATCACAAACACAGGCATCATCACTACACAATACATCACTACACAGTACATCACAAACACAGGCATCATCACTACACAGTACATCACAACCACAGGCATCATCACTACACAGTACATCACAAACACAGGCATCATCACTACACAGTACATCACAAACACAGTCGTCAACACTACACATTACACAGCACTGCAAAACTAACAGCACAAGCCACACGCTGACTTTCATTGGAAATCAGTGAAGTCTGCCAGATTACACTTTGTGCTCAATTTGGGTGTCTAAAATTTGGGAACCCGGACTACTTCAACAAGCAGAACGCGTGGCAATGAAAATTCTGGTATTCTAACCAAACAGAAGTAAACGCCTCTGTTCTGTGATCCAAGATGGCAGCATAAAGACACATTGTCATTGAAGACATCATTGATTGATGCAAAATGCAATACCCTTCATTGGTTGATGCAGGAAGTGGGCCAAAGTGCAATACACCTCATTGATCGATGCACTTGCAGTATGTATACGATGTTGACTAGCCCCACATACAGTTGAACCATTAACTAGTAAACCTTTTATGTTAAAACACTTCACTTGAGTTAATGGTCATAGAATAAAAAACACAAAAAACAATACTTAGAAATAATTTCAAATGGAAAAAAATGTGTTCATTATATTTCAAGGTCAAACAAAAATAAGATCTTTAAACCTTTTTTTTACATTAAAAACTTCCCGCCTGCTTAGCCCGATGGCAAATTACCAAATACTGACTTACTCAATACAGTCTACACAAAAAACCAAGAACTGCAGATAATAATATTGTGTAGTATGTGTCTATGAATAAACTGCTGTAGAGTGACAGCCAGCTAGCCAACAGCAATTTATACCCAGCAATGTCAAAGTAGGAATAGAGGTCCTTGATTAATGGAGGCTTTGTCCACTTGACAACCCTGCAGATAAGGGGTAAGTACAAGCTGACTTACACCCTGGGTTGGTCTAGTAAGAACTAGAGCCCAAAGTTTATGACGAATAGAACCCTAGTCTAATGATCACAATTTGGATGCACTAAACTTATGTCTGTGGTTGCAATATGATTATATGGTACAGACTACTGTCATGGAAATATTATTTTTATTACTTTTATTAACTTATTTCATGTATGCATTGTTTTTATTAATTATGTTTACCTAACATTTTATGCTCTTTATTTCCACTGCTCAGCAAGCAAAATACAATTATCCATTGTTTTTATTGGCCAATAAACTCAGTCAAGTCATCAAGTTGGTCAACCAGAGTCAAACCGAATGAGAAAATATGTCACAACTGTGTCATCAAACAATATCAGTATGACCGTGTCACAACTGTGTCATCAGACAATATCAGCATGACCGCATCACAACTGTCATCAGACAATATCAGCTTGACTGTCACAACAGTGTCATCAGACAATATCCGTATATGACCATGTCTCAAAAGTTTCATCTAACAATACCAGTATGACCGTGTCACTAAAATGCCATCAAACAATATCAGTATAACTGTGTCACAACAGTGTCATCAGACAATATTAGTATGACCCCAAGACTCTCCCACCAAGCTGATAAACAGAATGTCAACAATAGAGTTCCATGGGGGCAAGCTACTGGACAGTGTTAATTGGTAGCTTATTTAAGCAAGTAATCAGGCAATGCTTCCTTCATGTCACAGCCTGTAGACCTGGACACGACCCAGTGACCACAGAGAATGTGGCCACTCACACACACACAACACAACTGCAGTGAGACAGTGAGCCCTCCAGTCAGTCCTGCCTTGGCCCAAGCACAGCTAGTCATACAGACAGTTTACTTGCCCCTTACAGGAACCAACCATTCCCCTGTAAGCATGACAGACACCATAAACATACATACACAATCAATGTCTGTCCACTACTGCCCAGCGTGCAGGTCACTGACTGGTCTAGCTCCTGCACCAGGCCCGGTGCTGCACAACCAGGTCCAGTAAATAGCACACACAAGATGTGGCTGCGCACCACCGCTCAGTTGCACAGCTCAGGTTTCTGCAGCATCATGAAACTAAGGCTCTTCCAGCATCCGTCCCTCCAGCCAGAGACAGGTGAACACCTCAACACACAGTCTCTCTCACTGTCTTCTCCTGCTAGTCCAGTCTCTACAGCCAGTGCTATTGGGTTCTACATGAAAGACATGTTACCGGTATGTCAACAAGAGCCTGTCGTTGGCAGCTAGCATACTGGTGGGCTGCACTGAGCATGTGCGGGTCGGTCAGAGTGAGGCTGAATCGAGGTCACAGCCTATGAGTTAGCATGGCTTGTGGCTAGCACAGAGCAGTGTCTCATACTTGACTACACCCAATTAGGGGGGGGGGACAGTCCACAATTGAGATTCCACTCAGTCTCCATCTTGACTTTGCCACGTTAGAATATGGTTTGCCGGATAGCATGTCCTAGTGTTAGGTTAAATAAATTTACGTTCCTGCAGATAATGCATCAAGGCGTTTATTATATTCGAGTAGTATGCAGGGCTTTTGTAGGAGCCGTGATCTGGGTAATTTTCTAGGCTATGGTGTTCTGTGTACCCGGCTAGCATCGTATCGAGATGGGATTTTTGTTGTAAATCCGATAGTGTTGTGTCTACAACATGGCGTTGAGAATATTATCGACTAACAGCCAACTCACTTTGGCGATAAACATTGCAGCATCACTGCATAGATGATGACACGTGACATATTGCAACATGAACAGAACAGCACTTGTCAACGAGTGTCATTTTTGCATAATGAAACAATAGATTTTGTGTCGTCACTCTGTATTGATTTCCCATCATACTTAGTGACTGTCTGCAAAGCACCAAGCCAACGGACAAACCCTACAGCACCCATCCATACCCCATCAGCAAACCCTGCTAGCCAGATAAGGGGCAATCTAGATTGAATAACACACACCCAGTGGTATATAGGCTGCAAGTTTCTTTGATGTTTATAGACATCTGTACTAATGATTTCCTACATACTGTGTATGACATGCAGACTATAAGGAAGCTTCCAGAAATTGGCTTATGAAGCTTCAACTAACAGCCAAGTTTCTGAGTTCGGCCTCAGCCAAGTATTGCCAGGGTGGGTGCATGGCCAAAATCACATGGTGAAATCATTACATCAGTTGATGAGTTCTAACGCAGTGAATGGAGCCCAGATGACCAGATCAAAGTGTGGCTGGCACCATAGTGACAGAGAAACAAAACATACAACTACAATGTATACACAGTAGACAAGAAACAAGGGAACCGTAAAACTTGTAGTGGCTGGTTAAACTTAAAAATGGTCAAGAAAATGTATAATGCAAGGAAATGGACAGTTGAGCTAGGAGTGTGACCATTCTGGATTTCCTACAAAACGGTTTCAATATGTGTGTTAGTGACTTGGGCAAGTATGAAACCTGACACACACTCACATGAAATCACTGAATCACTTGTACCGCATTTGGTCAGACTAGAACTAGTTTGCTTTAGATATGAATACTACAAAAAAAGGTCACTTGAAACTTGGCATATATATATGGCATATGCTAACAGTAACACACTGTACATTGTGCCAGGCACAACAAATGAGATGAAAACACATTATTTATCTGATAACATTTATCAAGTGAACATGATTCATGTGCCTATTTACCAGCAACGCAGAAACTAGGCCAACAACTGTCACAGAACACACAATGCATTATTTTTCTTAACTTGCAATTCTTTGACTGTGACATAAAGAAAGACCCAAATGATTTACGTGAACTCATAACTTGCTGTTCTGTGCTCTGAGAACCCCCCCCTACCAGTTTTGGCAGCCGTCTTGCCATCTATTTATCTGTATTACACTGAATACATTACGCAGAATACAGAATGGAAGTGTTGTGAATTCAAGTACGGCTGTACAATGATATGAATTCTGTAGCTGTGGTAGTCTTCAAACACACTCCAAGAACTGACACATTATGCCTGTTTTGATAAGAAATTATAGAATAAATATTTACAAGTCAATGCATATAACAACAAAAAGGAAAACCACAATTTGTAATTCCATTTTTTATTTTATTAATTCCTATTTCCTGAAACATGTATTCCATGTATGTTTTGAGAACTGGCTAGTATTGCCATAACCCCAGTTAATGGTGTAATGCATTTGAAGAAAGGCGACATGCAGGAACACAAAACTCCATCCTAGCAGATGTTCAAATTACAGAAGATCACTCATTTCTGATTCAAACTCACGACCAGGTGCAAAATCACAAAAGTATTTTTGTATATGCAATGTACAGACACACGAGTGAGAGACATCATTCACAAAATTAATTACTGTTATTAGGAGTTAATGATGCGTTACCACTTTCTGAAATTGCTTTCATTTATCACGGCTAACAGCAAATTTTATCATTAACAAAACCAAAGACTACAGCTCATTTAAAAAATATGTCACGCAAGCTGTGATGATTCTAGTATTATATTTCTTTTCAAGTGACGTGCCTTCGAACCAAATATGACTAATATTAACTTGTACGATGTACAACTAGATGTGCCAGCCCTGTGATTTTGCAGACCTACAAAATATAATTAGTAGGCCTTCATTCAATGTCAGGAGAGTCTGCATGATTGTGTTCCTGGTCTTTTTCAAATGTTAACATTTATTTCCAAGATGCTAACTGTTATCCACTGAATGGATTAATGTTCTGGTGTCATGGGTAATAATATCCCCTATTACACACTGCACAAACACACTATTCTGTGTGAGCATGTGAAATCATGCTAATAGCTAGTTAATACTCGAATATCACCACCTGAATCCGATATCACGATCTGAATTTAGAAATGTCAGTCACTTAGCAACTTACGAGATAAACCCAATGTGCAAATAAAACAACAGGAAACTTGTAATTTTAAACTTTAATAGTTTTCTTTATAAAACTTTTTAATATAAATGTTTGCACAAATAATAATGCAAACAAGTTAAACAAAACTGGTTCAAAACGTTCATGTATTTTTACTTATACTCTACGATTGTCAGCACCTTTGAGCAGATTTGTTATCTGGACACATGCTTTATAATAATAATATATTATTATTATGTAATATGGATGTATACAGGAACACTGTTTTCCTTTTCCAAAAAAGGCAAACTCAGTTTCAATTCTGTAATAAAAATTAAGTTTCAAGAGATATTTTCTATATAAAAGACAAATTCAATTTCAGGAAGTAGTATTCTTCTAAATTGGGTGTACAAGGGTGCAAAGTGCAACTACAGGATCCAGGCGGACCTCAATTTTTTTATTAATACCAACTTCAAATAGAGCATTCTGAGGGGCATGTCTAATTACGCACCTAAAGTGAGAAGGGAAAAATACAAGCTAGCATGCAACATTTTATCAAAAAATAAAAATTAAACAAACCTTGCATAACAAAATTATGGATTACATTTAAAAGTACAGTTCTGCATTAAATTTTACAATAACAAATTCACTAAAATATGTGCATGTATAATCCTATACAATTATATATCCATCATGATCTGTTGGCTAGCTAAAGCTCTGTTAAACCATCAAAAATGGATGCCAAACACGAGGTGCATTCGTCAATTCCATCGTATATTTTGTTGAAATTCTAGCCTCAAGTGTTTCTTTATGACAGCAACATAAGGCAAAATTGCTAAAGTGTCAACTGCATGAAGGAATGTTTTATTTGTGAGATGTCATGTGTCAGTAGTAATGTAATTTACATAGAATGTATATATAAGGGAACATCTCAGAACGTCGATGTCCGATATGAGACAAAATTACTTTCGTTTGGGGGGGTCAGTGGCAGTTTCGTCTGGCATCGGACATCGATATTTTATGCTTCGGACTGATACTGTTAATATATTGATAGCATAATATAAATGTTTACAAACTTTCGTCTGGGGTGACTGAAGCCAGACGAAAGTTACTTTGTTTGACACCGGACGTCAGCGCTCTGAGAATGATCGCTAACCGTAAACAACATTGTTAGCAATGGCAAAGCTTGACGGAGGTCACGTGCATAATTTCAATTGTGACATATGGAAACCACAATGTATTGGATACATCAATTGAATGCTAGCACATCCAATTCCCATCCGGCAGTCATTACGGCTACAGAAACTCAATCAGGATATCTAACAGAATCCGGCTAATGGCTGTATGTTAGTGCAGACAGAAAGCCCCCAGTGTGCTCTTAGTGGTACAACTGTTCTCAGTGCTTGCTAGGGGCAATGTCTCCGGTGGTCTCAGCCATAACTAAAATAAAATGTCAATCATGTGCAATCCAACCATAATATGGGCAGCCATTTCAGATCCTGAAATATATTCTTACATTCATTACAGCTTTTTTCTCATGAGTCCAATTCACTGGTTGTATAATACTTGACTACAACAGCTAGATGCGTATTGCCTATGGAGGAACAACCTTGAAAATCAGACAAAATACATTTGGGGACAGCTACATTGGAGTAAAATCCACACGTGGACGCCGCTACATAAATCTTAACTTTTGTCATTTTCAATGTACTGATGTACCAAATTCTATCTTCCTTACGACAAACTGCATTTGTTCAAATACGCGAGTGCCATAAACAGTCCATATTTGACAAACATGTTCACAGGGGAAATGAAAGCAGTAAATTGAAAAATGTGTGTGTGCTGCCCTCTAGTGAATGAACTAGAACCATTTTCACTACATGAAAATAGAGTTGAGCAACTAGTACAAATGAAACAGAATTTTTTACAGGGATACGTTCCCAAATTACTTGAGAGGATGAGATATGGATACTATTTTTGATACTGCATGTTATGATGGTGAGTGATAACATTAATTTTGAAATGCAATACATTACGGTAAGTGAATGAATATGTAGATTATAAGATTATTAATAAAATGTTTATTAAGCTACCGTGTTGTATTGGATACTATGTAAGTTTTAGTTTCGGCAAAAAATAATCTTAAACATGAAGAGCAAAAATAGAATTGAGATGGGATGATTAACCTCTGGTGCAGTCACTGCAGGAAATAAACTATCAGGAGACAGACCAATACTGATTCACACTTAGTAATGAGACAACACAGCAATGCCCAGTAAATAGTGAATGAAACAACCACTTACTGTGTCCTTGTTCGGTAATAGTTCCGACTGGATTTTGAAGAAGTTCTTGCCATACATACGCAGTCCTTTCACAAATTTCTTCTACAAAACAGAAAATCATAGCGTTACTGAGTGGAGTAACAGCAACCATTTAGGCTGAAGCCGCATGAAAATTTCTAACATCACTGCAAATCAAATTAATTACAGTCATCAAAGAAATGTGAAGTGGCAATTATGAAGTCGCCACTGCATCATTAGATCTTAGATCAATACTTTCCCTAGGCCAGTAACATCATACGAAGCTTTCTAAGTGATGCCGCCTTACTTCAGGAAATTTCCGCTTTTTAAAGTTAATAACCCTACTAAATCTTTACAAATTAGGTTTAGTAACACAACTACAGCTGCTTGTAGTTATTAAATATTATTGGACTTCACTTTCAATTCTACACAACAGGAATCTGATATGAAGGGTACATCAACGGTGGAATTTGAAGTACGTGATGACCTAAATTGAATAATTTTTGTGTGTGTTATCTAAACTGACGTCTGTCTTGTAACATGGTGGGGTTGCTACCCAGGGGTGCTCTTAACCACAGGGTGCAGGTAATGCCTCCTACACTAGCAACCCAGTTGCAAACAGCTAACTCCTGTCTTTCTGCTCAAACATAATAATGTAAGCCAGAAAGACAGTAAGATGATAAAATTATCCCTTTCTTAGTCCATCAATAATACGTATAAGGTAGAGCGCACGGACACAATCCCCATGTTAGATCACACAGCTAGCAATAGACTATTTTATTGCAGGCCTCATATTTTGCAGTGGCCATTTGTTGCAATGCCCAGGCAACTAGTTGGACCTTCGGCAATTAAATGCTTGCTCTATAATGATGTACACCCAATGGCTAACAGGCCATGCCTTATAGTTTGCCAAATTTGAGGCCTGTTACTGGTTTTTGTATAGCTTCTGTGATATGGGGCAACCCAGTTGTTGGTACCGTAAGGAAAACTGTAAACAATCATTCATTAATCCCCCTCCTGAGACGTAAGGAAAAGAACTACTCACAGCATCGTCCTCTGTCCACCTTTTCTCAATGCTCTTTGGGTTGATGGTCTTGACCAGGGCCTGCAGTGACATGCCCGTATCGTAGTTGTTCTTGTGCAGCTGCGGACAGAAACACAGTCGGTCAGTGACTCGTGACCCAGGTCACAGTCAATGAGTGCCTCATAACGCTCACAGACCACAGTCAATGAGTGCCTCATAACCCTCACAGACCACAGTCAATGAGTGCCTCATAACGCTCACAGACCACAGTCAATGAGTGCCTCATAACGCTCACAGACCACAGTCAATGAGTGCCTCGTGACCCTCACAGACCACAGTCAATGAGTGCCTCATAACCCTCACAGACCACAGTCAATGAGTGCCTCATAACGCTCACAGACCACAGTCAATGAGTGCCTCGTAACGCTCACAGACCACAGTCAATGAGTGCCTCATAACGCTCACAGGCCACAATCAATGAGTGCCTCATAACGCTCACAGACCATAGTCAATGAGTGCCTCGTAACGCTCACAGACCACAGTCAATGAGTGCCTCATAACGCTCACAGGCCACAATCAATGAGTGCCTCATAACGCTCACAGACCACAGTCAATGAGTGCCTCGTAACGCTCACAGACCACAGTCAATGAGTGCCTCATAACGCTCACAGACCACAGCCAATGAGTGCCTCATAACGCTCACAGACCACAGTTAATGAGTGCCTCATAACGCTCACAGACCACAGTCAATGAGTGCCTCATAACCCTCACAGACCACAGTCAATGAGTGCCTCATAACCCTCACAGACCACAGTCAATGAGTGCCTCATAACCCTCACAAACCAGTCAATGAGTGCCTCATAACCCTCACAGACCACAGTCAATGAGTGCCTCATAACCCTCACAGACCACAGTCAATGAGTGCCTCATAACGCTCACAGACCACAGTCAATGAGTGCCTCGTAACCCTCACAGACCACAGTCAATGAGTGCCTCATAACGCTCACAGACCACAGTCAATGAGTGCCTCGTGACCCTCACAGACCACAGTCAATGAGTGCCTCGTGACCCTCACAGACCACAGCCAATGAGTGCCTCGTGACGCTCACAGACCACAGTCAATGAGTGCCTCATAACGCTCACAGACCACAGTCAATGAGTGCCTCGTAACCCTCACAGACCACAGTCAATGAGTGCCTCATAACGCTCACAGACCACAGTCAATGAGTGCCTCGTGACCCTCACAGACCACAGTCAATGAGTGCCTCGTGACCCTCACAGACCACAGTCAATGAGTGCCTCGTGACCCTCACAGACCACAGTCAATGAGTGCCTCATAACGCTCACAGACCACAGTCAATGAGTGCCTCGTAACCCTCACAGACCACAGTCAATGAGTGCCTCGTGACCCTCACAGACCACAGCCAATGAGTGCCTCGTGACCCTCACAGACCACAGTCAATGAGTGCCTCATAACGCTCACAGACCACAGTCAATGAGTGCCTCGTAACCCTCACAGACCACAGTCAATGAGTGCCTCATAACCCTCACAGACCACAGTCAATGAGTGCCTCGTGACCCTCACAGACCACAGCCAATGAGTGCCTCGTGACCCTCACAGACCACAGCCAATGAGTGCCTTGTGCCTCTCACAGACCAGTCAATGAATGCATCATGACCCTTAGACCACATTCAATGAGTGCCTCGTGACCCTCACAAACCAGTCACAATGAGTGCCTCGTGACCCTCACAGACCAGTCATTGAGTGTTTCGTGACTCTCACAGACCACATTCAATGAGTGCCTCGTGACCCATCACAGACACCAATTAATGACTACTGCCTTGTGACCCTCAACTAATATTCAAAACCGCATTACTTGTCCTGCCCTGCTAATAATGTGTCCAGCCAAGTTCCAGCAATCTATGGCCGAGACCAGCAACAGCAACAGCCATTAGACTGAATCAAACAGCAGCACTGCAACTAACAGTACACCAGTGCTGCAACATATATTATCTAGACCCAATCTAAGGTGGGACATTCCTAAAGTGAAACTTATGTACAGTTGACAATGTTAGTCCTGGAAAATGTATCAGATTCAATGGGGGAATTGAATTGATGGTTGCACAACATACTGAGTGGAACAGAGATCTTAATGCACACTGATTCTACTGTGGATGGAGCGATGGCAAAACCATTACATTATGGCATTTACGCTGTCATCGACATCGCCTAGACTCTAGTGACTGTAAATGATAGACTAAACTCCTCAATAAATACACTAACTTAGTCTTAGTACAGTCAGTTGGCCTAACACTACAAGTACAATACTCACTAAATTTTTGTATTACACGTTTATTTTTGGTTGGCGGTGGCGTCGTTTCGCTGTCAGCCATCATTTCGTGCCGCGTGACTTCGTTTTGTTTTATCGCGGAAATGCGAATTTGTCATAACGCTGTTTCCTATTGGTTAGATTACGACCAGACTCAGCGAATGAAAAACCATGTCACAACATGCTGCATACATATGCTGCCACCTGTTGAATATAGTGGAAGCTAAATTTGAGTGATTGGTGAACATGGTGACAGTCCGTAATATTTTCATCCCTCTCCGTAATACCGTAATTTGAAGTGACTTTCCGGAATGATTCCGGACAATCAGGAATGGTAGGCAGGATACACGGTCCCCAATGCAGAGAACCAGGTTTTTACACGAAATATCATGCCTGCCTGGTTCAGGTTTCGAACTCAAGAGTGCTGGCATGCCAGGCGGATGTGCTAACCACTACACTAGCCGCACTCCCTCAACATCAGTTGAATCTGGTGGATATTGATTGTGGTTTCGGAAGCCATTTTAGATCAGTAAAATCTAATGTCCCACTTCGTGTGCGGCTAGGGACGGGTGGTACGGGACTCATCTATTTTTAGCAAAAACATGACAATTTGATGTCAGTACATTCAAACATTGTTTCTAATGTGTTTTCAAAACTATCCGCACGATGGCGCTATGCACATGGGTATTTTCGGGTGGGTATGGCTGATACAAAGTGTCTGTATACAATGGGGTTTGCTCACTTTGCTGAGGCCTACAGGGTCTAAAACAACCAGGAGTGAACCGCGAATGCACTGCTCAACCACTGTTAGGGTGATGTTTACTTACTGTGTCAAGAGCATTACTGGTTGTCTCGTCCATGGAGGCAGCTATACAGCCGTCCTCTGTCGACCCTCCGTCACACATGCCAACAAATGCTGCCATGCTCCTACAACACAAACAACTCTTGGTCACACCTGGCGCCTCACTCGGTCAGGTCTGGCAGCATGCAGACACGGTCACAACAGTGGATCTGGGGACTGTTTCACAAAGATAAAGAGCTCATAAGCAAAATCCATCATTAAATAGAATCCACTGCTAAATTTGTTGCAGTTTCTAAAAATGCAAACATTTGCAGCCATATCACTGAGGACATTATTTCCGTGCCACACCAGCAAGTGCCCCAATGGCACATCGACAGTTTTCAGCACAAAAAAATCACTATTATGGAGCGAAATCGATTTTAAAGAGCAAAATCAGCATTGTGGGCTCATAAGAATGTTTCACTAACATTCTTAAGAGCTCTTAAGCCCGGTTTTGCTCCATAAAATTAAGTGTTCTCCTTACCTAGGAACGAAAATGAAAAAATGCGTTTCACTAACAATTCATCCTGGATACAATCCATAAAAACAGTCCTAAAATTGCCAATTTCTAAGGCGACGTTAAACCACTCTTTAACTATCATGAGATTTTACTAACTGTGTTTTAAGTTGGTTCCACTTCCACGCAGAGAACCAGTTGTTCACAGCCAAATAAGTCTTCCAAATGTTAGCGATTAATAGTTTGCTAAAGCATGTTTTGTTTACGCGACATTGGCGTTGTGACCCGTTGACGTGTGCATAGCGGTTTGTGGCTTCGCGAAGGTCAAGCAATTTTGAGCAAAGTTTAAGCTGTATCTAACTTAACCTCCGCATTACTGCCCTTCGTTTTAATATACTTGATGGCAAAATTTGTGTTTAAGTTGTCTCTACGCTCTTGTAAACTGAAAATTGTCAACAATAATGCTCCTGTCAAAACATTGCACCGTGTGTGACACGGAAATATTGTCCTCTGTAGAATGTCGGCAGTTTCTATAAGATTTTGTTTTAATTCTTCGCACAGTGAACAAAAAGTCATATGTTGTTGATAAGTGGTTGTTGGGCCGTATTTTCAAACACTTTCTGACAACAGTTCAACTTTTTTTGCCAAATAGTACCAAACGTATAGATTATTGACTACCATGATGGAAATATCGCTCTTTGTCTTAAGAGTAATTTAATTATCACGTTAGTGAAACGCATTTAAAAAATACTCCTTGATTTTTCCGTCAGATTTTCATTAAAAGCTTAATATGTTAGTGAAATGGTCCCCTGAGATCACTTTAATGAAATGTTTTCTGATGAGTAATCAACAATCTGAATGTTTTCTTCCTAGACAGTTTGCATCTTGGGCACCATACTTTCAGGGATTAAGCTGTTTTCATAATTCCCTGTTGGTTACGTTTTCTTACCAGTCTTAGGGTTCTTTGATTGTTCAGAACGGCCGGTTAGGAAATATTTTACGTCACTACACTTGCATCAACGTGAGAAATTATTCAAATTTATGACATAACAAACATCATATATGAACATTCCATGAAACCGTCTCCTGTCTGTGTATGTCGCGCTACCCTGAGGATGGACAGTTTTGTCTGTTCAAGTAAAACATGTGGCACTGCAGAATTGGATTTTACAGTATTTGAAAAGTTTTCCATTTGGAGAACAGACAGTGAACATCTTTCTTTTCTTGGATATATGACAAAAACTAATATACGATATGTGGACAGTAAACTGGACACATTTCTGTCTACATTACATTTATTATTATTTTTTATTGATTCTATGAAGTATAATTAATGATACTCATTTTATAATTTCTAGAACGTTGCTTTTATTATATTTTAGAATACTGCTTTTACAATTCTTAAAATTACTACTTTAAAGTCATCAATGGTCAAATACTGTCCAAACGTCATGAGCGCCTCTACGGCGGATACCGGCGCTATATAAGATTTCACTATTATTATTTTCTTGTACATATGACAACAAACTAATACACGATATGTGGATAGTAAACTGGACACATTTCTTTTCTTGGACATAGCTTTTCTGGTACGTATGATAAACAAAATACACAATGTGTAGATATGTTCATGTAACGAGGGCCAAATATACATGTAGTATGCATAATGCAAGAACTGTAATAATTCAAGTGTTTCTTACCTGACAGCGTGAAGGTAGATGAGTAGGTCGTTGTCGACTATCATGGAGGGTCGCCATACAAGGTCCTCCCAACTACTGCACCTCTCTGGCATCTCTTCCGGAGATACATTGGGCCGGTAGGCGGGGGGCACCACCTACAACACAGGTATACATGAATAAACGTCTCTTAATGTCAATTAAACACAAGATCTGCTTTGGTGTGGCTTTGTATAATTTATCTTCAAATACAGCAGTTTATCAATAATAAATGTTGATACTGATATGTTTCTTTAGGCAAATATGTTCAATATCAGCCACGTTAGATGTAACAATATTGAGAATTTTATTAATATATATATAATAAAACTTGTACTTCTATTTGAAAAATGGTGTGTTTACTGGCAAAATCCTTCCAGTGCGGACTGGCAAATACAGCTACAACCAAAGAAAGACAATGGCTCGCAATGTAGACATCACTTCTACATGCAACTCTACTTTTTTTTCAAAAACATCATCAATGTTTGGGATGATCATTACATATGCAAATCAGACATACCATTTGGTATTAATATAAACCCTTGTAAATCTTAAACTGAGGCTGTCTTATGCTAATTTTTTTATAAAATGTTTTTAATATTAGAATAAATATAAAAGATTATGCCCACCAAATTGCATTTAATAAACCCAAAACACTGTACCCAATTTGAAAATTGCACCAAACATGTTCAAATTGTCAACAAATCATTCAAATTGTAAACAGGGCTCGGCTATTGGCAATTATTGTGGAAGCAGGCTTCCCTATCCACAAATACCTTTGAAGTTGGATGGTTTCCACACACCTCAGGCCGAAAATCGGCAGAGACATGGAGTACAACTGATTGATTGAACGTCCTGCTAATAATTACCACCATGGCTGATTCTTGGTAATAAACATACAACTTTAAACAACGCGCACTGAAGTAAACAAGAGTGTACCTGGTGGCTCGGGCCTACGCGGATCTCTCCCTGGGTGTTCGCCAGTCTTTTGGTGTCTGGATTGTAACGAAGAACACTGAAGAAGGTGTCTGGTAGCGGCTTGAAGTCACGCACCGATGCCAAGTCGTGATGCTCGACCACTCGACATTTACCCCTGCAATCACATTAAATCACATTAAACACAACATTACGTTTGCGCACCAGTAGCAATGCATTCTTGCAGCATAACAACTAGGCTCAGTGCCTGTTGTTGCGGGTGCAAGCAACTAGACATATTTTCAACAAATCATACTATTCATTTGAAATGACGAGAATGTCACAACTGTTTGTTATGGCATTTACCGTATTCGAGCTATTAAGTTATATGCCCTAATAAGTACCCTTGTTTTTAATCATCAATCTTTTGGGATCAATATTGCAATTTCCTCTCCACCATTGTCAAGGCACCGCAACAACAGAAAATCATCAGTACATGTACGTTTAGTCTGAAACAGGGGACATTACAACAAATTGGACTTGAGCCTAGATGTATGCACACAGTACCAACAAAGGAATCATGCTAGATTGATACCAAAATATTTATTTATACATTACAAGTACCTAGACTATGCAACATCCTTATATTTGTGTGTTGTTGTAAGGAATACACATACAATACACTGTATATTGTTTGTCATACAATTGAGAAATAATCAATGTACATCATACTGTATAAGCTGCAGATTCTCTTTAGAAATCAGTCTGAAAGGCAACCAGAAACACCACGGGTTAACTTCTCAGTACACCACCTTCTGGTGGTTCTTTGAATATTTTAATCACCAATTAATTCTATCTTTAACAAGATTATCAAGATTGCCATCCAGAGCTATAAGCTCCAGACAGCATGTGGATAAGGAAGCCTTTGGCAACAATTTTCCACCTACGTATAACCCGTCCTCGCCAGAGAGCTGTCAATTTTATTTTTGAACATATTCACACTGAGCATTAACACAATCATCAGATAATTTGTTCCAGTCATTTATTGTCCTCTGAGAGAATGAGTACTTTCTCATATCCAGCCTTCACTGTTCCTTAACTAATGCTGCATTGTGCCCTCTGGTTAAACTGCCTTCTTTCAGTTTGAAGAAACTATTTCTATCAATATCCTCATAACCATTCAATGGCTTAAAAACATATATTTGGTCTCCTCTTAGTCACCTAGTCTCTAGTGTTGTCAACCCACATTCCAATAGGCGTCTTTCATAACCAAGATCTTTCAATTCAGGAATCAGCTTAGTTGCTCTTCGTTGCACTTTCTGGCTTATCTATGTCCTTCTTATGATATGGCCTCCATGCTTGTATACAATATTCCCAATGTGGCCTAACTATTGCTTTGTACAGTGGTACAATTAGCTGTTTCTCCTTATATATATATATATATGAAATTTCTCCTAATTAGCCCTAGTATTTGGTTACCCTTTGAAGCAGCAATTCCACATTACTCCAAAACTGTCATGTCAGCACTAACTGTTACTCCTAAGTCCTTTTCTTTTACAGTTTTACCCAATATAGTATCCCCCATTATGTATTCTTTATTCACATTTCCATGTGCATTTACACTTCCCAAAATTGAATAACATTTGCTATTTTTCAAACCATTTGACCAATTTGGCTAGATCATCGTGTAAAATGTGTTTATATGCATCTGTTTTAACACTTTTCTATCGTCTGTGAATTTTAGTACTTTGCTTGATACATCGTCATCCAAATAATTTATATATAGATACTATATCAAGAATAATATAGTATGTTTGTATCCAACTGATCACATGATCCCCTATACTGTACCACGGGCTTTTAGTTTAAGTAACAATCTTTCATGTGGCACTTAATCAAATGCTTTCTGAAAATCTAAATAGATAACATCCACTGGTGACCCATCATCTACCCACTTTGTAATTTCTTCTAAAAAAACATAAGAGATTGGTTGGATAAAACCTAGCTTTTAGGAACCCATGTTGAGATTCATTTATTAATTTGTATTTAACAAGGAATTCCACCATGTAGTGTCTAATAAGCATTTCTAATAATTTGCATAAAACTAATGTTAAGCTCACTGGTCTGTAATTCTCTTGCTCCTCAATCCCTTTTCAAATAATGGTGTAATGTTTGCTTCTTTCCATTCTAGTAGAATGATTCTCTCTTTAAGGGAAAAGAATATAGCAAGTGGTGTACTGATTTGGTGAACAATTTCCTTAAGCAGTTTTGGTGGTATCCCGTCAACTCTAGGTGATTTGTTTTTTTCATCATCTTAATTTTCTTTGATATAATTTCAGGAGTGACAAACAACTGCCCTAACTGATTTGATTCATCCCCTCAAATTTAGTAACTGGTAATGGCAGTGAACTTATATTTTCTGTGGTAAACACAGCTGACATACTCGTTCAGGGCCTCTGCCATTTGAAAGCAATCAGATATTACGATTCCTGCACTGTTTTCTAGTGGTCCCACCTTATCTCAAATCTTCTGTTTACTCCTTACATAAGTGTAGAAACTCTTGCTATAATTTTTTTATATCATTCGTAAATTTTTGTTCAAAAGTTTGTTTGGATTTTCTAATTTCGGTTGTAGCTGGTTAAGGGCCTCTTTGTAGTTGTTATAGTCTTCTATATTTCCAGTGTTTCTGTAAACTCTCCACATAATTTGTTTGTAAGCAATCTTACGTATAGCTTCTTTTGATGGGTGTTTCTTCCTAGATCGTTTCCCTTGCTTTTTAAGGGGAATTTTTTTTAATAACACCCTCAATCTCATCTTTCAACATGGTCCAATATTCTGTTGCTGTCTTGTCATTCATTAAATTAGTCCAATCAATGTGTGCAAAATATTTTCTTATCTGTTTATATTTGCCTTTGTTAAAGTTTCTCCTCGACTACTTTTTACCATTATTCCCCGATTGTACCTTTATACTACAATGGATCTGGTTATGATCACTAGATCCCAAAGGTTCATGTATTTTAACATTATCAACTAATTCGTTTTGAGAAGAGAACACTAAATCCAACACATTTCCACCTCTGTTTGGTTCAAAAATATGTTGGGTAAGAAAACAGTCCTGTATTAGAAGTAGAAACTGTTGATCATCACCTCCAGCACTCTCTAGTGATTTCCACGGAATATGTCTGTGATTAAAATCACCCATTATAACACATTCCCCTTTACTTATCTCCTTTATAGCATTGTGCAGTTTTACATGATTCTCTTATCATATGTTAGGACTTCTGATAATTTTGTCAGTACTAATGCACATAAAATATGCAGTTTTACTGCTAAAGGACTAACATAAAAGACAACATCAGCAATATTAATGGCAAGTACCTCATTCAGAGACTCGGGCAGGCAAATGTTAAATGTCAAAGTCCATCATTAAGTATCACGCCTTGGGAATACATGCTAACACATTAGGTAAATACTACACTGTTAAATACTGTTTATTTAGCAGGTGAATGCATTGTACACCTGTACTATATTTGTACATGTTCATTTTTGTTTACAAAAAATCTCTGAACAAGTGATAAGCCTGTTAAGTATTTACACTAAGAACAGACATGATTACAAACAGTTGATCTTTTTAACAAAAAGCTTACTACTTTTATTCACGTAGTATTATTTCCATAATCACCTCAAACTTTACTAATGGAACTGTGGTTCTACCGCACTGCTGGGACAAGCAGTGAAAGCCGATATTTGTAATCATTTAGCAGTGATATGTAAATCCCAGACAAACCCAATAATTATATTGCCACTATACAAACTGCCAGTTGATAAAACGGAAATTGATACCTGTGTGCAGGAGATTATATGGTGCCAGACAGACACAAGTGGTATTTACCTCGCCATAATTCATATGTTGCACGGCAAATTATACACTTTGGTTAACCGGACACAAATACTATACAACACTTCGGAAAAACTCATTTAACCATTTCAGTACTACAGCCCCCAGATGCTATGATCACTGAATACTGCATTCCCAGTGACTTCATATGAACATCGATTGCCTCACTTCAAATCAAGATTTCAGCAACTAAAATACATTTTATTAATAGAACATCATATATATTCTGAAAGTATAATAATCGATAAATAAAACAAGTTAAGACATATTTAAATTTTGTAGTTGTGATAACCAGAATCTGATAATTACGTCATTCAATATTACCATAATGATCGAATATACTAGTTTCAGGCTTGCCGCCATAGGTAATGTCTGTAAAACGTTATTACTAAAACTATAAAACAATGTGTCTAAGTAAGCTATTACATAGTAAATCGCCATCGCTATTGTATCGTAACTAACATCGTCTGCCATTACCTCTCGCAGATTTTGTTGCAGACAGTTATATAAAAACTGCAAAAATCTCAAAATATTTTTATTCAGCGATAATCCACGATTAGTGCTATTGAAATGCTAAGGCATCAGCCTTAAAGACACTTTATAACATGTGCCTCCACATAGCGGATAATTGTGAGTAAAACTGTCTTGAATAGCAGACATCGTCAATGCCAAAAAACCGGCCTATCATACTGTAGCGTCACAGACAGCGCGGCCGGTAATCCGGCCTGTCGTACTGAAATGGTTAGTGCTACTTCCAGAATAATTGGTTTTAGAATTATATAAATGACATGTGTTCATATTTGAGAATCGTACACTGATTGTCAACCAGCGATGTTTAGTTTGCAAAGTAGAAATAACCAGTTAATGAGTTTTATGTGCACACATTCATGCAAACATGCATATAAATAGCAGTTACCAGTAATTAAAATTTGTCAAAGAATAACATTCTAATGCAAAAGTAATAGTGCATGTATGCCAGAATTGCATCAACTTTAAACATTGCATCAAATGCTACCATTGCAGCAAGTGCTACAAACATTGCAAGTTGCAGGCCAGTCGTATCGTCCCAGTCGAGTAGTTTCAGTGACTGGACTAGTGCTTGTTTAGAAGAACAGTCCCATCAGACTCACTGTGATTATGTGAATAAGTTTACGCTGTGTGCATGCTAGTTTGGTGTTGTGATGGAATAAAACAAAATAAGACTATAAGGTAGCACTTTATCACATGCAGCTAAATATTCTGTACGACTGTCGACTAGGAAACTTGCTCAACATGGAGAATGTAAATGGCGGCTGTTTACATCCAGTTAGTAGTGCTGCCTAGCAACCATGAGTGGTGAGCGACATGAAGAAACATACGTACACGGGTTACAGACATTGTTACGTGTTATCCCATGCGTTATTCCCGCATCAGGTGATTACTTTAGTAAGTTACCAAACGCCAGCAATGCTACTGACTGTTCAGTCGTCGGCTTCGGGAAAGGAAATGCTAATGAAAAGTATAGGACAAGTGATGTAACTTAGTCCGACAATACTACATTATAGTTATCTTATTTATGTAAAAGTTCCCACAGACTGACGGTTTGGTTGCTGAAATTACATTACCTAATCATCATAATTTTTATCCAGATAACAGATCCATGTTTTGCACAAAAAAACAAATAAATTAAAGACTATAGTGAGAAAGGTCATTGCTCTGGTACAGGAACATGTTAGCTGCGGGAAATTGTCCATTTAGCTGCTGCTGGTACATTAATTTTGCTGAAGCACATAAACGACTGCAGTAGTCTCTTGCAATCAATACTAACACACACTGCAGCCTCAACACTGGCCTTTATTACATCCATGGCACGTCTCACATGCGTGGCGGTATCACACGATCATATGGCATGCAGGCAAAGTTACACTGATTATATAATCTTTCCACAACGTCGACTTCTTTGGCATTCAAAAGTCAGCATTAACTATCATCAAAAGACATGACTGTCACATTGATGGATTGCACACTCTCAAGTTAATCCGTTGTCGTGCGCTGTGCGTGACATCACCAGCTACAACACTAGATGCCAATTTCTTTCAGGCTCAGGACAGAGAAATTAGATTTCAGTCATAGATTGTGATGTACTGAATATATAATAGAAATGCTGGCAATCCGAAAGAAAATATATATCCTCGAGTGCAGCTGCCAATAAACGCTAACTTCCCCTGTTTTCTGAATACTAACATTTGAGATTTTTCTACCCGGAAAAAATGTATATTTGTTATCCAAAATGCTAAGTCTACTTCAGGCATGTCAGAAGTAAATAAATATGATCTGTTTTAAAAGTACCTGATCTAGTGAGACTTACCTTAGAGTTGAAACTGGATATGTATCAGTAACATCTGAGATGAACACTTCTCTTGATTTGATGAGTGGATCGGTAAGCACTGGGGTGTTTCCTGTCTCTACAACAAGAAAGTTTGCAGGTGAGAACAAGAGAGTTTAGTTTCACAGACAACAAAGATCTAACTCTACAACATAAAACACAAAAGATTTGAGTAAAATATTGTACTAAATGCGCATTTCATGTGCATGATTGACTTCAGGCAGTGAATGAGCATTTTGATTAAAAAACATTGTTCTTCCTTTGTAGCTGTTGTTGACATGATGAGCAACCATCTTGTTATCCATTTCAGATAGTTAGTACATAGTATTTCAAGTTTCCACATCAGCATTTTGGCCAAATACCTGACCGTATTCCTGAATAATATTATTATTATACTAGTTCAGACAGAAAGATTTTGAGGGCTTCTTTGAGGTGAATATTTAGTAAGTTGGCGACACTATATGCAGCCATCACTACCATAATCAACAACACCAGGGGTACTTAGCCTGCATGAACCAACCCAGTTGGATACCAGCAAACATTATAAAAATAAAAGTACTCAACATATTTGATCTTCTTTTGCATTATTTCTGCAAAGCTCTAATATATATATATATATATATATACATACATACATACAGCATGGCTACATCAGCCTCAGTGGAGAATATGAACAACTCAGTATTTATCTGGAAACCAGGTGAAAGGTTACTTTTTTGTACTTTTCATGGTGATATTCTAATAGTAATATCACTATGAAAAAAGTCTGATTATAAAATATATGCGATATATTTATTATTATTATTCAATATTGTGTTATACAGTTTAAAGATAAAAGCCTTTCTTTAACAACATAATTTTTTTAAGAGCACAGGTGGCACCACCATAATGCCATAGTTTTAGAATTCTCATCAAGATTCTTAATTTAGCAAATGTTATTAATACTGTAAAACACATCAAACAACTGTAAAAATATTATTATTCAAGAATGTTAATTTCGATTATCTAGTATACCGTGTTATCCCCAATAGACGCGCAGTGCGTGAGTGCAAGGGTTGGGTGCGCGTCCATTAATTTATCATAAGACATAAGTAGCACAAGCTGTGAGGGGTGGGTGGGCACACAAATTACATACATGTCACACAAAGTAGGCCTACTGCGAGTGCTGCACGAAAGGAGCGATTCCCGATGACGTTACTTAAGTCGGCCATTCAGATGCTCTCCGTTCTTCTGACCCATCCTCATGGCTACATACAGTTATGTCAGTTTGAAAAAATCAGGCGAGTGATAAATGGCTTGCCTAAATATGCTAAATAATTTAGCGCGAGCGATTTATTAGTTTTATTTTTAGCCGATAGGTGACATTTCTGTTTGTCCATCTGGTGACGCCACTGCCCAGTTATGCAAAAATGCAATCGAGGCGAGCCACAGCAGATCCATTGCGCAAGATTAATTTGATCATGTCAATTCGGGACATAAAGCGTTGGCACAGGCGGTAGCTTTCTCATATTTCTCTTTAAAAAACAATTATGATTCTTTTTCAACATATTTCATAGAACACTAATCTGGAGATGCATTTCTAAGTTTTGACTTGACTACCTTACATTTATTGGTAGTAAACCTAAAAATCCTAACAATCAATTGGTTTGTATTTCTGCCTAGACTATAATTTAGATTAAATTTCAGACTGTAAATGAAGCTATGCTACCAACTGTGTTTATTACTGTCCATAGCAAAATTAGCAAGAAAAAGTATAACAATTTATCATTGTCCTTAAACTGTTTTCCAACTGCTTTGCATTGGCTACAAAACTTCTCACCTTTCGAAATCTAATCTGAACTTTGGTGTCACTTTTAATGCTAAAGGTTTATCATAGATCCATAAAATCAATTACCTGCTTTGTGGTATGTTATCAACACCAATATATGTAATGTCATCCTCTAAATATACATACCACAAGTAATTTTAAGTTAATCTTCGACTTTTAGAATGTTCACTTGGCCACAGAGCTGCTAAACAGCTGAAACGTGTAACATTTTCCAGGATTCGTAAGACTTTTCCTTTTATGATCATTTATTTGTGACACTAAAAACCACCACACAGGGGTAACAAATGTCACCATAAAAACACTCCTGTTATAAATTGTTCACTATACTGTAACTACTTATCACCACTGAAATGGTTACAACTTAAATGGTTAGAACATCTTAGATTAGAATGAATGAATATTATTATTATTATCATAAGCTATACATTGCAGGCGATTATCACGTAATCAGATTCATACTGACATGATGTCATAAATTATAAAATTGCATGATGCCTGCAATGTTATATTGAGGCTTATTCCCAGAGGCTGACCCGACAATCTTATGTTACACGTCTTAATCGTAAGGATTAAGTTAAGTTAGGGCAATGCCAATGGATGATCTTGTGAGTTGTGTAAACATGTCAGAACTCGGTAAATGGCATCAACGAACCTCTTCAGAACAAAAGAACTAGACGCGTCGGCGCATTAATCAAGTTTCTGCCCAGCGCCTCATTAAACACAGGATCTTGACCTCCGGCTGCATCCGATTTATGCGTACGAGACTCGACAGGCGTCAATAATCATCACCCTATTCACCGACACCGGTGCCTTACCACTTGAAAATGAAGAGGCACCACAAAGAAACTCGACGTACCGGCTCAACGTACTGCCTCTATCGTGTGCTCCTGTCACCACTTCCCGATCACAGTTTAACTTGGAAGCGGGCTAACTAGTTACTACTATTAAACTACTATTAGAGACGTTGTAAAACGAATAATAATTCACGTTTCTTCACAATCCAACGCTACGGCACGGCCATGACACTTTCAAGCGATCGGCTAATTGGCGTTGTAACGCGTGGTGTGATTCGTCAATTGTCGCGGCAAACATGAACAATTGCCCAATTATGTAGCAGCTTAGTACGATGCTCTCGGAAAGGGAAATTGTTTGTGTACAAACTGTTCACGGCTGTCAAGCCGTCGTGAGTAAGCACTAGAGTAGAGTACGCAGTAGTCGCGAGTACACAGCGAACAATCTAACCGCAACGCGCACAGAGAAAATACTACTGCCCATGGAACTAAACGACAATGCAAATGTGTTATAAAGCTGGGATGACTGTGTGCCCATTAGTTTTGTTTATCTACTGTTTTCCCTTTTTTGGGTGGTGGTGGTGGTGGTTAAGCCTAAGGCTATGCCTATGCCTATGGCTTAACTTTAACTTGGTATAACTATATGCCTAATAGTAAATTAGGCTATTAGCCTAGGCCCAAAATCTCAAAAGGGCTCTTAAAACCACGTTAGGCCTTAGCCTAGGAGTACCTAAATGTTACTAGCTGCCACTCGTGCCAGGATTTATCTTTGACCTCTACTAGTCACAAAAAGCCCGGATGACACTTTTATTTGTATTTTTTACTACGTAGTGAGCTATTTTGTAAAAATGGTGGCAGGGCGTTTTTAAGGTTACACAATCGGCCACCTATCTACTAATTATAGGGCTACACAACATTTTGTGTCAGCATGTGTGAAAAAACGAGGCATGCATGTGCAACAAATTTTAAATCAATACATTATGATTAGATAGAATTGAAATGAAAGCACAAAATATACCAAATTATATCGAAATTTTAGATAGGTTTCGTGACTGACGGTGTACAATAGTTCAAAACAATTATTTGCATACATGGCACATGACAACTATTTTACATCAAAAACTTCCCAATTAATTTCCAAATAAAACAACACTAGATTTTCTGACTAACGATGTAATATATTGCATACACAAACAAAATAGTAACCCTACCCTGTTATTTTTCATAATCGCCTCCCAAGAACATAATCCGCAATATATGTACTAATTACAAGGTTACGTAGCTAATTTTGGTATAACAATTTCTCGATTGGTAAGATACGTATTTGTAGTTAATGCACACATCAATATTGGAGACGAAGTTGAAAGAATAACAACATATGCTAAGATATATGAACAATTTAGTTTGGTTTTGTGAAGGGTGGGCATTAGTTCAAATCTATTTACCCATCTGGTGCCAGACAATTATATTTTATCTCCCAACTAAATGTTTAAAATATCCCCGTAGTTGTACGGAATCTGTGCATTGGGTAGAAAACTCACTGACATACCCGCTCATCACCATAGTAACAAAATCGGGGCTCAATTTCACTCGGATGGAAAATAAGTTACAGAAATTAAATTATCTTGTTTCAATCTGCAGGCATAGACACGTATTCTATCCGCAAACCAAATAGAAAAATCATCTCATCTCAATTTGACTGAGGAAACTGGTTATTTTCTGCTAGACTGGAGGCAAAATTGCCCAAAAGAGGAGGCTTGGTGAGTCTGCAAAGATAACTATGCATTCACATGTCTGTCTGTAAGAAGTTTCTAGTCATTTTAAAAAGTACTATTTAACCCTGGATCATGCATAGGCAAAAACACTGAATAATAAAATAACCCAGCTAAAGCCATACACAGTTTGTCAAATGAGAGTTATGTTTACAATTACAATAATTAGCTATATATGATATTTTAAAATGTAACTATTATGAGAGATTTTTGGGTTTTTGTTGGGTAAAAATTCACTACGGTGGAATTAGATAAATTACTCAATTTAGAATGTGATGTCATGTATGTTTTCTTGCACAAGTACTGTTGTTAAAAGTGTGTTATAAAACTTCTAGAAATTATAAATGTACAGCATCAAACTTCCCTAATATGCTTAGCCATTGCACCAGTAATACATACACTGAGTAAATGCACCTAAGGAATCAAATGTTTCCAGTTACCTGACTGACCCTGATAAATGTAGCCAACCATTGGGAACAGGGGGGCAGCTGCCTCCTGGAATTTCTCTGGGGGGGCAGACATATGGTTCTCCCCCTCATTAATTGTGAGTGTGAATGTTTGTTTTTGTGGCGAGGACCAATGGTGGAAATCAAAATTTTATAAAATGATTAATGTGTATTTTTGTCAACCATATGAAGAGTTTGTGCAATATTGGAAAGCAGACATATGATTTTCTGCCCCCACTCCCAGTAATGGGTGGTGCGGTGGCAATTTTTTTTCCAAAGCACCCCCAATTTTCAGGATGTCATCATTTCAGCCAAGACAGCAGAGAGAAGCTGGACAAGATAAATTGACAGCAGCGGTATGACATAAAAAATATAATTTTCAACAGTCAACAGCACTGTGTTTGGATGTCATAAGTTCACAGCTGCGACAGTGGAGACAAATTTCAAACAGCACCCCCCCCCCCCATCTTCCAATATCACAGTCGAGCCAACCAAGACAGCCACAAGGTTAAGAAAGATCTATGTGAAGATATGTGGTTGCTTGGCAGCGAAAAGTATTCAGTGGTGCTGCAGCTCTGGTAGCCCCCCAATATGAATTTCGTTCCCGTGTCTATGTAGCCAACTGTACAAGTTGTTGCAATATAATATGGAAAATACATAATTGATTTGCTACCCTATTTAAAACATAACACAAGAAAAAACTCACATCTTTGCTGTAAACCCAATTGATCAAATCTAGCTGTCTGAACATATTTGGTGGCATCTTAATAACAAATATTAAAATACCTACCCACATTTAATATATTTTCCACAGGAATATAAGAAAGACATCTGTCCTACATATCAACCATAAAAGTTGAGAGTTTGCAATACGAAACTATCAATTTGGTATTTTTTACCTTCCGTGTGCCTGTCTTGTACAAGCATCTGATAGACACTGTCTGGAACTTCTGACGGTCGGTAGATCCACTTCACTATTGCCAGAACATTGTTGCGTTTGGTCTGAAACACAAACACTGTCAGTTCACTTTAATGGTACAAATTCCTCCTACACGGAATAGACCATTGTTGTGTCAGATGGCATGTCAACATGCATTACAATTGTTTATAATTACTGCCAGTACAACATCTTATTGTTCAGTTTTTAGATAACAGGTTTCACCTGCATATCTGGTATCATCTTATCTATCTCTAATGCTGTATATATTCGGACAACTAAGGTGGCTATATATGAGCACAGATCTTTTTCATAATGTAGGCCTCAGTAGCATCCACACAAAATAGCAATTGTTTTACTGCTTCAAGTTGGGGAACCTATATTACACAAACATTCAACAGTAGTACTTTCAATAAAACCAAAACAATTATTCAGCACTTTACACTGTCTCAAGGCGATAATGCATGTATTATAGGTATATTGGTTTATTCAGCTTAATAAAAAACTAAGATGGTTATATATCCATGAATCACTGATAAGCACATTTTCAAAACTCAACATTTCTCAAACAGAACGGAATCAACTCTCAGAAATGCTTGCAGCCAGTGGCATCTAAGGAGGCCATGTATAATGTATACACTAGGTGGCGCCACATGACCAGTGAATCTCTTCTATGCAACCAAGAACAAGCAGCAGCATTCTCTAAATACAGGGAACAATGGAACACGTACCAGTTTGAGCCCTTCAATGGCACAAATGAAGTATGGCTGGTCAGATCGACTGTTGTCTAAGTAAACATGATCTGAAAAACCAAAACAGGCACAAACATAGAGAAAAGGCAACATTAGTATCTAGTTAATATCAGTATCCAGTCATATTTTTAAACAACGATTCTCACCCTAACAATTGGCATATAAATAAAGTTGATTCATGATCGCCTGCATCAATTGAAAAGTGAGTCTTAGCACAGTGGTTTATGAACTTATACAAAGATTTCCAATGCAAAATAATTGTAGCTCACGACAAAATGGATGAGCTAAAAATGCATATGTGGCAGAAAACGAATATAATTGTTATCATTATAATTGGAATTGCATTGCTACATTAGGAAAGACACTGATTCTCAAAGTCAACAATTTACAAGTTTTCTAACCAGGCCGTATGGCATGCCTCTGGGTAAATAAAGTTAACACATTAAATAGTTACTACACAATATCAAACACATTATCTACAAATCAATGCATGCAAAATCAAAATTTATTATATACATTTTGACAAGAAAATTCATGACTATGAATTATTAGACGAGTGCTGAAAGAAATCAGTAATGCAGGAAAAATAGATCTATGATTCCGACTGATGCTCTGACAAATGTGTCGCCAGTAAACTACTCAGGCATGTTCACATGCCATGCATTATCATGAGCTACACGCAGATGGAACATTTCATATTTGAGGTAGAAGAAAAAATCTCTCCTGGAAATTAAAACGACCTCATAATTTGTATTATGACTAGAAGGCTTTGCCAACAAAAAAGAATTTGTGAAGGATTTAAACGGCAAATGCATGCATTAAAGTGTCTAACATGTCCATACTGAATGTCCATTTGGGATATTGTTATGGAATTGTATAAATTCAAGCTGGACTATAAAAAGGTTTATGTGCTATGAAGTGCAGTCAGGACGGGTTATCAGTAACTGCGAGAAATTGACTGGGGACAATCCCTCGTTGATGCCACTAGAATGTCACGCGATACACACGCCCTACCAAACAAGGGAGCATGACATCGTATCAGGAATTACTCGATCTGTCGGCTAATTAACATGACAAGGACACTGAACTGTATGCTCATCAAGATCAGATGCATATTGGCTAGTTAAATAGTTTATGTTTAAGTGATAGAAACGTCCTATGCTTAGCCTCGCATGTGCCAAGTCTCAGTTTGTACAGCCAAATAATCGGCTAATGAAGCATTAAACAGGCCCACTCTATAGAAACCATTGAATTGTCTCTTTATTCCTTTGTTGTCATGGCAACAGACCATCTTTTCATGAGTCCACTTGCTTTCCCAAAATTCACATCTCCGGGAAGACTGGAATATCAATATAGGTCAACTACAAAGAACCTCCATTTCAGTAAGCAACCCACGTAAAAGACACAAATCCCCACTTGTTTACCTGCAGTGTGGGAGAGTTACTAGAAGACTGAGAGAGTGTTACTTTATTCTTTTTTGCTGATCATATTTAGTGCAGAATACTACAACATATTTATTGTATTTTCATATTTATAATGAAAGCATGGATTACAAATAGTAATAAAACCAGTAATGTTTTCACTCGTATTTTTTAATAGATTCATAAAACGTTTTACAGTCAATACATTAATTCATCAAGCCATATTGGGTGCACCATTATATAGCTGCGGTGAATGACGTTTTTACTGAGTAACCACCAGAAGGTGATGTATCACCGCAACTATTGGCCAGTGGTGCTAAAGAGTAGATACTGCTCTGCTGGAGGCGGCCTAACCACAGAGTGGTACATATTTACTGCTTGTACAACAGAAAAACTACACTTTGATCAATAAAACATACAGATATGTGTATACATGCACATACATGTGTGTGCATGCATACATACATAAACGTTTGCTACATATGCAAACTGTACATCATTTATTACTTACCTGAGGATATTCATACATGTATTATGTGCTTATTAATTAACATTAGGTTACTCCCACTCAGGGGTAACAAAACAGCGGCAGCCATTGCCACCATTACAGTATTTTGAACTAAGGTTCTGCTGTTGCCAATTATGGCATTGCACACAGTAGAAAATAATGTTAATATAATTCCAGTGGCACACCTGGGGAACTACTGACATTTAACTGTAAAAAACAAACTCGACATACGCATCTTTGTGTTTTTCCTAATACACAGTCAATTGGTAGGTCAGAGGTCAATTTTCCAAGGATGCAACAGATCATAGAAAGTGAGTGGACTACGACACCTCGGAGGGGATACGACTTATCATGCTCCAAAGTTAGCTAATTAATATCATCATCATTGTGCTGCCGTAGTGTCGTGTGTGTGTGTGTGTGTGTGTGTGTGTGTGTGTGTGTGTGTGTGTTGTGTGTGTGTGTGTGTGTTGAGCGAAGGCCTCGGCATGTTGTTTCAAAATCTGTCTGTCTTGTGCCATCCTCTGCCAGATGGTGCTCTTCCATTACTCGTCTAGTTCGTCTCTCCACCATCTCGCCGGTCTTCTTCAAGATAGTTTCCCTTTGTAAGATCTCCAGGTTGTGATATGCGATGTCCATCGGTTATCTCTGCTGATGTGCCCTGCCTGCCCAGGTCCACTTCTTTCTGTCATATGTCTGCGCCATATGTCATCGCTGGAAGTTTGTATGAGTTGTAAACTTGTCTCTTCAAGCAAGTTCCAAAGTTACCCTTGAAGATGTTGTATATGCAAACTGTACATAATTTATTACATACCTGTGCACATTCATACATGTATTATAACTCATTATAACTCCACATAATTAATATATGGAGGTATAATAAAACAATTATTAATAATATCGCTTGCTCCGCAGATTTTATTATTTTACTTTAGCTCACATAGAAACAAGCTTGAGACTAGGAAATCATGATAAGTTGACTGTAAATAATGCGCTAAGGTCAACAATTTAAAATCGATATGTTTCATTGTTGACTGTGGGTTTAGGCAAGGACGTGCACTATCTCCTGTTATGCTCAATATGTTTACTGACTGAAGTACATGAGCAAAGATGCTAAGAATGATTTATCAACTGAACTTATGTAACAGTTCACAGTTCTGTAAAGTGGTTGAATTTTTGGGGGAATTTTTTTCATCCTACGATTGGCGGCTCCCAAAAAACCTTAAACTGCACTCCCGGGGCTCCCCCAAATTCTCCAACTGCACACTTCCTGAAACCTCAACTGGCGCTCTTCTCCCTCAAGTGAAACTCTTTTGTCTCCACAGTCTATGGGTCTGATTCAGGTGTTAAGATTGTAATTTTATACAAACAAAAATGGCTTCAAGCTAATTAACAGAGTGCGTGAGAGGTAGTAGAAAGAAATTAAGGAACTTACAGGCAATACCAATGTGTTGTTGAAAGTTATGTCAAAGAAATCATAGTTCTAGACAACACTTGCACAGTTTTGTAAATGTACACAGAATGAGAAGTTTGGTAATAAAATAATAATAATAAATAATTTCTTACGTGCCAATATCCTCAGACAATCCGAGCTCAGTGGCGCACCAAAACCAAAGGATTAAACATTCTCGTACTCGTGTGATAGGCGAAAGTCGTCAACAAATGGATGGATGTGCTAGGAAGCTAGGGAGGATAGGCGATATTGAAAAAATTGGTTTTGAGGTGACAACGAAATGTAACAATATTTTCTGCTGATTTAACACTAACGGGAAGCGAATTCCATATAGTTGGTGCGGCAACTGAAAAAGCTCGAGTTCCAGCCTTTGTCTTAACTCTAGGAACAGATAGCAACTTCGAACTAGACGACCAAAGTTGTCTGGCTTGTCTAGCTGGTGTGAGCATTGAGTGTAAATAACTAGGTTGTTTGGATGATTATAATACTACATGTGAGCAAGTACAGTGCACATGTACATACAAATATATGCTGCATTTTGCAGAGACTAATGACATTAGTACGACACCAACAGATTTAGTAAACCTGATATTCCGTGTTAAAACAGTTTTTGCTGTTTTGTGCAGCAAGCAGCCATATTGAATTTCAGTGAAAAGAGACCTCCCCCTAGAGTTGGGTCAAAGATAACAAGCTGCAGATGCCTACTTGGTTCTATCCCACTAGTCTGGGAATCAGCTCTATTCACAGTGTAGGTAGTATGCACCTGGTAGTATGCAGTACTGTGTGTGTGTGTTGTAGACGTTACAGTACATACACATGCAGCTGTATGTAGCATGAGGTATGAATCACTTTCAGCCAAGGATTACATTTTTATACACAGAATGGGAATTTTATTTCCTACTACAGTGTATTTATTAAACAACTATTATTAATTATACATTCTATTTATTATTTTGATTACATATTTATCTTTTTTAAATGTTTATGTTTTTAAATTATTTTACATACAAAATTTTAATTGATATTTATATATATATATATATATGTACTATTTAATTATATTTTTAGATGACACACACACACATGCATATATGTATATTATATATATATATACACACATATATTTATATAAATTTTTATTCATTTAATTTAACTGTTGTTTAATTTTTAAAGTACAGTGTATTGCAAGATGTCCGTGTTTAGCCTTTAATAAAATTACACTAACATTCACAGAAACACAGTGCCAGGAAAAAGTAATAATATATTTAAAGTGGTGTGAAATGCACTTACTCGTAGATAACACAGTGAGTTTACTCAGAAAACATTCATTATTGCCATAAATCGAATTACAAATGTATCTCCAGATTACATCCATAAAATTAAATTACCACTGCAGCCAGGAATCCGTTGAACTGGTAGTTTTCTAAATTTTGTTCAGAAAAGGATGAAAAATGTAGCCAAAATTCATTAGATTACAAAATAAATTGTTTTGAGGAATACACAAAATGTGCACGAAATGGCATAGAATGGTTGGCTCAGCCACTGTAAGGATCCTACAGACTTCAAAATTCTCAAATAAAATTCAGAGGATGTAAATGTGCCTGGCAGTATTGATTATGCATCTCTGCAGTGCCACATAATCACCAAGGGCCTGTCAGGGTTAATCAGCTATCAAACTCCATTCAGCTGCTAGCGTCATCCAAATAATATCAAATATTTACCACCATAAACATGATTATATCCATTAGGCAAACAGCAAAATAGTTTAGAAGTATACTTATATCAAGGTATACATATTTAAGACTTGCTAAACAAATGCATGTAATTAGATAGCACTTGCAAATTTATTGGTTTGAAAGGCTATGCCTATTTTTCTTTACAAAAATGGTGTGACTTAATTTGTTGTGATCAGTGAGATTTTGATGATAACAATATAGATAAAAAACTTTGGATAGAAATTTTTTCTTTATAATAATGTATATTTTACATTGTTTATTCTCAGTTGAGAGTCCGGAGCTCTTACCGTTGTGCTACTGTGCTACACTCCAGTTTCAATGTAATATGAGAGTTCATGTAAAAATACCAGTACATCACTGTGCACAGTAAACTAACTGCAGAGCAGAAAAGTAAATCTTATCAAGTGGCGGAACATTAGTCATGAGACAGAATCAGTTATCACTAAACTAATGCATCTCCCCATCGGAGGCAATGATGAAACCTCCTGTCTCGCGTTGTAATGATTCATAGCAGCATCGATTGAAGGGTTGCAATTAAATTATGTTTTCTGCTTGTCAGTTCATTGAGATTGATATTAATGGCAACACTGACAGATATATGACAATTAGATTAAGTTGCCAACATGCATGAACCAGTTGTCGTTGTAAAACTGAAATCAGTTAAAGAAACGTAGGATTTGTTTCTGTCAGATTTGTCAGGAAGACTCAGGGTAGTTGAAAAGATGGTAAGTCTGCCATAGATAAATTGAGTGAGAAAGTCTTGCTAATTTACAATAGTCGACGTAATAATAAACATTCATGAGCTTGGTTTCTGAGGATTTAGTGCAAAAGAAGTTACCTTATTATTATTATTATAAATGATATAATACATATTCAGTGTTTAAAACAGATCTATATACAGGTAAACATATAAACATTATTACAGCTAAAAATAAATAATTACAAAAGAGATAAGTTGCATCTGAATATGCAGATTAACAGTCTGAAGGTAGGCACATTTAAAAACCTCACCTCTGCTGTTTTGTACACATGGTTACAAGTACAATTACTACCTTCATGTTGCATTTATTGATATGTATCGCGTATGGTTATGGCATTTTGATAGCATAACAAGTTGGCTCAAATGGGTAGTTTTCCAAGCTAGCTGAATATTCGTGTATGTTATGGTAGTTTCCCTAAGGTTCTGGTACAGATGAGGGACCATACAGTAATTGGAGAAAACATTGGATTTAAAATATAAGAAAATATTCTAACGCCTAAATAAAATATCATAGAATGTTAGATAATTACATAGAGTATTCCATCTATTTTAAAGGTGAAATTAACCTGTGTGTGCATGCGTGTGTGCATACATGCGTGCGTGCATGCATGCGTGTGTGCATGCATGCGTGTGTGCATGCATGCGTGTGTACATGTGTTTCCACCTTATACCATGCCCCTTTCACGAGCCGATGCAAAGTGCATCCATAGATCTCCCACAATTGTGGACGTACTTTGGTGCATCTTCTTTCAACTCAACCAGCCTTGGTAAATTGCTCTGACTTCTCTTCTTAAAGCCCCAGTTCAGATGTTAGACCACACAAGCTGACATTCACACAGCTATTTCTTTCCCCTCTCTCTCTCGCCTGATCCTCTCCCATAGCCACTGCTCACTTAACACAGATGTCAGTGAATTCCACACTGACATTCAGACTGCACAGGAAGCTTCAACGCTAATAACAGATGTCTTAATTAACAGTATTTAACACAACAAAAGGTGATTGAAGCCACATGAAGCTACACTGCATTCCTTACCAAAGAGAACACTTGAAAGGTTTGCTAGTTGGAAAAGGTGGACAAATTGCATTTTTTCTTATTTTGAACAGTCATTTATTACTCCAAATTCTGCTTACAATATGAAAATGTTTCATTTTGTTAATACCTGACATTCTGTAAAATTACTGCAGCTTCAGAATATCTTATTCCCAAATGCACAAGCAGACCAGTTAGGCATATGGCAGATCACTGCTGCATCGTTGGTTTAACTTTAAACAGACCACAGCCGGTCTGCTTAAAATTTTGACCCCTGTTTGCGTGGATACATGTTTTTGTTTAATTTTCTAACTGTTACCATACATAGTATATCCAGAAACTTAATAATGTGTGTAATTATTTGCACCAAACAAACTTATTTTAGTGATTTTGAGAGCAATGTTTTCAGTGTATCTCACGTAATGGAACGGTTTGCTGTATGCTACGGTGGTATATATACCGGTATATATATGTATGTATATATATATATGTATATATATATATATATATGTACAGTTCTAGTCTGCACATGCACTGCCCTTTACAAACAAGTTTGTAAAGTGGGAGAATAGATACACTTTATGGGGAAGACCTTGTAAACTTATACAATATTGGTCCCTTAGTGATGTCATTAACTCTTTCAATGTTCTTGTTTTTGTTTTTTGAAAAAATTCTCTCTCACAGTATCACTCATTTTGTATAAATGTAATATAATATATATTATCACGTGTACAGTAAAACATGTCCACAGTGAGCATCATCGGGGCTGTGCAATATGTCTGTTATGGACAGCTTACCTTTATGGAACAATGAAAACTAGTCATTTGGGACTTTCAGACTTTCATGGCATTTCTAATGAAGCAGTTTGATTCATCGCTCGTCTAATATACACCTTGTTAAAGTAACATTTGTTGTGTTTTGTAGACTCGTCTTAGAAGGTTATTGGGTGTACCAAGTCCCTCCATGGCTCATTGCATAAGGAATGCAGCCAGACAAAAAGGCAAGATACAGAACACAATGGTTCGCCTTCAAGTTAGGGTAATGCTAAGATGCCAATGCTACCTTGTGTCAGCCAAGTGACTGATTATATATTCTGTAGGTTAACAATGTTTACGCCCAAATAAATAAACACAAGTGCAAGGAACTCGGCAGGCACTTATGTCTATGAATGGAAACACGTGGGTAAACCACAGGGATAAACATAAACTTGAATAACAACGGTTCAGAGTTTACTGACTCTGGAAAGAACATCGGACTAAGAATGAGTAGAAAATGTCATTGGCATCAGAATGTGGTGAATATTTGGGGGGGGGGGGGGGCTGTGGCTAATCAAAAACCTCCAATTGCACCCCTTCAGGCTCTCCCAAAAATACACCTTGAGGCTTTCCAAAACCACCAATTGCACCCCAAAATGCAACCCCCTTTCCTAAACACTGGGGGCTATTCCTATATCCAGCCCCCCACTATAAATATTGGAGGTGCTCAGCCCCTCCCTACCCCCCCTAGTTCTATCACTTTAGAATGTACATATCATTCTAAACGGGATCTATGTTAAAGGAAATAAAAGACCTCATATAGGGAAATGAAAAAAACTGCTGTGGATTTGGTAAATCTCAAGAAGGAAAAGTATGGAAATAGTATAAACTACTTCTGTGTTAGAGCTCAATGTTTTATTCAGTCATAAGACCAGATCACCAATGCATTCAAAGCCTACCAGTGTCATATGAGTATGCAGACACTATAGTACATCAGATGTATAGAAGTGTATTGATCTAGCTTATTTCCCCACTTACATCACAGCTGGAGGGAGAGAGTCGAATGGCCCAGGAGATTTGAGGAGATAGAGAGTTCATGCCACAGTTATGTTGACCATACAGAGTGAGACAAGATGAGCCAACTGGCATCTATGCTGGATATCTGGAGTTAATTTCTAGAGGTCAAATTAAACCTTGGAAATCTGTGGAGTATTTGCATCACAAAATGCATACATTTGTAACTTTTGTTTATATATTCTAACATAAAACAAATGTATTCAATCGTTATTTTGTAAGGTATTTAATAATGGATTCCAGTGGTAAAATGTTACATGATATAATGTCACAAAGTGAATATCCCTGGAGACATGTCTTTAAAAATAAAAAAATCACTTTTACCTTGAAAGTTACTTTAACATATCTAGTAGACTGTACAGTTGGAGTGTAGCACATACTGATTGATATTCACATTATGTGATGCACAACATGGCATTTCGTTCCGCTACCTTCTGTCCCCATGGTATTTTGTCCTGCGGTGATTTGTCTAGATACCATTTAATGGAATGCATGTAGCAACAGTTAGTGATTCACATTTGGACAACTGTCATGTCATACATTTGGCAACATTCTAACAAAAATAGTGTTGTCAGATTACACCTGCATCCCATCTGCCCAGTCATAAGTTCATTCCATTTCAGAATCCTGAATTCCAAAATTGGTACTGACTTATTTTCAACTTTTTTAAATTGAATTGCTTGAACTGAAATTAATATATTTGATAAAGTTAATCAAAATTCCTACTTATATTACTGCAATTTTACCAACAAAATTGAATTTGTTTGCATCTATTGCAGCTGTTATTCTACATCTGGTAACAATCAGCCAGGGAACTGTAAACAACACACAGACAATGGCTGAGCCACATCTGAAACAACAAGAACATACCAGTAGGCTGACCACTTCATGGCTTCAGAAATACCTGCTCAACGAAACAATGGAGGAGTAGGTAGCCAATTAAGGCGTTTGTTGTGATGGGGTGGCAGACTATGGCCTCCACACATTCTTAACATGCAACCAGGCATGCACACATGCATGCGCACACACGCACGCACGCACGCACGCACGCACGCACGCACGCACGCACGCACACACGCACACACACACACACACACAAGGCATGGTCACTGAGCTCTGCAAGTTGACCCATTCCAAATGTAGGAGCTACAACTTGTTTTGTTTTGAATTCTAAGTAAGCTCATTAGCTCATTACGCCATACCAAGTTAAGCTGAGCTGATCTTAAGATCAGATAAAGTTACAATTACATATTCCTAATGTAAACCAATTACATTAATTATTCCTAATGTAAACTGATTACAAGTTTTAGCACTGTCTTTGCATGGTAACAGAAGCATTTTTAAGTTGTTCAAAATAAACTACATATCTTGAAATGCAGATCTACAAAAGTTTACTTGAGTTAGAATTGGTAATTTGGGATTTATGAAATCTTTGGATTTGATTTGATGTGTCGAAATATGTCATTTTGAATGAGTAATTCCACTGGAATTAATCAGTTGAAACTGCTAAGTTAGAACTGGTTGCGAGTGGAAATGGAGTCGATATCTTGGAATTATTGGCATGCATGTCTACATCTGACCTCTGTTCTATGGTGCAAATAAGGCTATTTATGTAAAAATTACATTTAATATAACAGATATCTGCCAGGGGGGACATTTTCTGATTATTACAAATGTAAACTTGTATCCCAGAGGCCAACTTGATTTACTCAGTCTCATTTAATCTTGTGTATGTTCCATTATTTTTATAGGTTTTACTAACATCATGCTGTAAATTAATACTGCACATCTAAGTCTACAAATCACATTGTGTGAGGCCTGTTTTACGCAGTAATATCTTACACAGTTTTTTCCCTATTTTGTTTCCATACGTTTTTTCTCAATGAACCTATTAAGTTAATGAGGTTCAGAATGCACCACGTTTCCATTGATGTGGATTGAAGCATTGTCTCCACTGGACTGCCGGGCTCCAGAGAGGCTGCTGCAGATATTTAATCACAAGGCTTATTAGAAATAACTAGGACCATGACACTGAATCTAACAAAGAAGTACACTTGTGTTTTAATAGCAATAGTCAAACTTACACTGGGGCTGTATCTGAAACTTGTAACATTACACTTGTGTCGTTCCGACATCAGTCTAATTTGTCAAATCACAATGACAATAAAATGTGGGTACACATGTATGTGTTTAGGCATGTTTAACTGTGTGTATGCAACTAATATACACGCATGCTTGTGTGTATGCTTGTGTTTGCACACATGCACATGCAAGTCTGTGCATGTATGCATGTGTGGATGGTGATTGCATGTTTGTATGTGCATGCATGTATGCATGTATACAAAAACTATGCTGCTGCTATTCTATTTTATTTTAATCATGTAATTGCACTGTATTCCACTTAGTTAAATAGCATCTGTGATGATGAAATTGTTCCTGTATTGATGGCTGTGATATGTAAGTGTAAATTATGTTTCCTAACAACTGGCTGATTGTTCTGTGCTATTTTATTTTAATCATATGTAATTCATTGAATCAGTGTTCCCAGTTACACATGTGTACTTATGCGAACAACACAAGAGAATTTCCCCATGAGGGACAATAAAGGTATTTTTGAATTTGAATGTCTGTCACTGTGTTTAACACACAATCGCACATATATACTACACCAAATATTGTTTAATATCATTATTATTCATAGTTATGTTTGTGTTTAATTATATACATAATATTATCCCAATGCATATCTATACCTTTGATTGTCAAAATCTGCATAGTCCAGCCCCCCCTACTCAGCACATGGGAGTGACCCCCCCTCTCCATCCACAGCCAGCCATTGCTTCAGCCTGCAGGCATTCATCTAGCAAGCCAATGACTCTCTCAGTAGCAACAATAAACCTGCCCCCCACAGCCCACACTGGGCTGATGAGACAGCTTACAAATTACACCTCACTAATGAATTATGTGTACAGTCCACAATGAGAGATCTCTGCACACAGCTGGTAGTGGAGTAGAGAGGTTATGGCTTACTGCAAGACACATCACTGGCTACAGTTCTGTCAGGCAGTACTACTATACTGCCAGATTGATTATTCTGTTAACAGGTCTATTGTTTGTCCCGTCCTCATCTATTCCCATCCTTCACAATAATCCATGTGTTACATAAACCTGCATGCAATCACACCCATACAAACTGTATGTGCATATTATGGCATATTATGGACTACATACCTACTTACATAACATTCTACAATATGAATATAAAATCAGAGGCCCTAAAATATTTTTAATTTAGCAGTAGCTAGTAAATTCCTTAGCTTGTTCGAATGGAAACACACCACAAATGACTACATCTACACATCTGGATCTGTGTGTGCATATGCATGTACGAATGCATGAATGGAATATATCATGAGTGAACATTTACATACATAAATAAATGTTTAATTACAGTATGAAAACCATATAAAATTTAGCCATTTGAGTCTGGTAGAATTATGTTAAAATTTTGACTTATTAAATTTTATCTGAACAACATGAATTCATGCCCATAGCTCTGACAAAGAGAGACACCTGAGATTGGCAATGAGCAGCGTTGACAGCATCAATCCAGGCCACAGCCAATCACATGAGTAGATTAACAGAGAAGGCTGTCATTTAAGCCACTTATGTCAATTTGATAGGATGGGCTTACCCTTGACACTGGTGTTAGCAACTGCAAGCTTAATTCAAATCCTCAGGAATTACAGGGATCGATAGGTTAGAACTAAATATGTCCTAATTTTTTTTTTTAAGAGATATAATATAAGAGGTTTTTGTACAATTGTCATTACATATGACTGAAAGCAGTGTGTCAGTTGTGTCTCGATATCGGCAAACAATAAACAAACATATTTATAATGGAGCACTTAAATTACAGTGCAGAGCCATCAGGTTATGTAATCTTGTAGCCTACATTGAAACAGGAACACCAGTGAAACGTTATGGTTTACTGGTTTTAATTACTTTCATTCTTTACTTGTTCTGCATAATTGTTAAAATTGTATGTCTCAGAAGTGAAGGACTAGTGAGAAGGAGATCGAAGAAAGGATTAAAGGTCCACAAATGATCCCTCTTAGAAGTTAGCATATTGTAGCTAGAAAGCAAGTGGACATTCAGTGGTAAATGACTAAATGGAAAATGAGATACTCATAATGTTCCTAATGTACAGAGTTACACAAAGTGTGAATTTGTGAAACATACCGGACGACACGTATAAGTATATAGCATGAGAGACGTACCTGATGGCCTGTAAGTAATCCCTGTGCTTTCGTCCCTGTAGAACGGGATCTCTTCGAACTGACTCCGACTTGTCCTACACTTAACACTCTTTGACGTGCGCCCCGGAGATATTCCAATGGCAACACTCCGTTCATGCTTGATATCATTCTGTATCAAATCCATCGTTCCGTTGTTCAACCACAAGTTGCACAAGCAAGTCTACATTTTTCACTGCTCTATACATAAATATCCATGCTTGTCCACAGTAAATGTACTTGTGTAGTTATAAGAGAAATGCTATAAATATCCACTTCATAAGAGTGAATGTACAGATGTGCCACAAATCACTTGAAGTGACCATGTCCAGGGTGGTCAAAACTACTGCAAAGCTCTCTCCACTGACTGTCCTTTGTTGTCCATTCTAGGCTGCACACAGCAGTGGTCAGTGGTGTGGAAATAAGCCATCATCACAAGCAGTGTGTGTGTAGTGTAGACACTGCACCAGCTCCAGCCTGCTGTATGAAGCACTGATGCAGGCAATAACACACTGAAGGCAAATCTTGCTCTGACTGATCACCATTCCCCTGTACCACCAACAGCAGCCACACTAATCTTCACCTGGGCCAATCTAAACAATTCCTCCATGTGGCTCACTGCAGACAATGCCTCCAACACAGGGGGTGTGCATCCAGCACTGGGGGGTCCAGGAGGAACACAGGGTTGTCACCAACAGGAGGTGACAATAACAACACTACTAGTACAACATGTGCTGAAGAGTGCTGCAGGTACACTGAGTCTACTGCAGCACTTATGTGATGAGACTGAGGGAGTGACTCTGGCTGGGTTGGCTGGTCATTAACACTGCATTGCTTAGGGCACTAGTGGTCAGTGGGAAGTGATCAGAGCCTGTATGACCACCACTTGGCCTCAGTGGTCAGTCAGGAGGAGAGCCCAGTTATTTGTGGACATCCTGTCTCCAACTCAACCTGCAAACACAGATATGACAAGATTACAACTCAACATAACTGAAATATAAACCATTTACAACTACCATTGGAGTAAGAACATGATGTTTTTATTTCCCCATGTATTGTTTGCATTAAATATGAATTATTTATTTACAAATCTCTGCATAATGGTTTTAACAAAATAACCGTTTGGTTCCAGTTAACAAATGAACAAAGAAGCCACTGGTTCAAAGTCAAACATTTTCCCCATTTATGTACAATCCTCTGTTAAACAGATATATTTTACATATTCATTAGTGACTTGATTAAGATGATGACAACAAAGTTATTAATGATGAGGAACATGAGCGCAACATATTATCGTACATAATATTTACATGCATGTTCCATGGTAGAGCATGTTTTATGCCTGCGCTCGCATGAAATCAATAGAACTATAATAAAAATCCACGGGGATTGTCATTAACATTATCCTAAGATATTAAAAATTAAATGTGTCACGATACTTATTACAAGCCAAGCAGCTCCCCTGCAGCTCTGCCTATGTGCACTGGTGAGTTTTCATTGTAATTCTAGTACACACACGTCATGAACACACACAAACACTGCCACGGTAGCTAAGTGCAGGTTATAACACAGATGGGGTATCTTACGTACATTAACGACAGGTGACACAAACTACAAGCACACAGTGGCATAAAGGCAACATAAACCTCATTGTCTGATTTCAGAGCTCTAGTTCTAGTGGTTCTAGTTGTTTCCAGCACTCGGCAACATTTTATTAACTGAATACTCTGTATATATATATATATGTATATATTGGTTACAATGTTATGGTCTTATAAGGTCTTATTTAAAAAGTCAGCCTTTTTCAGAACATTATTGCCAAGCTGACCTTCCTATGCTGGCACTGAGAGTGGTTACTGCCAGGGTGCATGTAGTCCTCAGTCGTTCTTTTACGACATTAACGTGATCTCCGAGTCACGAGCGATACACAGTCCCCAAAATTGGGAGCCAGGTTCTTACAAATATACATGCCTGCCTGGTCTGGGTTTCGAACTCAGAGCACTGGCATGCCAGGTGGATGTGCTACCACTACACTATCGCACATGATACACATAGGCTGATACAAAATGCAGACAGTTGTAACTAACACATAAATAGCATTCAAACTCTATAAATAGTATTAAATGCAAACAAAGACACTCATGAACAATCAACATGCATGTGCAGTAGACAGAACCTAGCCTAGTACGACCTTATCAAAGAACTAGATTATAAAGCAAAATATAATGTTGGGGCTTCTCGCACCAATGAACTCTGGTTCACCTCAAGTTAATACAGAAGCCGACCAACCTTTATCATACACATATAACAGACATTAATTCATACACTCATCATTCATTTGCAAACTCAAGAGTATTGCAAATGCATCTCCTACCGGGCGCCAAGGTTCACCCACCAACATCTATGTTCATTCGCTTCCTTGAATCGCTCGTCTCTGATCTGCGAATTGGCAGTGCATGTATTTAAGAAAACACGATTCGTTATTTGGACTTGTTTACATATGATGTGCTTTTCTGGACACCCTTTCTCAAATTCTCCTACCCGAAAGAATTGCATGGTGATAAATTATCCAGATGGCACCACCATAAACTATACATTGGTTTGTTACTCCATGGGTAGGTGTAAGCTAATGTGTTTATCTGTCACGCAGAACTAGTTGAAAACAATGATCGCTATGTCAACTGTGGTTAGTACAATTATGATTACTTACTGTAGCAGGTTCTATAGTTACACACTATAGTTGTCGTAGAGCTGCCACACTGCGGCAGGTATTTAGTAAAAGGGTATATTTGACACATTAGCCATCAAGGGGGGCGCGCGATAGTGTAGTGGTTAGCACATCCGCCTGACATGCCAGCGCTCCGAGTTCAATACCCGGACCGGGCAGGTATGGTATATTTGGTGTAAAAACCTGGCTCTCAACATTGGGGACTGTGTATCCCTCGTGACTCGGAGATCACGTTATTGTCAGTCCCGTCTCAATTTGGGACGTAAAAGAACCACTGAGGACGACGAGCACCCTGGCAGTGACCACCCTCAGTGCCAGCATAGAAAGGTCGGCTTGGCGATAATGTTCTGAAAAGGCTGACTAGTTGAATGAGACCTCATAAGACCATAACATTGTAACCACAAAAATATACAGACTAGTCAGTTAATAGAACGTTGCCGAGTGCTGGAAACAACTAGAAACTAGAAGGGATTGAGGTGTCAACCTAGGCAGAGTCCTGGCACTGGCTGGTAAAGCCACATGTTTGTACGTAGACTCTGCTATTAAAACATCATACCTTTTTACAGGTGTAGTGATTCTCTCTCGAACTACCGAACTGAGCGAACCGCGAGATTACCAACAACTACTACTGCTCACTGATTGGAGGACTGCACAGAGTCACATTACACAGTCACATTGCACAGAGTCACATTGCACAGTCACATTGCACAGAGTCACATTACACAGTCACATTGCACAGAGTCACATTACACAGTCACATTGCACAGAGTCACATTGCACAGTCACATTGCACAGAGTCACATTGCACAGAGTCACATTACACAGTCACATTGCACAGAGTCACATTGCACAGAGTCACATTACACAGAGTCACATTGCACAGAGTCACATTACACAGAGTCACATTGCACAGTCACATTGCACAGAGTCACATTGCACAGTCACATTGCACAGTCACATTGCACAGAGTCACATTACACAGTCACATTGCACAGAGTCACATTACACAGAGTCACATTACACAGTCACATTGCACAGAGTCACATTGCACAGAGTCACATTACACAGAGTCACATTGCACAGAGTCACATTACACAGAGTCACATTGCACAGTCACATTGCACAGAGTCACATTGCACAGTCACATTGCACAGTCACATTGCACAGTCACATTGCACAGTCACATTGCACAGAGTCACATTACACAGTCACATTGCACAGAGTCACATTGCACAGTCACATTGCACAGAGTCACATTACACAGAGTCACATTGCACAGAGTCACATTACACAGTCACATTGCACAGAGTCACATTACACAGAGTCACATTGCAGAGTCACATTACACAGAGTCACATTGCACAGAGTCACATTACACAGAGTCACATTGCACAGAGTCACATTACACAGAGTCACATTGCACAGAGTCACATTGCAAATAGTGAATCAACAGCAAACTACTATGTTGATTAGCTCAAGGAATTCTCTGCTTCTGCTGTAAATCTGTGGCAGGTTGCTAGGTCTAGCTGAGCAAATGCTTTTTGTAGAATTATGGTAGGGCTCATTATAAATTATAATAATTAATGAATATTATAACATAGATATTATATTAATGAAGGTTGTATTTTTATATAATGTACATATGGCAAGGTAGTGTCAGGCACAGCACAAGCCACCTACACAGTGGGACTTTCTTGTACTCCCTTGGAAGGAGATAAGATAGGGTTAATTGAGGGTCTCCAAGGGAAGTGAAAAGTTGACTGTGCTGGTCATGCATTATAATGGTTTTAGGGGATAGCTAGGCACTGTAATTGGCTGGAATATGAGTGATAGCCATTGGCTAGTTTTAAATGACAAGTAGTGAGAGACAGTTTGACATAGGGAGTTGTAAGAGAACTGAGAGAAGAGAGGAGAGTTGACAGGGGCACACAGAGTGCTGTGGCACACAGAGACTACAGAGTGCAGGGTGTGCAGCCAGGAGGGTTTCCCTCCAGTTTGGCCTGGGATGTGAAGCTGAGCTGCCTTGGTGTCGCAGATGGGCTAGACAGGCATGGTCAGGGTTTACAGTATGTATGGAGTATAATAAAGAGTAAGTTTGTCAAGGTTTATTTATTAGTCGGTTTGTATTATTATTTACAGTCGGTACCCCCCTGTTGTCATAGTGCCAGTGGGAGGACCGCTACAACAGAATGAAACCCATGAAATCTGAGTGCCAAGTTTGGTAAACTCAGTAGACATACATCAAAGTTGCTGTCAGTTTGAACATGGGTAAAATTACACTTGAGATTAAGCAACAGTGCATGCATGAGTAATGCATTTAGAAATACATACACTGTATATTTTACCAATACCACTGGAAGTATACTGGACAGTTCCTTTGGCTTATCACCAGGCCCAGGGAACTAAACAAGGCGGGACCGAACAAGACAGCCAGTTTGATGTTAAGATAACGGTTTTCCTGATCATTTAATGGGTAACCTATATATCGCCTGACATGTTTTGTTGGCAGTTATGCATTATTTAATCTTAATAACCATAATAAAATTAAGCTATCTCGAGTGACTAATTGAGGTGACACATTGCACACTGGCGAAGACAACAACATTTCAAATGAGACATGACCCACAAGGCAAGAGGACACTGGTCAATTTACTCTCACAAATTGCCTCACATATTAAAAAAATTAACATATTTGCCACACAAATCTATAGCAATAAACTTAATTTATTTAGAAACAGAAACAATGCCTATTATTAGTAATTTAAAGTGAGTGCAATATCAGCTTTTCTGCTGAAATATTTTGAGTTTAAAATCAATGTACACAAACACTAAGGAAATATTTATTCATATCATCTCCAGAACCACTCACTCACTTAGACACCTTCTCTGGGAAGTACTCAGCTGCATCCCAATTAGTGCACATAAGTTATCTACTCGGGCTGCGACATTCTGCCTCAATGCGCTCTACATCCATCACCAAACATGAAATACTGTATGCATAACACCAGATAGATAATTTTAGATATACACTTCCTTATCGAGAGAATGAGCTAAATGATATACTGAGGTCAGGCTGCACAACCTGCCTTGGTGTAGTGATAGCCATGCTACAACACTGCTGTCAGGTAAAACAAGCGAACAGTGATTAGAGCCGACAGTCGGGTAATCACAATGAATGTGCTTGCTTGTATAGAACTGCCTTCTCAGGCAATCTATTATCCAATGTGTTTTGGCACTGACAAGACCTGTAGTACTGGGAATGATAGCAGCTTTCACACAGCTATAATTATATTGTAGACAGTTCAATGTAGTGAGATGTTTGGATTCAGTTGGATTGTTGTGGACACCTAGAAGGTATCTAGGGTCGCCCATCCAGTGGCACGAGAACAGGTGTAGCTGGGTATTAATGAATGTGATTGTGTCAGGATTAAGTGCGGCGATAGTTATTATGTGGTCTTTTTATTGGTGCAATTAACTACACGCATGTAAGCATGTACTCACAAATAAAACATGCAAAAAACATACACACAACCAGATACATGCAAGCACACAGACACACAAGCATGCACACAAACACACAAATGCACCACGTGCCACCACCACCACGTATGCACACATACATACCGTACAATACACATCATTTCTATTTTATTCTATATACCTTAAAAAACAAATAATAAAAAGTGGCATATTTAATAACAACATGTTGTAAAACACAAGTTATATCATTGTTACTGTTTGACTAACTTAATCACCATTTCAAATGACAAACACTTACAGACAATTCTGCTCCATATGCGGTGACATGAACTATTCCCGAACAAAGAGCAGTGGAGAGTATTTGCACGCCATGTGTCTGTGCTGAACAGGCTGCTTCAATGTCAGTCACAGCGGCATAACAATGTTCTTTTCATGACAACTTGATAGTATGGTATGCCCCTATAGCTCTGGTCGTCTGGTCATTCACAAGCCACAGACACCTCATTTATATTGATGTGATGGTACATGGCCTCTCTAGTGCCAACAGTGTCTCTGGTTGTCTGGGTACACAGCAGAATGTGGGAAACTACCTGGACATGTACGTGCAGGCAGACACATGCAGGCATGCACACAGTAAAATATATATATATATCAAATATAATATTATATACATTTTTTATTATATGTATGTAAATGTAAAATTATATATAAAAATATTAAATATATACTTATATATATACTTTATACAATATATTATATATATATATTATATGTAATTATATAGTGTGTAATATTATAATGTATACAGGTGTGTTTGTGTGTGTGAGTGGTGTGTCTGTGTGTGTGTGCGCGCGCGCATGTGTCTGCATGTGTGTTTGTGTGTATATACAAACATACATGCATCTTACACTTTTATAACACAATTACTAAAAATGAAGTACAAACTCCCTTGCAATATTTACACAATATTTATCTAAGCTGCATCAAAAAACATTCCTGCTAGTCCATCTCAATATGAAAACTTATGTTTCCTAAACCTTCTGGTAATTGGTCATGCAATGTTTGCCAGCAGTTATTGGCTATGGCAGTCACTGTATGAATATGTCAGCCCTGACTAACTTCACTTGTACCTCCCTAGCGGCTGAGTCTTGAGGCTAGCCTTCACCAGAGGGGTGGTAAAGTCTATCTGACAGCTGCTGACTTTACCACAGAAAGCGGACACCAGCCTAAAGGCTTCCTGTCAAAACGGCATGGGCCCCATGTCAGGACCACAACATACAGATGGCTAATGTTTCTCACTTCACAAGTGAAAACTTCACTGATGAGACTGCCAGATTTAATGGGTGGAATTGGGAAAAGTGTATTCATTGAAGAGGCTCAATGTGCATAAATGGAAGATATATTTTGAATATATAGGGAAGTGGAGAAGGTTAAAAATATGCTCAACTATGGTCTTATGTCTAGAGGGGCTTTTGTCCGAGGAGCTTTTGTCCCAGATTCATACTAATGACCGAAAGAGGATATTGGAACAAAGGATATATACATATATTATTGTAATATTGGGAGGACTTATTACAGTGGATTAAGGCCTGCATACCATAAGAGGGAAAGGATGCCAAGTTAAAACAGAATACATACTAAAGCCATGAAAGAACATTATGTATTTTATATTAGACACGATACAAATGACCCAATGCACACTGGTGTTTCAGTGTTTCACATGGTGACGTACAGTGCAATCATTCTATTGAAGTGGACACTGCATTTACCACCTGTTATTTATTAAGCTTCTCACACAGCCTCAGGAAGACCACACAGATAATATATACAGTTTGGGCTTTCACTGTCTATGTGGCAGTGATTCACTTAGGAATGAATGAAGCAGGCATTCACGAGAACAGCCCCAGCATTGAAGTTAATACATCCGGCAGTTATCTATTGGCTTTGATAACCTAAAGGTGAAATGGCTTTAAAAGTGCAACAGAAGAAGACGCAACCAATAAAATGTAATCTAACAATAAACATCTGTGCTCTAAATGCAACATGTGCATGAATGTTAATTTAATTGTAAAGTGAAGTAAGTTGTCGCAGGAGCAACAGTTTTGAGTTGAAGTGCCATTATATCTTATGTCCAAACGAGCCATTGTCATTCTGCTTGGTGATATTATATCTATTGCCATTTTATCCAGTGCCATTTTTTCTGCATACAATATAGAACATTTGTCACCAATAAATCAAGCTGCTGACAGAGATTGTTAGACTGAGTGCAAAGTCATGTATTTACCCCTGGGGCAAGACATCTTTATCGCTGTAGCATGAATTTCAAACCAATTAAACCAAAGCGATGCTATTTATTTTAATGGAATATGTCCTTAATGCTAGATTGAATGTGTTGAAGTCACAGTGTTTGCCAAATTGCATTTAATAAAATACAAACACTGTTTGCAATTTGTCTGATGTTGCACCTGTGAAATGTTCAAAGTGTAGATGAATCATTTGAATTGTAAAACACTGTTGGCACTTATTGGGGAGGTAGGTGTCCATAAGTTTTATAACTGCAAAAACCTTTGAAGTTTGATAGGTTCCCACACTCCTTACTAAAAATTGTGACAGAACAGGACTGTTAGAGCTTCCTGCTAATAATTACCACCGTGGCTGATTCTAGATAAGAGAACAGACAACCTTCCTTCAAGGATTGAATACTGATGAAATAAGATTCCCACCAATGTGACACATCAAACACAAGACCAGAAAGTGTTTGTGTAAGTAATAAAGAGATAAGAAGTCACTTTTTCTGACACTGAGACAGGTGACTGAGTCACTGGTATGTTGTAACTGCAGTGACAACTTGTAAAAAGGTAAGTTCTTACATAGTGCGGTATCCAGGCCTCAGGACTGCTCACAGCATTTTACACTTTACTTCCTGGCAGACCTATTGATTGAATATTTACTTTATTTCCTACATTTGTTCAATCGAACACCATCTCGACTTCTCTGGGAAGCATCCAGCCATGTTGCAATTAATGCTTGAAGAAAATTTGTATACAAATATCCACCACTGTCTATAGCCAGGTACTCATGAACTGGAGCAACGTAGAGTAAACAAATTTGACCAAGGTTCGACACTGTAGCACAGGATTCGAACCCGGGTTCTCTCGGTCGAGAGTCCATAGCTCTAGCCACTGTGCCACTGCGTTTCACAACTGGTGTGTTGGTAATTCAATCGCGACCTTCTTTGCTCTCATAAAATTCACTTCCACACATTTTACTATGCACAATGTTATGAGGTTGAGCAGCGTTTGAATGCTTCCACTGTGAACAACTGGTGAAAAACACTTAACATGCTATTGGATTGGAAAAGCTGACTATGGTACATGGTGATGAGTATTCTTTCTGCATTTCTGCATATTTGGAGACAAATACTCCTGATATGTGTTCTATGGAGGACTAAAAGAGACCAAATCGACCAATTCAATGAAGTGTTCTGGGTACTGTTTCACATTGCTTATCTATCCACAGAACCCCCCCCCCCCACCACATGGGTAATCTTACTTCACACACAATGTATTTATCACTGCCATGGTGCTGATATCTTTGTCTATGGCAGAACCCAAACAGTCTGCACACGGAGGAAGTTGCCAGAAAGACAAATCTGCAATTAAGACTCATTTGTAATCATTGCAGTATGTATACAGGTTTGTATTTGGAACACTATTATTCATGAGAAAATAATTGAAAATATTATATAATTAATAATATATTGATCTCAATAAAGTGTATGCAATATTACAAAGAATTGTGGTGCAATCTAAACAAATACCATGTATTAACTGCTGAAGGCTAGTGGTAGTGCCTCTGGTACTTTTATATTTCAAAACAGATTTATTTCTGGTTTCAGTTATTGCATACATTATGTATATTATTACAGGTATAAATAATATTACAATTAAACTGAGGGCGTGAACTGTTTCATCAAGTCCACACAAAAATCTCATGCCATTTTGCCCTATATTTTCCACTGGGGGTAGCCTTCGTCCAGGGGAATTTTATCAGGATTCGTAAACCTTTTAAATGAACCAGGGATATTTCATCCACAGAGTAGTAGTAGTAGTATTTTATAACTCCCACAGGTGACATAAAATCACCAGGTGTTTGTGCATGGATGAATATGGGAACATTTATGGCCTGTGCCAATAGTGCTTACAAACACTTTGGCACCAGTAGACAAATGTTGTGAAGTTCCCACAAGATACGTGCGCCTGGCTCTTGGCTACAATTGCTGTCAGGCAGAAAAACATTCCATTTGGAGTGTCATGCGCAATCACGCCAAGCACAGTCAGTCCAAGTGCACTGTCACTTATATTGGTCTCCCTAAATTCATTATTGTGCAATATTCCCGATTTAATTGAATATTATATAATGAATTAAAGTCCTCTTCTTGTAAGCCTATTACATACACATATTAAGAAGTGCAATAGAATATGCAAGTGATTATGGTGCTATATAAATATTGTATTTATTATCTATTATGATAATGATATTGCATGACATTCCACAAATGCAGCTTCAGTCTTTATGCATATCTGTCCACAGCTTGTTAATGATGTCTCTGTTACGTTTCTGAATTATTAAACAGTTCATTTTATGCATCAAGCACCATCGTAATTGATTATATCTACTGCTGTGTGACAACACTATAATGGTGTATCATCACCAGTCTTTCAATTATTTTCACACCTATTCAGTGTCACCTCACTGATCTTATCACATTATCAATATTTACATCATCACATCTTGACAGACAGCTGCAAACACACCACACGCACGCACGCACGCACGCGCACGCACACACACACACACACACACTGTCATAAGATAAACACCTATCAGTTATTAAATAAATTGCTAATCACCGCATCCTGTGTTTAGTTACTAATCACTTGATCTTGTAAAAGGATGTTTTCATTTCCAAACTAGTGCTAATCACCTAATCCTATAAACAGCCAATTCTTCATTTCTAAACCAATGCTAATCACATGGGTCTACTCTTTATGAGTGGATAAGAATGTTTACTTAATGCAAATATGATTGTGAGTGTATTAGTTAATTATGCATTTCTAAGACAATGCTAATCAGCGATCCTGCAAAAAGCCAATTCTTCATTTCCTATGCAGTGCTTTACCACCATGATAGGCTAACCTTTCCTTCCTCCAACTGTACTAATGAAGATTTAGTTACTCAACAAAATGGTTCTGGCATAAACAGGATTGTGCTGCCTACAATGACAAGCTGTTTATCATCTGCTGATAACATAAACATTTCCAAGAAAACTGCCACCACCCATGTACCAGGGGAAGAAGCCAGGATGTTTGTTTAAAAAATTATCTATACCAGTAGTATTTAATATATTATGGCCCCGAGATGAGCCACAAGATGAGGGAGACAGACCGACTGCACCATCATTGTGAAATGTTCAGGTCTGTTGAGTGCTAACAAACATAGCTACAAATTACATTTCTGTTTACACCAAGGCATTACTTTTTATGGGTAAACAGAACTGTAATACTTACTACATCTGTGTGTGTGTGTGTGTGTGTGTGTGTGTGTGTGTGTGTGTGTGTGTGTGTGTGTGTGTGTGTGTGTGTGTGTGTGTGTGTGTGTGTGTGTGTGTGTGTGTGTGTACTTGCATTGGTGGGTGTGTGCATGGCACTGCATGCATGTGTGTGTATGTGTGTGCATGCATTACATGGCTGTTTAGTGGATGTAAATCATTTCCGATTCAATAGATGCAATAACCCTGATGATTGTGCCAAAGTGATCTGATTAGGGTGACCATATTATTAGCTGGATTAATGTCCTACACTGTTACAAAAATAATGTGGGATTGTCCCAGGGTGACCTTATTTGCAAGGTAAGTGGTGGTAAAGCAAGGTCAGACTATAATATTTTACTACCAACACTGACAAAACCATATTATAGATTCTGAAATACACACCAGTAACATAGCAGTATACCCGTACACAAAGTTGATATAATGCTCATTATTTACTTTCACTTTCAGTCTTCCCATCCAGCCGAAATTATGACCGAAATAGGCCACATAACAATACATAAGCAATGAATTAATGACTGCCTTCACATCCAACTATAAATACACTGATTGGCTACAATAAATTAACTCCACAGAATTAAGTAGATATGTGTACTTGTAAGAGTTACAACCTTCTCTGGTCCACGTCTTGTCTTCAACATCACAGTCATGAGCTGAAAGTTGGACAAACCAACATAGTAAAGTGAAGATGAAGCTGTGATGAAGATAATGACATTGTAGCTCCACAGAATACTGTACAGGAACTATAGAAACCACATGTACGGGTATTGATCTAAAGACTTGGGAGGACTGGTCAAATAGTCTCATGAGGTGACTGACCAGAGACTGATTAGAGACAGACCAGAGAGAATGAGTCAGGTCATGTCAGGTCTTGTATGTCCTGACAGACAGTGACAGTCTCGGCTGCATTCATAGTGCTGCATGGTTTCAATGTTCCACAGGGCTCACACTGTCTATGTGACGGGTGACAATATTTTGTCACATGACAGTATACCACATGACATTTGCTCATATAACACAGTCATTTGGACACAACAAGATTCGGTCATAAGACATTTGTCACATGACATTTGGTCATACAGTTAGTGATACCACATTTGGTCATGCGATATTTTGTCGTTCAACATTTGGTAATATGACATTTGGTCACCATCACATATGGTCACAGGACATTCAGTTACACAACATTTTGTGACATGACATTTGGTCATATGACATTTGGTCACACAATATTTGGTCACATGGCATTTTGTCAGTAGACATTTGATACACATTTTTTGTCACAATACATTTGGTCACACATTTTCCACATGATATTTGGTCACACATTTTGTCACAAATGTTTGTCAGAGCACCTTTGGTAACATGACATTTTGTCACTAGATATTTGATAACAACATTTTGTTGTGACAGACTGAAAAATCCATCACTGAAAGAATAACAGACAATCACAAACTTTGAAACAGGCACAGACAAACATGCATAAAACAGTTATATTCACTTGGAAGTGATACACCTTATTAAATATCTTTATCAAATATTATTGTATCTTATTCTTAAATGACATGTGATATGTCACATTATTCCTTCAGAGATTCTTCTCCATTTACACTGTAGTTTATCAGATCTCTGTAAACATAACTGTATCAACATTTCATACTGGTATCTGAAGTTATATTTACACATTTGTCAGACAATCCCCTTGTATAAAATCTGTTTGCCAACCTTGAGGGTGTTATTATGTAGGTATCAATGTTAAGCAAATGCCCATTCAAAGAACTATGCCGTCAATATCTGATAATACGTAAATCATCTTAGTTTCACATGAACTTAGTATTACACTGTGAAAATCATAAGTGCATGACGCTGACTGAGTTGAACAGAAGACCAAATGATATTATAAAAAATATCGGTAACACAGTTTTAACCCAAACAGCATATTTTTTATAATTTTAGCAACAAACTTGGATGCACTTGGAAACAAAAGTTTGTTTAGACCTGTAGTCATAAACGAATATTAAATGGTAAGTTCCTATGTCACGCAGTCATTGTTCAAACTGCTTTATATTTCACACATTAGCAGACCTGTTCATCCAACTTGACATATTTGGGAAGCATTCAGCCACCCAGCAGTTACTGCACAATGACTATTCATTTACATATATATCCACCACTGACTCTATCACCTGTTTATTCAACTGAGTAAACTGAAGCAAGGAGGAGTGAATGAAATTGTCCAAGTTTAAAAAAAGCAGCAAGTGTTTGAACACAGAAGCTCTGAACTGAGAATCCGATTTCTAAGCTATGCTTCTGCACTCCAAGTTGCACAAATACTCATTTGTTCTGAGATCAGTGCAGTTTGGACACAACAATTTGAACTCTAGTATATTTTGTTATAAAAGCACTAATCTCATCAACAATAAAACTTATAAAGATTAATTTCTAACAACAGCGATTCTGCTGCTCATTAAACAAATATAGATCATTGTATTCGCATGTTGTGGTCAAGCTGCGGTCCCACAAGTATATTTCTACATCACTCACCATTGAGCCATGTGAGTCTTGCTGTATACAGAGGTGTGACCACCGGCCTGAGGGCTCTCACTCGCTCACTGCCACATTCTATTCACTCGGACAGCTTTCTAAGCAGTGTGATCACATGCAATAAAGGATAGCTCATGCATCCCGGTACTGGTATAATTATGTGGGTGGTCAGTTGTGTATGCATATAGGTGTATCTGTACGACAACCACAACTATGTAGGTGTAAGCACGAGTGTATAAATAGTATTAAAAAAAATTATGCTTATAATTATATGCGTATATATATATGCGCATGATTCTACAGGATGAAACGTGTAGGATGGGAGATGTGGGTGTGTGGGATGGGAGGTGTGGGTGTGTGGGATGGGAGATGTGGGTGTGTTGGATGGGAGGTATGGGTGTGTTGGATGGGAGATGTGGGTATGTGGGATGGGAGGTGTGGGTGTGTGGGATGGGAGATGTGGGTGTGTTGGATGGGAGGTGTGGGTGTGTGGGATGGGAGATGTGGGTGTGTGGGATGGGAGGTGTGGGTGTGTTGGATGGGAGATGTGGGTGTGTTGGATGGGATGTGTGGATGGGGATGAGAGGTGTGGGTGTGTGTAGGATGGGAGGTGTGGGTGTGTGTGGGATGGGAGGTGTGTGTGTGTGTGTGGGATGGGAGGTGTGGGTGTGTGGGATGGGAGGTGTGGGTGTGTGTGGGATGGGAGGTGTGGGTGTGTGGGATGGGAGGTGTGGGTGTGTGGGATGGGAGGTGTGGGTGTGTGTGGGATGGGAGGTGTGGGTCTGTGTGATGGGAGGTGTGAGTCTGTGGGACGGCAGACATGTATCTACAGGGAGATATACAACAGGATGTGATTGCTGGATTCATCCTGTGCAAGAAATGCCAGGTGTGATAAATCATGCAGACCCATGCATGCTGTCACACTCTATTCAGTGCTGCCATCTGTCCAGTGCAGGTGTTTGTTAGTTAGTGATGATAAGTGAAGAGGCGAGACAATACTAGTTGGTGAACAGTGATTCACACTGGATACCGTTTTACTGAGAAGCTGTTAATATCTAAGGGAATACAGGTGGAATACGGCAATATTAAATCACCAGTAATCTGCGGTGGCATGTTGATAAAATAAATTTATTTCATTAACAATAACAGTATACTACTTTGAAAAACTATTCATTTACCTGCATAAAAGTATACTGATCAAATGCATTAGAAAAAATGACTATCATGTGATTGTTACATAATCAGTTTAGATTGTTATGTGCAAGTTTGATCAAATCATCTGTATTTTATCTTCCATTGTGGTCATCTTCAACTTTGATGGTATGATTTCAATATGGCTGACATGAATTCAGCAGTTGCAATGCTTAATACAACAAAAGTATATGTTTACTTGGTACTCAAGTAGTTATCTTTAAAGTAACTATATTGAGGTAGTTTTGAGTTGTCACTTGTATATATGTATATTTATTTTAATAACAACAATTTAACATGTCATAATTGTCGGGCACCAATACTGTTCTTAAGTCATGATTATTCATGTTCCTGTACAATCAATTGTCTGTATACATTAAATATCCACTTGTATACATAACACAAATGTACACTTTGTGAGTACAACACCTATTTGCATACAACCATAACAGTAATTGTAAGATGCGATAAAACATACCTAGGACTACCAAACGAAATCCAATAACATTTGTCAGAAATCTGCACAGTAAAAGTCTCTTTGACCACCACAGTCAAATTCTATTATTTGTGTGGAAAGCATGAAAATATGTAATTTATCAAGTTTTCCATCTGGGACATGTTACATGTCTGATTCATCCTCGAAGGAGGGCACTGGAATTATATAATGAAGTTTTGCTTGTTTACATTGAGAAAATTGGTAGGAAGACATTTTGGCAAAACAAGAAAACTAAGTGGGTAAAAATCAGTAATTTTTTTATTTTTTGACATAAATTAGGTGCACTTAGAGAGAAGAGGTATGAGAGTCTTAGAAAGTAGGTTTCATCATATTACAAAAATACCATTGGAGAAAAAAACAAAGGGAAAAGGCCCAGAGAAATGTTGTCCTATAAAATGTTGCAGAAAACAAAATGTCACTCAAATGTATATTATTCACCAAGAAGGTGCCTCATTATTTATCAAAAGTAACAAAGAATTTTTTGAATTGTTTTAAATGGTTTGACCAAAATATATAATTACCAAAATATTTGTCTGATGTGCAACATTGAGTCCATGACCAAAGTGTCCTTTACCAAAATGTCATTGATTTGAGCTTTGAAGCACACCAGTTTACTGAACCCCTCTCCCAATGACACACAGGCAACGACATGCCTACACAATCCCTAGGGTCACACCTGTCACCCCTTCTGCTTACGCACAATACATGTTTGCACTAAACAAAGTTCATGCAAGTATAACAGTGTTTCTAACCCATGCTTTCTTATCTCCATCACACAACTTCAAGTTGAAAACACACACCTTCAATCTTGGTTTCCTCAAAGGTTAGTCTGAACGTGACTGACATAGCCAGAGTAAAACGACTGTGGTTTGTAGATGTCAATAGCGTAAGTCAGTGACAGATCACTTAACCCATTAAATCACGACTGTCTGATCTTTAGACCTTTCAATCAAACATGGTGAGTAAACCTGATGTTAATCTCAATAAAGACGTTATTTCCAAAGGGATTGTCACAAACAAAGACCAGTGTATGCCTACTCTAAAAAATATGTGCTACACACAGACATGGATGGGCCTTGGTGGTTAGATTACACTTCTGTAGTGCATCTCATTGAATAACTAACATGGACAACAATGAATAATTATCAGGGGATAACCCGACATATTTCCTGAAATCTCATCCAGACATGCCATATCTCCTTGGTTGAAAACCATATTTTTGACTGGAAATTCATTATATATCCATATTACGATTTTCATTTTGGCTAACTTTCCTACACAGCTTCAGCCTTCCTATTGTGATTGACATCTTCATCTGCCAGGCTATAAATAGCCTACAGCAAATACAGCCTGCTGCACCTTATTAGAAATCTGTCTAGCATCAAAAGAACTTATTATGTGACCATTATTAGTTTGTTATTTGAATTATATACAAGAAATATGTATTTTGTCGTGATTTTTACATTTCAAGCAAATCCGTATTAAAACAGGATACGCAAAAAATTCAATAATCCATATTGTATATAATTACGGGAAATCCACAGCTGCCATTTCCTCTGCCCTTTATGCAGCCCAGCTATGACTGCTAGCAGAGTGAATGTCCAATACACATGAATGGCTCACACCATCTAACTGAGACATCAGTCCGAGTGATCCAATGGCCACCACAACTGAAGACATCCCTAGGGACAAGGAGATGCTAATATGAGGGCTCAGAGCCTGCCATCAATCTTTACACCTCCAATAGCCTCCCCTCACTGCTGACAATAACCTCCCAGTGGCAGCCACTAAATACCCTGGTTATGCAACACAACACTGTGGCCTGGACAAATGTTCTCTGAGAAAACGGGAGCTTTAAGTTCAAAATAATGGATTATACTTTATTCAAATAAAATGAAATGCTGGCATGATTAAAGAGAACGTGGACAGAGTTAGCCGTTTGTGGAATTGGGTATGTTATGTGCTGCAATTACAATTTTAGTACCATGCATCAATAATTTATAGTTTCAAGCAAGGGAGCACCCATTATTTATCAGCCTATCAGGGGTGGAAGGTCGGATGAATCATGAGACACAGTCCCATCCCGATTTTAAATCAAACCAGCACCAAAATCCTGTCCAGTAGAACGTGATCCCCCTCCAATCATGCACACTGTAATATAACCCCTTTTTTTGTAAAAAAAATTATATTGCTGGCAATAATTGTGCACACTGAAAATTTACCAACCTTAAATCTACAACTTTGAAATCCGACATACGCCCAAACCATGTGCACTGAAAACTGAGAGCTGAACCCTGATTTTTTGGACCACACCCTGATAAATTATGACTACTCCATTACAAGTGAAAATGATGTAATATAGTCAACATTTTGTATGCCATAAAAATAGCATAACCACAGGCAGAGGGTGCATAAAGCAATATGGTGGTGGGACATAGTGTCCACCCTTGATATGGAGCACAGATGTATCTACGTATCAACAATCAGTGCCGTTTGTGTCAACAAAGTCTTCCAGAGGCTTGTTTATGTAAATAATGAGTTCACCCGACTAAATCAACAAAGACTCATCTAAGAGATTATTGTATAAGATATTCCCTTCACAATACACAATGGTTATGAAAAACAAATATATATATAATGTGGTTGTGTGCATGATTGCAACTTCATGTGCATGTGTGTGTGTGTGTGTGCGCACGCACATGTGCATGTGTGCACATGTGACTGTGTGTATGTGTGTGTGTGTGTGTGTGTGTGTGTGTGTGTGTGTGTGTGTGTGTGTGTGTGTGTGTGTGTGTGCACGTGCATGCCTTTGTGCATGCTATATCACAATTATATATGTTTACAAACAGAATGGATCAACACTTGCAATAAAAGACACACAAATATTACCATAGCACTTCACTGAAGCGTCAGTGTTGGTTCACACTGGGAATGCACCAGGCTACACAAGACAGTGGCTGAGCTATTACCAGAGCTAGTTACTCTATCTATTGTGTTGAAACACATGTCACTGGCTACAATGGTATCTCATGTTGCTGCTAGTACTGCCCGGGCATTGTCTATAATCTAGCAATGTCTACACACAGTCTTCGTGATCAGGAAGACAAACTGACACTACCAACCATTCGCACCCTCACACGGGTGGATGGATGGGTGGACTGGTACTACCCACACAGAGCAGAGTACAGTGTGCTCAACCAGTGCTGTCAAGATGGGGTTACTAGTTAGTTACACCACAGATCGCATCCTACAGGATTATAATTGCATGCACGATCTTACAACTTACACCTGACACGGAAGCGTCGAGAATGAGTGAGATATAAGTCAGACGGGAACCTTACCAGCAAGTAATCACACGCAGCTCTGGAGCAGTGGTGAAGTACATGAATCCACAACAGCTGAGAGCTGACTGGCAGTTGCAGGCTGCATGACTGACTGGCCAGGGACAGCCAATAACAAGTGCTGGTACAGTCTGAGGCCCGCCTGGCCGGCTATCACACTGCACCAGGCCTACTGAATGTCTCATCACACTCCACTGGGCCGCTTTGTTCATCATTATAACATCAATATCCTATCTTGTTATCAAGACATGAAGGGCCACAGTTCGCCTTTGTGGGGCAGTGTGAGGGTCACTGGGTTGTACAAGGGGGGTGGGGGGTGGAAGGTATCTAGTCCAGTTGGGTTAAAGGGGGGTGTTATTGGGGGGATACACTGGGGATGCAGTAGGGTTTGTTATTGAGGGATACAGTGGGGTGGGTTAGTGGGGGATACAGTGGGGTGTGTTAGTGGGGATACAGTGGGGTGTGTTAGTGGGGATACATTGGGGTGAGTTAGTGGGGGATCGATACAGTGGGTGGGTTAGTGGGGGATACAGTGAGGTGTGTTAATGGGGATACAGTGTGGTGTGTTAGTGGGGATACAGTGGGGTGTGTTAGTGGGGGATACTGTAGGGTGTGTTAGTGGGGGATACAGTGGGGTGTGTTAGTGGGGAGGGTTAGTGGGGTATCGATACAATGGGTGGGTTAGTGGGGGATACAGTGTGGTGTATTAGTGCGGATATGGTGGGGTGTGTTAGTGGGGATACAGTGGGGTGAGTTAGTGGGGGATCGATACAGTGGATGGGTTAGTGGGGGATACAGTGGGGTGTGTTAGTGGGGATACAGTGTGGTGTGTTAGTGGGGATACAGTGGGTGTGTTAGTGGAGGATACAGTGGGGTGTGTTAATGGGGGATACTGTAGCGTGTGTTAGTGGGGGATACAGTGGGGTGTGTTAGTGGGGTGGGTTAGTGGAGGATCGATACAATGGGTGGGTTAGTGGGGGATACAGTAGGGTGTATTAGTGGGGATACCGTGGGGTGTGTTAGTGGGGATACATTGGGGTGAGTTAGTGGGGGATCAATACAGTGGGTGGGTTAGTGGGGGATACAGTGGGGTGTGTTAGTGGGGATACAGTGGGGTGTGTTAGTGGGGGATACAGTGGGGTGTGTTAGTGGGGATACAGTGAGGTGGGTTAGTGGGGGATACAGTGGGTAGGTTAGTGGGGATACAGTGGGATGTGTTAGTGGGGATACAGTGGGGTGTCTTAGTGGGGATACAATGGGGTGTCTTAGTGGGGGATACAGTGGGTGGGTTAGTGGAGGATACAGTGGGTGTGTTAGTGGGGATACAGAGGTGTGTCTTAGTGGGGATACAATGGGGTATCTTAGTGGAGGATACAGTGGGTGTCTTAGTGGGGATACAGTGGGGTGTCTTAGTGGGGATACAGTGTGGTGTGTTAGTGGGGGATACAGTGGGGGTTAGTGGGGTATACAGTTGGGTGTGTTAATGGGGGATACAATGGGGGTTAGTTGGGGGTACAGTGGGGTATGTTAGTGGGGATACAATGGGGTGTGTTAGTGGGGGATACAGTGGGGTATGTTAATTGGGGATACAATGTGGGTTAGTGGGGGATAAAGTGGGGTATGTTAGTGCGGATACAATGGGGAACACTAATGGGGGATACAGTGGGGTATGTTAATGGGGGATACAGTGGGGGTTAGTGGGGGATACAGTAGGGGTTATTGGGAGATACAGAGGGGTAGGTTAGTGGGGTGTGTTAGTGGGGGATACAGTGGGGTAGGTTAGTGGGGAATACAGTGGAGAGGGGTTAGTTGGAGATACAGTGGGTGGGTTACTGTGGGAACATTGCGGTACCCAATCGCCAGTAGATCATCCCTGTGTGGCAAAAGTAGTCTATTTTTATGTCTATAAAACATTTTTTTGACATCAAAAGACATTAAATTTAGGTTGCTTGTGAAAGTCTAAATTGTGTCTTTCTTTCTTATAAATATTGAGGTGTCTTTTAGGCATTATAAAAAGACCAGATATCATTTTTACATCATTTTCAGATGTCACCCGCATGAACAAAAAACAACTGCTAAAACACGTTTTAATAGACATCGTGTGCCTGCTGGGATTGATGGTATCTAATGGGGGTGGATTGGTGGGGTATCTAGTTTGGATGAGGCTTGAAACTCACAGCTCATCCATTATCATTAGGATACACAGGCCAAAGCAGTCACATATAAATCACACACCCTTCCCGTTCTGTGCGGAGTAACAGCCTGCAAACATGCTTGGTTGTTCTGCTACATTGGTATGTCTGGAATGGCCTTAGAACCTGGACTGTGCTATGGTATTATTGTTATTTGATAGCTGTTGAACTATGAAAAAGCTGTAGTGTCATTGTAAATGGTAACAAATGCCACAAATGTGGTATTGTCGTATATATATGGAAATACTCTTACACATCGCAACGAACTTAGGTACAGATTTGGAATGATGATTATTATTCAAATGTAGCTGGAATCAAATAAATATAACTAACAATTCATTGGTATTACTATATATATAATTTTTATTTTTTAACTAGTGAAACCTTATCCTTTCCAAGCACTGCTTAAACTAAAAAATATTCAAGTAGGCCTATACAATGCTTTCACCAAACATATAAGATACCATGAATACGAGTACAGCATGACTGCAATGGCGAGTAGTGTTGTCCAAGTAAACAGATATATTAGCGAGAAACCAGAGTGCTAATGGAGATCTGGGAAACATTCGAGCTGGTCTTTAAAACCTGCCATAATCACGTTGTGTTGTCATACACTCATCAGACGTAGTTAACGTAGTATTGGTTAACAGGGTCAGCCACACCCATATTACCCACAATCCTTGTTGCTTGGCAACACGATGATCTTAAGGGGTCAGCACAGTGTTGGACTTCCTGCTTGATTACAGACGAAAAAAAGTGCATTATATTTTTGAGAAATGATTTTTTACAATGTTCACTTGCTCTGACATAAGTGCATTTGAGTAGTCAGATTTCTAGATGTGATTGTAGCAGCTGTTGACAGTAAAATGGTGTCTTTTTAGCTGATTTTACTAAGCGGAAAGGTATCTGGCAGCAATTTGGCTAGTTGACACTTTAGCCGGATTACTGCCTGCATGCATTTGTAAATATTGACGGGTGTCATACATACAGGCATTTTGCAAGAGCTTGAGATATTAGATTTTGACTAAAAACGACCAGCATGTCAATGAGATGATAATAACAGCAGGTGGGAAGTTTAAGAAACTTTATAGTCACGTTTTCTTATAATCACTCACAACATTAACATGGTCGCCAATGGGAAAACTGACAGTGTGCTGAGCCCTTAAAGTGAACATTAATAGCCAACATAGACCAAACTGTATAATTTACTGATTATACAGAGTAGTGTGGGGCAAAGTACACTGCGGGGCAAAGCACACCCTCATCTATCTCTGGAGATAATACTTACATTGGAACAACCTACCAAAATAATGTTGAAACTTTATGCCAAACCAATTCGCTTGTGTTCAGTTTTCTTAGCAGGCCAAAACATGTACAGCAATTTGAATCTTTATCCATATTAGTGTAACAGAGTGAGCAGGTTTGAACCATTCTATTGTCTTTAGTAAAAATACTTTGACTAAACAAAAAATTTAAATAGCTATTTATATGTTACTTATATTTTGCTATGTTAGACCCATCTGTGGCATTAGACATTGCAATCCATTTCATTCTTTGCACAACAATTTTTGTTACTATGTTTGGAATGGACCCCCATTTATAATTCAACTGACTGACAATTAATCATGCACAGGTTTTGTCATTTGTTTTAAAAAGTGTGAATATGTGTGCGCCAAGGTTACTTAATCTAAATGGCTATAAGAAACAAGTCTTATATTGTAGTACACATAAATAATGTATATTTATCTGGCAAAAACATACTTATACATGAACGCACACATTATACTTACGTAGATGTGATAAATGTAAAGAACTAAACTGACTATAGTTTCACCTGATCTGCTGCCATGGCAACACATGCAAACAATGGGAAGGCTGACAACCTTTTTCTTGCAAGCACTTGACAAATGACAGGTACAAGGCACAATTAGGTGCAGTGCAGGAAATTACCCTGCAATGGTCCACTGGTAATTGCAGCATATCCTAAGTGGGCAATCTCCACTCTGACCATCCAGGCGGAAGTTCGATTACCAGATTACATGTAATTTCTTTGTTTAATTTGAATATCAGTTTCACACAATGTCTGCTCTTTGCTGTGTGTAATACTGCTCACTTTTCTAACTGAACCGAGACAGAGAAACGAATGTGTATGTGAATTATTAGTGCAGCCAAATATCACAAATGGTATATTTTCAGAGGTTCAATTAATTTTTTTAAAACCTTTTACTATCTTGTGATACATACTAGAGCAATTGTGGCCTGCCACAGCAAAATGGACGGAAAGTTGAACAATTTTGAAACTGAGATTTGTACCTTTTTTTGATCTCACAGATCTTCAATTTTAAAGGATACCTCCTTTGTTGAAATGTCTTCAGTAATTTTTTTATTGATTGCTAAAATTTAAGCAAATTTTAAAAATGAACTTTTTGAGAAACGGGGTCATCTTGACACATTGGCTATTGTTTTTTTTTAAATATCTATGGGTTCATAAATGCATGTATTTATTAGTTGTGGATTGTTTGTCAAGGAAAATAAACTGGACATTGAAAGTTATGCATTTCTGTGAAAATCACAACATTGATGGAGCATGACCTGGACAGCTATTTTTGGCTCATGTGCAGAATAGACCTGTGTCACTTAATGCCCAGTTCACTGAGGCGGGGTCTACCAACCACGTCACTACTGCTACTTGTTATTTATGGTAGTGTATTAATTGTCTGCTTGTATGTATTAATTGCACGTTGTATCTACAACAATTCAGTTTACCGTTATCAGTGGTTGGCAGCGACCAGTGATTCAAGTTATATTGCTTCTGTTATAGCATTGTATATCTACTGGTAACAGCCTTGGCTCTGCTGCAAACCAGGAATTGTAAAGTTTGTCTATGCTTTGTCTTTCATTTATCTTCTGTATCATACAATTCCGAAATAAAACACCTACCCCCTACATACCTACCAGAAAATATTTCTCATTTCTACCCACATCAATCACTGATGCAAGCATATGATTTTCAACCAAATAAGTAATGGGGGCAGTGCACAACTCTCATCAGACTTTTCCACCCAAATACATATACGATATGTCTCATTTCCACCCAAACTGATTACAGACATTTGTCTCATTTCCACCTGCACACACTATTGATGTATGACTCGTCCCATTTCCACCCAAACAGATAACGGCTGCAGAAGATGATTCACTTCTGCAAACCTGAGGTAAAGTCAACAACAAATCAATGATTTAATACATATATATGTGCATGGCTTCAATACTGGCGACATATACAGTACGTCCCAGTTGCGGCATCAGTGGGTCAACGTTTTTAATATCTTGTTTTTATTGATATACAATGTATTTATTTATTTATTATTTTATGTTTTTTATATCGATGTTTTTATTGATGTATTTTTTTCTATATGTCTGAAATAAAAACATTATTATTATTATTACTGGGTAATTCGTTTTACAGTTTCAGTGTAACTTACACAAATGAACACACAACATAATACAACTCTAAGGCCAATGGTCATGTAGATAAGGAAGCTACAAACATGATAATTTGAAACAGTGTAACATGTTTTAATTTATCTTCTCAGTGGCATAGATAACTGACACAGTTTGAAATTGTGTTATGGTTTCCACCAATCCTCTCTAAAAAAATTCTCCAGTTTTATTTCGCATAATTACTGTGGTCGAAGTCAGCACACACAAAGGCAAATTTCATCAGCATAAGTTATTTTAGTACTAAGTAAATGATGCTTTTAATGGAAACCATATAATTTATGTGATCACAGAAAAAAACCCAGATAAAAAGTGAAAACATTGATTGGTGTTATGCACACTGTACTGCGTGACGAGGCTCCATGGTGATACTTTTATACTGTATATTTTTAATCAATGCGAGAATTACATGTGTGTTGGCTTAATTTGTGACGCTGCAAGAGAGCGTGACCTTGTTACAATCTTGGAACATGTATTACTACGCATATGCTTTCATGGTAATAAATGTAGTCCTCTAAGATAGATGTCTTAAAAGGTAAGTTTTCATATGGCGCAATATCCAGTTGTTTGACTGTTCACACTTTACTCCGTGGCAGACCTGTTCAATTGAACACCATCTTGACTTCTATGGGAAGCATTTAGCTGCAGTTAATGCGCAAAGACGATCTGTAGGCTCAAAACTTTACTAAGAGCCATCTTTTGGACGTTTTCTTGCACTTTTATTTAGTGATGCTGATGCCTCGTTTTTATTGCCCACATTATTGAAGATATGTACGTCAGTTATAGTTTCAATTTTTTATAAAAGAAAATGTCCATAAGCTTAACTACAATATCAAATCTCTGCAAAAACTTACGCCGTCGTAAATTAGTCACATAACGCAACGAATTAAAAGCGCGTGTGCTGCAAACATAATTTCTACGGTGTTTGGCCTAACCGTCGTCAAACAGCGTAGCGTAACAGAGAAATAGCAGTTTCGGCACGTTCACCGCAAATGAGAAAATCAATAAACTGTGTCTCGAATCATGCATGCTCTGTGAAATATCAGTTGTCGTGTGTTTAACAGCTATACACATGACTGGATGCTACCTGCGCTTTGCGGAGTAGTGTCATTTATGTAACTTAGCTTTCATCGCTAGGCCTGCTTCTGGTTTCCCCGCGCCCCACACTAAGCCAATTTTGAGGATACGCACTAATTTCGGCCGACACATAATTTCGGCAGCGTGCATGGTCATTCATGGGCAGTAGCTACAGAATCTTTTGTTCCCTAATTGGATTCGCTATGTTACCATTTTGGTGACTTGGTGTGCCGTTTTAATGCGATGGTGAATAGAATAACCAAATGCATAGGCATTAGAACCGGAACAAACAACACCCACCCACGCTGTTTTCCTGCCAAACTTGTTGAATGTCATCGTGAAACATGTTCACGTTTGTTACGAGATCATGTAACGGTATTTAAAATGATTATTCAGTTGATTGCAATCAATTAGCTAAGCCGCTTATCTTATTTATAGTTGCCCTGACGGTGTCAGTTTAATCAAGCAGAGACTTCCACAAGTTTGTATAGTCTGAATTCATTGTTTTGGGTGAATCTGGAATCTTGTCTTGGAGGCAGGAATGCTCTGTTGCACACATTGATTTCACACCGATTTTATTTGGTAAATAAATGGATTGTTGGTGCCATAGTTACAAGTGACTGGGCCTAGAATAACTGTAGCCAGCTGTTCCATTTTGCATGTCTCTTTTACAACGCTTTCGTTGTATAGGTCTGCGTCACAGCCTGCATTAATCACCAGTCTTCTTTACAACAATATTAAATCACCACAAATGCCCATCAAACGAATACTACACCTCAGCGACAGATGTCTACGTGACGGAGTCCAGTGACAGACTGATATATGTCTGCGTGAGAAACGGGCAGATTCGAGAGCACGTTACAGAACAAACTTGTCGTACGCACAGTCACGTATCCCGAAGAAGGTTCATATCTCAATTAGCAGCTTCTCTTGTGAAGACAACTTTATTATTTAGCAATAACCTCCTGTTCGTCTACCTCCTGCTACTCTTTACAAAAAGACAGGTCCTATACTTAGGTTTAGGAAGTTTTCGATAGGTATTATAATTGATCGCAGGAAAACAACACGTAGGCCTACATGTAAGTTATTCGGCTAAGGGCTCTATGTTTGCTATGCAGCTGATGATGTTTAATACCTCATTGGCATATACAAGTCAACAGTGTAATAATACTCCTTTGGTATTATCATAATACAGTCAATATGAACGAGGCATAACCGATATTTATTCAACCATCATACACAGCACGTTGCGACGCCACGCGTTACCCCGGAGGTACCCATCACAACCTTTCACTCCGCGGTAAAATTGAAAAATTGTGAAACCGAGTTTTGTACCTTTTTGGATTCCACAGATCTTTAAATGATACCTCCTTTGTTGAAATGCCTTCAGTAGTTTTTTATTTATTGCTAAAATTGAAGCAAACTTTAAAAATGAACGTTTTGAGAAACAGGATCATCTTGTTTTTTAAATATCTATGGGTTCATAAATGCATGTATTTATTAGTTTGAAAGGTGAAGTTATAGGTTATGCATTTTTGTCAAAATCACAACATTGATGGAGCATGACCTGGACAGCTATTTTTGGCTCATTTGCAGAATATACCTGTGCCACTTAATGCCCAGTTCACTGAGGCGGGGTCTACCAACCACGTCACTACTGCTATTTTTTATTTATGGTAGTGTATTGATTGTCTGCTTGTATGTATTAATTGCACGTTGTATCTACAACAATTCAGTAACAATTATCAGTGGTTGGCAGGGACCAGTGATTCAAGTTATATTGCTTCTGTGGTAATAGCCTTGGCTCTGCTCCCAACCAGAAATTGTACAGATTGTATACGCTTTGTCTTTCATTTAATTTCTGTATTATACAATTATATTATTCATCCAAAGTTATATAGTCCATAACATGACATCCCCCTTTTCAAAATTAGTCCGTCCGTAATACATGACGATAATCAACGTTAGAATGGCAACACTGAACTACTAGTGTTGAACTATTAACTACGAATGCGCTAATAAACAATCGTAATGGAGCTATGTCTACTACGACCGCTATGCAACAAGTCTCTTGCAGTTCGAGTCGCAGTCTCCGTGGAGGCGGTTTGACTGTCCTCCCAGACCTCGTCTTATAGCATAGGCCTGGATCAAATGTGACCTGTCTCGCCGGTTTCAAGGTCTGATTTTCACAAACAGCTGCACGCTCTGAGACGGATTGTTCGGCTGGTCCGGGAGCTCGGTCAACATCATCAACGTTGTTACTCATGCATATATGAATGTCGCCTGTAGGTACAGGCTCCGTATTGGCAGGAGTCGAGTTAGTGCATGAAACTTGTGCATGCTCGACGTAAGTGAACTTCTCCTGGGTCTCCCGTATCTGGTGTCGCTTTTTCCGGAGCGTTGTACTGTTTGCTTGACGATCATCATACGATCTGGGTTCTTGTCGCCTATAAACCAGTTGCTGGGTGCCATTTTCCCGATGTGGGGTGTTGGATGCGAACAGATTGTCCTAGATCCAATGGAGCAAGTCTTGCAGTGCCCTTGCGATCGTGGTAGAACTTTAGCTGTTGTTGTCTTTCGACAAGACGCCTGATGATCGTTTCTTTATCTTGACGTCTATTTTGGACTCTCATTGGTAGGTTTGACTTCATCTGTCGCATGTTCAGCATCTCTGCCGGCGACGGCAAATGCGGGTTTATGAGGGTAGATCTAAGGATCAACAAAACCATGTTAGTGTGCTGCAGTTGCTTTCTTCACCATTCGTTTGACGGTTTGGATTTGTTGTTCGATGAACCCGTTTGACTGTGAACTGTGGACTGAGTGTGACATAATCAAATCCCCACTATTTAGCAAACATCTTGTACGTTTGGCTGTCAAAATGTCCACCGTTATCACAGACAACCCTGTCTGGCACGTCCTGTTCTGCGAAGATTGTCTTCGTCAGATCGACGACTACTTGACTCGTGGCCTTCCCTTCAATTTTCTTGACAAAGGGTATACTTAGAGCAGTAATCTGCAACAATGAGATAACTGTCGCGATCGATGGAGAAAAGGTTGCTGTGTCAATGACTTACTATGGTCGTGTGGGTATTTCGTGCTGGGTCAAGGGTTCTGGCAACTGCGTACGCTGTTCCTGTTGGCAGATGCTACACTTATTGATGACTGTTATAATCTGACATTCTGTAGTCGTTACATCGGGTATAATATATTATGTGTATACGGCGCGCTGTTGCGCGCTTTGTGTATGTTGTTGGTTTCCGCCGCAGGCGTGGTTCTTCGTTCTCAATTAAACGTTATAATACTTACTACTCTCTAGTTATACCTTAATAGTCAAGTTACGACAGCTGGCGACGAGGATAATGGCAGGCTACATCGGTCAGCTAGGAGAGTTCAATGAGGCTAAAGAGGACTTTGAGAGTTACGTAGAGAGGCTGGATCAGTGGTCTGAATTGAACGGAATCGATTCGACGAAGAAAGCAAACGTGCTTCTTTCTGTGATCGGGCCTACGTCATATAAACTACTCAAAGATATCCTGACGCCGGAGAAACCGAAGGATAAGTCCTACGTTGAACTATGTGATGCCTTAAAGGGGCATTATTCGCCAAAGCCTCTGGTTATTGCTGAGAGATTCCGATTTTACAAGAGAGGACAGAAGGAGGGAGAGTCGGTGGCAGACTACGTGATCACCTTGAAGCAGCTGAGTGGTACGTGCGAGTTTGGAGAGTTCCCACCGCACGCCCTGAGAGACCGTCTGGTGTGTGGTCTTCGTGATGAGAACATTCAGAGGCGATTGCTAACCACCAAAGAGCTCACCTTCCAATCAGCAAAAGAAGTAGCGATTGCAATGGAGCTGGCGACCAGAAGTGAGGTATGTCTACGGGCCACTGGTGAATCCGTAAATAAAGTCACTTACTCGCCGCGTCACGGAAGTGGTCGTGCTGCACGCAAGCCTGAGAAGTCGAGACGGAATGAGTGTTATCGCTGTGGCGAGGACCATAATCCTGAAAGATGTCACTTCAAGACGGCAGTGTGTTATGTCTGTAACAAAGTGGGACATTTGGCACGCAAATGCAGAGGAAATAACCGCAGAAACACGTCTCAGAGTCAGATGACCAAGAGTCAGTCCCAGAATGTTCGCTACGTCGGTGTGGTCGCTGATGAGTCGGACATTGGAATCTACACGTGTGACGTAGGAGGGGCCGGGGCGCAGCCAATCTTCGCTGAAGTAGATATTGGAGGCAACGCCGTGAGAATGCAGGTGGACACAGGTGCAGCTAAGTCGCTCATTCCAGAGACACTGTACTTGAGACATTTTGCACATCTCGCTCTACAACCCACCAACCTCACTCTACGCACCTATACTCAAGAGGTCATCGAGCACATCGGAGTGGTCACTCTGGATGTGAGGCATGGAGACCAACGAGCTGAGTTATCCGCAGTGGTCGTCAAGGGCGACAAAACACCTCTACTAGGAAGAGACTGGCTGGCAAAAATGAAGTTAGACTGGTCGAGTATCCTGGCAGTCACCGCAATTGCAAGGCATTCGGTGGAGGAAGTGCTGAAAGGGCATTCAGAGATATTCCAAGAAGGAACGGGCACAATAAAGGGCTACACAGCGCACATCTACACGAAGGAAGACGTGCAGCCTCGCTTTCATAAGGCTAGGCCGGTGCCCTACGCACTGCGAGATAAAGTTGAACACGAACTGGACCGGTTGGAGAAGGAGCGCATCATCCAGAAGGTGGACCACAGCGATTGGTCGGCTCCGATTGTGGTAGTGCCGAAGGCGAACAAGACGGTGAGGATCTGTGGTGACTTCAAAGTCACGATCAATCCGAATGTGGAACGTGAGCACTACCCACTTCCAAACGTGGAGGATCTCTTCGCGTCACTAGCCGGTGGCAAGGTGTTTAGCAAGCTGGACCTATCCCATGCGTACCAACAACTCGAGTTGGACGCCGAGTCGCAACACTACGTCACAGTGAATACCCACAAGGGCACGTATCGCTACCTGCGTATGCCGTACGGTGTGAGCAGCGCACCGAGTATCTTCCAGTCGGTGATGGATCAGATCCTGCAGGGCATGGATCATGTGATGTGCTTCCTAGACGACATCCTCATCACGGCTGAGTCGGAGCAGGAGCATCTGAAACTTCTAGACGAAGTACTCACTCGTCTGGAGAAGTGTGGCGTCCGAGTGAATCTGGCGAAATGTGAGTTTGCCAAGAAATCAGTTGACTACTTGGGTCATCTGATAGATGCGGAAGGCATCCATCCCACATCTGAGAAATTGGACGCAATCACCAATTCTCAGAAGCCGAAGGACGTGAAGGAGTTGCGTTCGTACTTGGGGTTGATCAACTACTACGCTAAGTTTATACCCCGCATGTCTACCGTGTTACGTCCGCTACACCTACTGCCCATGAAGGATCGTGAGTGGCGATGGACTCCCGAGTGTGATGACGCAATGCAGAAGTGCACAGATCTGCTGACGTCACAGCAGGTGCTGGTGCACTACGACTGTCGTAAGCCACTGCGACTGGCTACGGATGCGTCTCCGACAGGCGTCGGGGCCGTGCTGTCACATGTCATGGAAAACGGAGATGAGAAGCCGATAGCGTTCGCGTCACGGACCCTTTCGTCGAGTGAGTGCAACTACGCACAGATCTAGAAGGAGGCGTTATCGATCATCTTTGGAGTCAAGAAGTTCCATAAGTATCTCTATGGACGCTCTTTCACATTGATCACGGATCATAAGCCGTTGGTCACAATCTTCGGTCCCAAAACGGCTGTGCCAACGTTGGCAGCGTTACGAATGCAGCGTTGGGCACTCATCCTGCAAGCGTACCACTACGGTATCGAGTACCGTAAGTCCGAGGATCACGCCAACGCTGACGCATTGTCGAGACTACCTCTGCCGACTACAACGACAGAGGAGCCGGCAATATTCGAAGTATCAGTGGTAGACGATCTCCCGGTCAAGGCTAGGGACATCGCCGTGAAAACCCGCAGCGATCCTCTGTTATCAAGAGTACTCGAGTATGTACTCACAGGTTGGCCCAACCACACAGACAAGGAACTACAAGTGTTCTTCGCGAAGCGAGACGAGCTGTCAACTGAACAGGGTTGTCTGCTGTGGGGATCACGCGTTCTGGTTCCGTCAGCCTATCACCAGGCGATGCTAGATGAGCTCCACTCGGAGCATAGTGGAGTCAGCCAGACCAAAGCATTCGCGCGCAGCTACATATGGTGGCCAGGTATGGACAATGATATCGAGACAATGGTGCAGGCTTGTGCAGTGTGTCAGTCAGTGAAGAATCAGCCAGCCGTAGCACCACTGCATCCATGGCCTTGGCCCACACGCATATGGCAGAGAATTCACATTGACTTTGCTGAGAAGGACGGTGTGAACTATCTGATTGTGGTTGACAGCCATTCGAAATGGTTGGAAGCTGTGGCAATGAGGTCCACTACATCCGCTAAGACCATTGAGGTACTCAGAGGAATGTTCGCGTCTCATGGTCTACCGGAGGAGGTCGTGTCAGATAACGGGCCTCAATTTATCGCACACGAGTTCAAGACGTTCATGGACAAGAACGGCATCAAGCTTACGAGGGTGGCTCCATACCATCCAGCGTCGAACGGTGCTGCTGAACGCTGTGTGCAGACTGTGAAGCAGAGTCTTCGGAAGTACTCTGTTGGAACTCAACTGACGAAGGAGAGTTGGCTCGCTAATTTCCTCCTGCGTTATCGGTGCACTCCGCATACCGTGACCGGTGTGTCTCCTGCGGAACTCTTCCTCAAGCGTCGACTGAGGAATCGCTTCAGTCTTCTCAAACCGCACCTAGAGAGACACATGGAGGAGAAACAGACGCAACAAAAAGAGCAACATGATCGGAGTAGAGTGAAGCTTCGAGAGCTGGTCAGCGGTGATCCAGTACACGTTCGCAATCATCGTGGCAGCGGTCCTCCGAAATGGGTCGCGGGCAAGATCATCAGACGACTGGGTCCGCTCACCTACTTAGTGCAAGTACGTGCACAGCGTCGCTATGTGCACGTAGACCATCTACGGCTGACGGCTGAAGGTGAGGTGACTGTACCTATGGTTCCGGAGATTCCAGAGTCGGTGTGTGTTACCCTTCCTTCATCTTCTACGGAGCCGTGTGTTCGAGCAGAGTCACTTCCGTCTTCGAGCACCAAGTGATGTGACTGTGGTTCCTGATGAATCATCGTCTCCTGTGCTACGCCGATCAAACCGGTGTGTCAAACCACGAAAAATACTGGACCTTTAATTGATTCAGTATTCTGACACTGTTCCATGTTATTACATTAGTTAGTGACATAAAAGCTTAAGAGTGTTATAATCTGACATTCTGTAGTCGTTACATCGGGTATAATCTATTCTGTGTATACGGCGCGCTGTTGCGCGCTTTGTGTATGTTGTTGGTTTCCGCCGCAGGCGTGGTTCTTCGTTCTCAATTAAACGTTATAATACTTACTACTCTCTAGTTATACCTTAATAGTCAAGTTACGACAATGACATACTCAATGTCTGCGTTCATGTTTACCCAGTAGACGCATGACCGGGCATACCGTCTTGTTTTGTTTGTTCCCTGGTGCGATTCATGCATTTTGGCGAGTATGTGTTTGGCCTTCAGGGGATGACGATGCGGTCACCTTTCAGTATGATGCCGTCCTTGACTGACATTTCACCTCGGAATGACCAGTATGTACATAGAGACGGTGCCAACTGTCGCCTTGTCTCTGGCCATCCAGTTATGATGGACTCCAGAGCTTTAATTTCAGCGTCGCTGTTTATCTCATCACGTAGCTACTGCAGCTTCTGTGTGGAGAATTGCACATGGCTGATCTGCACATCAAATTCCAGGTTATCTGCGTTGCTGCATGGTTGTCGTGACATTGGGTCGGTTAGCATCACTTCCTTGCCTGGCTTGTGCTTGATGACGATGCAGTACGGCTGAATACGAAGCAGCATCCTTTGTAATCGCTGGGCGCCAGCTACCAGCTTTTTTAGGTGAATCATTTCCAGCGGTTTGTGGTCAGACTCAATTGTGAAATGCTTGGAAGCAAACGGTGACATGCATGTCGCGATTCCAATGAATTCTCGTAGCTGCACTGCATCCTTCGGCGTGTAGCCGACTGATTGCAGCAACCATCTCGGGATCAGGGCCGACTCATTGGGCATCAAACACAAGAGCGAAGAAACGCATCGTCTTTTTCTTTATATTGCATTTGTCGGCATTGAACACTAGGCCATGCTGACGCGCAGTCTTCGTGAGGTTGTCCAGATTCTCGTCGTGTTCCGTTTCGTCTTTCCCAAACACCGCGACGTCATCTGCAATGTCCATGGTTCCCAGGCAGTGTTCCAGAATGTTGTCCATTCTTTCTTGAAACACATCTTGGCTTGAATCGATAACGACCGAATGGGCTGTTGAATGTCGTCAATTAACTGGACGTTTCGTCTAAGGACACAGACCAAAAGCCGTGGCGGGCATCCATTTTGGAAAACACAGTTGAACCCGCAAGCTTGTGTGTGATCTCATCTAGCGTCGGGGGTTTGTAGTGAGGACTCTTAATGGCTCTGTTTAGATCATTGGGGTCTAGGCAAATCCATAACTTGTTGTTTGATATGCGGCTGCAGACGATGCTTGAGACCCAGTCGGTGAGCACAGACACTTTCGTAATGGCTCCATGTTATCAAGTTCTGCCTTGACTTCATCCTTTAGATGTATGGGACATCGACGTGGCGCATGGATGACATGAGGCACACAATGGTCGACAGTGATGTGGAATTCGCTGTGAAAGTTGTCAATTCCTTCAAATCGGTCAGGGTAAGAAGCCATTAAGTCACTCTTCGAAGCAATACGTGCATCATAGTTTGGTTGGCTCGGTGTCTGTTCCACTTCACAGTTCATCTCTACAAGATGGAGTTCTTTACACGATGGTAGCCCTAGAATCGCAGATCCTGTGGAATTGGACACACATAATTTTGTGTCGCAACATTTGCCGTGATAGCTGCAAGTTATGTTCATTGTGTCGTACTGTTGAATATTCGAACCGTTGTATGCGGTCAGCACTGTGTTGCTAGGGGCTAATCTTCATGGAGCTGGGGACCCATCCGCGTCCAACTTTGTTGGATACATTTTTCTAAATATTTGAAGTGGCAGGGTGTTCCCTTGTGCACCGGTGTGGACTTCCACCTTTAGAGTACATGTGCGGTTTGTCTTCAAGAGTTATATCGATTATTTCGAAGATTTCGTTGCGAGTGTTACTCCCATCTTTGTTGAAGTTGTCAAATGAGAGGGTTTCAAATAATTCGTTCAGTGTTGGTATCCGTGTGACTGTATGGGTGTGGTAATTATGCCGTGGTCGTGCTGGCGATCCTCGATGGGCCTGGTGTCTTGAGGTTGTGCTTTGTTTTGTGTCTGGGCGATGCATATCTCTATGTCGTGGCCTGTCATAATTGCCGGTTTTCCTACATACGACTTCACACTGATTTTCCCGCACTTCCTGTAAGTTGACCCATATGCCGGGCACGTTTCTTTCCTTCCGTGGTGAGTGCCACAGTATGGACAACTATTTTTATTCCCCGTTCTGATGGCATGTACATCATTCTGCATCCCTCTTATTTGGGCTATGTGGTTAATTGGTGCTTCGTGCATCCTTTCGAGGCTGGGGGCTTCGTCAAGTGTTAACTTCTCATCTTTGGCTAACAGTTCCTTATGTAGCTCGAACAGCTTTGTGCCTACGATTAGCTGGTCTGTCAGTCGTTCATCCAATTCAGCCTGGTTAAACTTGCACTTGAGCGCCTGTAATTTGTACCGTATTATAAAGTCATCAGTAGACTCATCCTCGTTCTGGTAAAATTTCTGCAGATAGTTCCGCTGTACTCGGAAATAAATGTTTGGCTCTATGTGTGCCTCGAACTTTTCCATAGCATCTTGGGATTTTCGTTGTCGGCGTCGGACAATGTCCAAGAGTTGAAGATTCTCAACCCTTCGTCGCCAACATACAGGAGAATGTGGCTTGCCTACTACTTGGTCTTGGGGTTAGATGCGCGAGATTGTTTACCATATTAGCGAAACTTATTTCTGCTAGTTTACCAGTTTTGTTGCCGCCTCATTCTTCTCTTCTTGACGCAGTTCGCATCCGCGGTGCCACCAAGTAATAATACTCATTTGGTATTATCATAATATCGGCAATATGAACGAGGCATAACTGATATTTATTCAACCATCATACAGCACGCTGCGGCGCCACGCCGTACCCCGGAGTCCCGGATGTACCCATCACAACTAGCTTTCACTCCCGGTATAATCACTCCGCGGTATAAACTTCCAAAGTTATATTATAGTCCATAACATATGACAAATAGGTCTTCGTATGCACACATTTACGGAATAATCAATATAGTGCATTGTTTAGTACTGCTATAGAGATGGTGAGACCAGGGTTAGTTGTTTAGTTTTTGAGACAAATCAGACTGGAGCAGTGTACTTAGCGGAGTTCCTCAGGGATCAGTTTTGGGACCAATACTATTCATAATGTTTGTTAGCGATATCCCGGGACGCATGGACAATCTTACCTCCATGTTTGCAGACGACACTAAGCTCTACGCAGCACTGACAGACGACATCAACTCCTCCAACTCTCTGCAAGAAGACCTGACAAAGCTACAAGACTGGTTGCATACGATGCAAATTAACTTACAGCCTGACAAATGTCACGTTCTACACCTCGGACATTCAAACCCACAAAATGAGTACCACCTGAGAAGGGACAGTGAAGGCAGTCACAAGCTTGATGCAGTGACGTCAAAAAATACTTCGGAGTCACCATCGACCTACAACTCAAGTTTTCTGACCACATCGAGAATAGTGTCAAAAAGGCCAATCGAGTTCTGGGGTGTCTAGCCAGAACATTCCGGCATCTCAACAAGGAGACATTCCTATTACTCTACAAGGCAATGGTCAGACCACACCTGGAATATGCATCCTGTGTCTGGTTCCCTCACCTAAAGAATGAGCAAAACCTCATCGAACAAGAGAACACGAGAAACAAAAGGACTACCGTACAGCAGCAGATTGAAGGAACTAAAATTCCCTACACTGCACTACAGAAGAAAAAGAGCCGACATCATTCAAACTTTCAAAATTATCAAGGGACTCGACCAAATCGACCAGGACTGTAAATGCCAACTCTGTCCACAAAAGCAGATGTACCTAAAAGCCACTGGAACCACAAGAGGTCACAGAGAAAAACTAGTTACACAGACATCAACAGGAACCAGACATTCTTTCCTCTTCACCCGTGTAGTAAGATCCTGGAATGCACTATCAGAAGACACAGTCCAAGCATAGACAATCAACCAGCTGAAGTCTCGCTTCCAAAGAGACTGGAGAGACCACCCAGACCTCTACAACTTCAACTTCACATACTAACACATACACATAATCGAGCCTAGAGACTAGGCAAACCGGAAAAGACAAGATAAAGAGAAAAAATAACAATAACGCCAACAGCAACAACAATAGCAGCAAAATCAGTAGACAATGGAATACCACTACAGAAAACTAACATTGAGATGGTCTCTATGCTCAACTTGGGCAGTTATTGACCGTTCTTAAGGTAAGAAGATGTTAAGGTAAGATTAACAAGGGTATGTTGTTGCAGTCATTTAAATGCACATATGAAATCACTTCTGATAACAGTTGATGGAAGTCCACCAATGGACATACTATCAAAAAATCAGCAATTATGAAGATAAAATGAACGATATATGAAAACAAATTACTTTTTGACCAAGTAAAACTTTTTCAGGTATACTGATATTGATTTCATCTCACATAGCTAGCCGCTTATGAAGCTTCGAGAATAAAACTTTCAAAGCATCTACTATGTATATAGAATGTTACTCTACTGTGTTAAAATAATGGTCAATGCATGTAACTGTAAGCCGAGAGTGAAGTATACCTAAGGCGTCAGAGCCGTTGCTCCCCTCTCTAATTTTATGGGAGGTTGGATATAGGATTAACCCCTCAATATTTAGGGAAGGGGGGCGTTTTGGGGTACAGTTGGTGTTTTGAGCCTCAAGGTGGGTTTTTGGATAGCTCCAATGTGGGGTGCAATAGGTTTTCGGAGAGCTTGAAAAGGGGGATTCTCACCCCCTGAATATTCACCACTTTCCGACGTCAATTAATGCCATTGATCTTTGTATTTTTGGAATAGCATTAATCTTTGAAAATGTGTGATCCCGTAATTTAATACTGGTTTTGAAACGGCCTGCTTTCACCGTCTTCTCGGGCCGGCTAAAATTGTATTTTCTACTGCTGTGTAAACGCAGAGTTTCCTAGCGTGCCTAATCGATCGCTCGTTTCAGGCAGCACCTTCGGTGTCTGCTTCTATTTTTTTATTTCTGCCCAACCAACGCGCAACCAACGAGGAAAACAATACATTCCAGGTAGTTATAGGTCACACATAAAACACATAATCTTATGATCATTACACAAGGTTGTTGGACGAGAGTTTACACGCAAACGTGCGAAAATTGAGTTTCGACATCCGAGAGATTAAATATTGTTCATGAGCCTCAACAGACAGACAGACAGACAGACAGACAGACAGACAGACAGACAGACAGACAGACAGACAGACAGACAGACAGACAGACAGACAGACAGACAGACAGGCAGACAGACAGACAGACAGACAGACAGACAGACAGACAGACATCAGACAGTATTTATTTTGACCATCATTAGTACATAAACTACAATATAAAATTCATTGTAAGGTCAGGGAGGCTCCCATTAAGACAATTACATGCCGCTATCATGGGAGCCACCCCACTGGTGTAACATAATTATATGATTATCACGTGATCAACTCTATATGCATACATATATATATATAGTATGCTTAGTACAGTATATTATAGTATAATACATAACTTTATTAAAACAAATGCAAAGTCATGTCTAGTTTAAGAATGACAGATGTAACAGTTAGAAATGTGAAAACATGATTCATAGTTCTTGATAATGTAATTTTTTGTATAAGTGGAAAAACCATATAAACTATGTGTATAAATTTGATCAAGGATGATGTTTGGAGTATAGTTAACAGTTTGTATAATGTTGTGTCTGATGTACCTTTTTGCATATTGATGATTAACTCTGGGAATAAATAAGTTGTTTTTTACCACGTGTATTGTATTGGTGAATTGCAAAGTTATATGTGTATGGAATACGACTGAAATATTCTGGTATAACCTTATTATCAATTTGTAATAAAATTTAAGACATTTACATTCTTTGAAGATGGGATCTGTGTGAGAATTGTATTTACTTAAAGTAACTATTCGTACTGCTTTCTTTTGAAGTTTAAAAATGCGATGGGCTTGATAACCCCATACCAATATGCCATAATTAATCTTGGGAAGAATGAGCAAATTATACATTATAGATAATATATTCTTATGTAATACATGTTTAAGTTTATTTAAAATTCCAATTATTTTATTGATTTTATTCGCTGTTTTGTTTAGGTGTTGGTTTATGATGATACCTAAACAATTAAAATCATGTACACATTCAATATTTGTCCCATCTATTTCTATTTTAGGAAGTTCGATTTCATTTTAGGGCATGTGAAATACCATGAATTTTGTTTTTTTAATGTAAAGAGAAAGTTTGTTTGCTGTTGTATATTGATGTAACGGGTACTAGTTGTAAGTGTCCGTCCGTGTTTTGTACCGTTTCTGCAATACATACCAGAGGCACTCTGGGATACCGCCAACCTCATGTGTAGTTGATTACTATTCGTAATCTGTCTCCTTAAACATGCAAACTCCACAATACACAACAGTGGCGACGAGAAAACGAACTTAAGCATGTCGGGGAAGAGCGCCCGCTTCGAGCCGTATGTGGAAGAGAAGGAGAGGTTCGAAAACTACGTTGAACGGTTCGAGTTCTTCGTGATCAGTAACGGCGTATCCGCAGATGTCAAAAAGAGCATTTTCCTGTCAAACGTTGGCGCTGAATGCTACGCGAAGTTGAAGACGCAACTGAAGCCGGAGACACCGGCAAATGCGGACTACGATGAGGTAATTCGTGCGGCGACCACGGTTTACAAACAGCAACTAACATTCATAGGCAGCCTTGAGAAATAAATTCATGAACAGACTGCGTAGGCCTTCAGAAACAGTGGCGCAGTTTGCGCTGGCGTTGCGTGAGTTATCCGGTGAATGTGAGTACCCACGTGATTATCAAGATGAGGCTCTGAGAGACATGTTCGTAAAGGGCCTGAACTTGACGGCGGTACAAGTGAAGTTAATGCTCAGAGACAATTCGCTAACGTTCAATGAGGCTTATAAGACGGCGATCGCCGAGGAAATGGCCGTGAAGAGTTCAGCCGAGTTCAATGAAACGCCCGAAGATACTCCATCGGCGACGGCAGCGGTGCATCACATGACTAGTCGGGGATCACCAAGACAGAAGCAGACGATGGTGCCGGCCGACCGAGAGTGCTTCCGATGCGGCAGACCCCACTCTGCTGCTAAATGCAAATTCATTGATCAAAAATGTTACTTGTGTAGTAAAATTGGTCATGTAGCAAAAATGTGCAAGTCAAAAGGCCGAAGGGAGATCAGTGTAGGCAGAGAGGTTTCTAATGTTGATGATGATGTTGATGAGGCTACTGATGTTTATGGCAATCAAAGTGACCTAGGTCTACATGGAGTGTACACAGCTAGCGAGGTTAAGAGAGGCATACATGTGAACATGGAGTTAAATGGACACAATGTGTCAATGCTTGTAGATACTGGGGCGGCGGTGTCTATTATACCGGAGAATGTGTACAAGAATGTCTCGCGTAGCTTTCCACTAGAACAAACCGGTCTGAAGCTAAGGTCATACACCGGAGAACTAATCCCATTGGCAGATAAAGTGTGTGTGCCTGTCAGATATCGTGGTAACAAGCATTCATTACAGGTGTTTGTGGCGAAAGGGTCACGACCAGCATTGATGGGGCGGGATTGGTTAAAGCAGATACCAATTAACTGGGTTGCAATTTTCAGTGTCAATCCCCAGATCGCTACAGAAGTAGACCAGTTGTTGATTGGTTACGGGAATTTGTTCAACGAGTCACGTGAGGGGATTAAGGGCTACACTAAAGTGAAACCAGATCAAAGGCCAGTTTTCCAGAGGTGCGTCCGGTGCCTTATTTCATGCGAGAAGTCGTGGAGAGTGAACTCGAACGTCTTGAATCTATTGACGTTCTTCACCGTGTTGAATCTAGTGAATGGGCAAGCCCCACAGTCAATGTTCAAAAAATGAGAAACGGTAAGATGTCGGTGCGGATTTGTGGCGATTTCAAGTTGTTGAACGCAGCAATCGAGGATGACAAGTATCCGCTTCCTACAACGCAGGATTTGTTCACCAAATTGGCTCAGACAAACAAGACACCTAAGATGTTTTCGGTTCTTGACTTGAGTGGGGCCTTCAATCAGATGGAAGTGTGCGAAGAGTCGAATCCTCTGCTAACAATCAACACCCACAAGGGACTGTACAGAATGCGCAGACTAGCATATGGCGTGAAGACGTCACCGTCCATTTTTCAAGCGACTATGGACAAAATCTTGAGTGGCATTGAAAATGTGATCTGCTTCATAGATGATATTCTCGTTGTGGGTGAAGACGAGGCCGATCATCTAAACACACTGAATCTGGTGCTAGCACGACTAGACCAAAACAGGTTGAAGTTGAACAAAGCTAAGTGCAGGTTTCTGAAGTCGAAGATGCAGTACTTGGGCCACATCGTGAATGCCGAGGGCATTGAGCCTGTGCAGGACAAGGTTGAATCTATCAGAAAGGCACCAAGGCCAACCAATTTGACGGAGTTGCAGAGTTTCCTTGGTCTAGTCCAATATTACGCGAAGTTCATGGCCAACTTGTCCTCGATGCTGCAGCCTCTGTTCAGACGTCTTCAGGCATGGGTCAAGTGGTCCTGGGATGAGGAATGTGAGGCAGCATTCACTCAGTGCAAGAGTACTGTCCAGTTGCACCATCCTCACGCACTATATACGACCAGAGAAAAGAGCTGATATTGGCTACCGATGCGAGCCAGTATGGTATTGGGTCAGTCATTAGCCACACAATGAAGGATGGATCAGAGAAGCCGATAGCATTCGCCTCGCGAACACTGAGCAAAGCCGAGAAAAATTACTCGCAGATCGAAAAGGAGGCCTTGGCGATAATATACGGAGTGAAGAAGACGGCGGCTCGGATACAGCGATGGGCTCTGATACTGGCGGGTTATCAATACGAGATCCAATTCAAGTCATCAAAAGAAAATGCGAACGCAGATGCACTGAGCAGATTGCCGGTGGGATCGCCCGAGTCGGCTGATCCTGATGAAACGGTGGCAGCAGTCAGCATTTTGTCGGTGGCCGAACTTCCAGTAACGCCTAAAATGATTGCAGGGGCTACCAGAAAGGATCCTACGTTGGCCAAGGTCTATGAATTCACACTGCGAGGCTGGCCAAACTCAACCGATGAGTTGGTGAATGCATATCGATGCAGAAAAGATGAATTGTCGTTGGAAGATGGTTGTCTTCTCTGGGGGAGGAGAATAGTCATTCCAGCAGTGTTCAGAGAACATATACTACGAGAACTGCATGTGATGCATCCGGGCATGGTCAGAATGAAGTCGATCGCTAGAAGCTTCGTCTGGTGGCCTGGCCTTGATGCGGATATCGAGGACTGTGTCCGAAACTGTCGGGGATGCAGCCAGGCAGCGAGCACGCCGAAGGTAGCACCACTGGCGCCATGGCCGGGGGCTACGGGACCATGGGAACGTATCCATGTGGATTTTGCAGAAAAAGACGGACAGAACTTCCTTGTCGTGGTGGATAGTCATTCAAAGTAGCTGGAAGTGGTCTCAATGTATCGCACTACTGCAAGCAAGACGATAGTGCAACTGAGAAGAATGTTCGCAGCATTTGGCTTACCACGCGAGGTGGTATCTGACAACGGACCTCAGTTCGCTTGCGAGGAATTTGGTCGTTTCTTGAGGTTGAATGGCGTCAAGCACATACGGTGTCCAGCTTACCGCCCGGCGACGAACGGCCTCGCGAAGAGAAATGTCCAGACATTTAAGAAGATGCTTGCAAAATCCAACAGCCAGCTACCATTGCAACACCGTCTGTCGGACATACTGTTTCAGTACCGAAACACACCGCATTCGCTTACGGATAAAACGCCGTCGGAGTTGTTCCTGAACCGAGCGCCACGCACCAGACTTGCGATGACCATGCAAACCCAGTCTCGAAGCAAAAGTGCAAAATCGGCAATTAAAACAGAAACAACAGCATGATGGAGCTCATTCACGCATTCGCAAGTTCGACGTCTACCAGAGAGTGAGAGTCAGAAACATGAGAGGAGGAATGGAGAAGTGGACACTGGGAACGGTGGTCAGAGTTTTAAGACCACTGACATATTTGGTCAGACTGCCAGGAAACAGGAGGCGATCCGTTCGTGTGGACCACATGGTTGCGAATGATGACCACCCAGCTACACCAGAAGGTTGGAGCGATGTCGCGATTGCACCTCCCATTGTTGTGACAGACAAGAGCCTGTAGTGGTCGATCCGGTCGATCCAGTAGGTCATGGAGGGCAAACAGAACAAGCACCTAAGGCACCTAACGGGTTAGGGTCACCAACACCGATTGTCCTTCAGTCGCCAGCTGCTGTCAGGCGTTCATCAAGAGCTATCAAACCTGTTGTTAAGTTGAATTTGTGATTATTCACCCAGTTACTCTTAGTATAAGCTTGCTATATTAGTCGCAGATGGTTCTTTAGAATAGTTCTATTTTAAGGTGGAGAAATGTTGTATATTGATGTAACGGGTACTAGTTGTAAGTGTCCGTCCGTGTTTAATATATATGATAAATAGAAGGGGTCTTAAAATAGACCCTTGTGGGACACCAGTGTTTATGGCAGCTTCTTCCGACTTGTAAGCGCCAATTTCAACATATGGCTTACGATTGTGCTAGTAGTTTTTACATAGATCTAGTGCTGCACCATTTATTCCATAATAATTTAGTTTTTGTAATAATATGTTGTGATCAATTGTGTCAAAGGCTTTAGAGAGGTCTAAGTATATGTTTATTGTAGTTGCTGATTGGTCAAGTTGTTGGACAACTCTGTTTATTATTTATAGAGTGGCAAGTTCCGTAGAACGGTTTTCCCTAAACCCGTATTGATTCTTACAGTATAAGTTATTGAAATTGAAATATTCGTGTATTTGATTAAACATAAATCTTTCAAATATCTTGGAAATAGCTGGTAAGATAGAAATTGGACGATAATTATCAAAGATTGTCTCATCACCATTTTTTTAAAGTGGAATAACTTTAGCAATGTTCAATTTATCTGGAAATATGCCAGTTGTTATTGATTGGTTAATGATTAGAGTGACTGCTTCACTTATTTCATTTTTATTAGCTTTAGTAGTTTGGTTGATATACCATAAGCTATCAATTATGCTAATCGTTGTACTATTGTCTATTGGCTTAAAGTTGAAAGTCTGTATACGTCTCTCTGTTAAATAGTCTGTAAGAGTTATCTCCAGTATTGGTTATTTGTGATGCAAGTGTAGAACCAATATTGATGAAAAATGAATAAAATTTAGTTGCAATAACAGTCTTGTCAGATACTTTTTTCCATCAATTTGAAAGAAATCAGGAAATGTTTCTTTCCCTGACTTTTTTTGAATAATTTCTTTAATCACAGACCACGTTTTTTAATATCGTGCTTATTTCTTTCAAAACTGAATTGGTAATATTCTTGTTTGGCTAATCTAGTATTTCTTTTAAGAATGTTATTATATGTATGAACAATTGTATTGAGCGAAACATATTCTGCTGTACCTATATAAGTATGTTTAAGTTTTGAATACAATTTATCTCTAAATTTTATAGATCTAATGATACCTTGTGAAATCCAACATTACTTTTTGTGTTTGTGTTTATTGTATTTAATGATTTTTGTTGGTAAGAATTTATCCATAGCAGTAGTAATAGTTTCATCAAGGAGATTGTAATTGTCGTTGGGATTAGTATCTCTATCTTTATTTAGTTTATTATAAATGTTTGAACGCATCAGTTCTATTTTTAAATGTTCAAGGCTGTCAGTATTTTGTTATCTAATTCTGATAAATTTAGGGACATTTGTAACAGTTGCACTGCAATCAAGGCATATAAAATACGGAAAGTGATCAGAAATGCTGCTGATTAAAATGCCGGCAGTCGATTTAAAAAGACCTTTTGAGAGTTTGCATAGAAACTTATCAATAAGCGTGCAGTTAGTATTTGAAAAACGTGTTGGTAAAGTAATTTTAGGAAAAAAATCATGTGCTGTGATTGTATCAAAGTATTCACATATTGTGTTTTTTCTTTTATTTTCAATAGATCAATATTATAATCTCCTGCTAGTATTACTTCAACAGTTGGATTGGACTTCGGAAAACGGTGAGGGGTGTTGGAGCTTGTTGTCCCGTGGTCTTTATCAGCAGATGTATTTGTATTATCTTGATATAGAAAGCAATGTATCTGCCGAGTTCCACGCAACCAAGACACACGCACTCTTCCTTAATAAGAGAAACAAGAATAACTTCAAAAAGCCCAGAACGATGCATGCAGACTCCTCCTGGCCATGCACTTGTAGATAGTAGAACCGTAGGCGGATCCAGAGTGGCCGGTGGGGGGGGGGGGGGCATGTGCTCCCCCAGACCTTTTTGGATGGGCCCCCGTTACCGTGCCCCCCAGACCTTTGGAATGTGCCCCCGTTTAGGTTACCCCCCTCCCCCGGTCTTCCGGTGTCATCAGTCGAGTTAGCCGAGAGAATCGTGCTGCTGAAAATTCGGCTCAGACCACCGAATATGAATTTGCATCGGTCGCTAGTGGAGGTTTTTGTTCCCCAGACCACCTTCTGTGGATCCGCCCCTGAGAACGATAGTGTTATTTCCTTTACTGTATTGCATTAGTTTTGCGCCTACTAATAGGCTACGTTGTCTTATACGTAAGAACTAAGTCCTGTGGTTCATACAACTTCTGACACTACGATATTGTTTACGGGTTCGACACCCCTTTTCCTTTAAGCGTCAACATACAATACACAACTAAAAAGAGTGGGACACGTTTACCATGCATACCTACCAACTTTGTTTTAATTGGCCGGGAGATTCGTCACCGGTTCAGCACGATTCCCGTGTCGCGCTGTCTCGCTGCGCTGTCATGGATCTTGACGTGGGGTGCCTGTTGGAGATTTTCGACGGAACTTCAGAGGTCCAGCATGTATTGTCTAGAGCTACGGCTATATCAGTGGTGCCACATGGTGGCCAATTAGTCGTAGCGAAGACGGTAGGGACATCTGGGGATGAACTAAACATTTATTGGGAGGGTCAAGGACGAAAGCGGGTCTGGTAAAAATGGCTGCCTTGAGAAGGTTGATCGGTTTCGTGCCTGGCATGGTACAATGCGCTCGGCAAGGGGGTAAGGAACACTCCAAGCAGACATTAGTATACCATTCTGCATATTAGAAACGGCCAATCTGCAATTCAAACATAACTATTGCAAACTGCTGTTTAACAAGCGTGTTTAACGATGAGTGCCTAAACGAATGCCCTGGCAGCTCGAACGAGTCGAATGTCAACTGAGTGACGTTTCCTTCTTGGATGCGTTCTTGGATACCAGTCATGCGACACAGCATTTCGATGGATACCATACTCCTGTCATATCTTATGAGGACCCGATTTAAGAAATCCGAAAAAAAATGCCCAGTTGCGTGCTAGTAATGATTAGCCGTATTAGTAGTAGTAGGCAAGCCAAGATTGCAAGAAAAGTTGAACAGAATTTTTTCTGAAGAGGTTATCCACTAGCCAGGTGTACGATATAATTTTGAACATCATATTAATCTTTCACCAAGTCTGTCTCTGCAATTATGGATGATACGACAACTTAAATAAATGAACACATTTTACTCCTCTCATACTTGATTTAGAAAAAAATTGCTTGTAACTAGCAGTCCAGGTTTCTGAATTTCTAGTTGTCGATTTCTGATTTGTTATGTCTGATTGCCCACAAACTGAGAGATGATTTGTGTAATAAATTTGTTTGTTTTAGTGGTTCTACACCGAGCAGCTGCAGCAGTCCCAGTGGCCAACTGTATACTTAGTCGAAATCTGACATCAGCAGAAAATAAACGTAAGTGTACTGTATTATTGTGATAATGCATGTACACTAGTTGTTCATATTTCCATAAGTTTGTTGATAGTATAAACTATTATTACTGTAAATGTGTTGCCATGTCCTTCATGAGTGAGGATGCGCAGAAACGTTTTAGCATAATAGGCACTTGTGAAATGGCAATTGTGAACTGTGCTATTAATGTATGAAAGCAAGTAGTAAATTATGATTAATGGAACTGAATCCTTGTTAATGTGGTTGAACTTCCAATTATTAATTACATAGTATTGCAAGAGAGTTTCATGGACATATACTATAGATGTATATTACAGCATAACACAAATTAATTAGGCAACAAAAGTTTCCAGACTATGCCCTAAATGTGAATGACCACATATGCTACCAAAATTATTTTCCTGCTGAAATGACTATTTCCTCAACATTAAGACAACACTAGCTCTACCTTACTGTGTGGTGCCAGGAACAAACCGAAGAGGCCTAGTGACAGAAACTACAAAACCACCCTGTAAAAATAGATAATATCCAGTCATGTGTATAACCGTTAACTCACAAATTGTTTTTATCCATCAGATGACACCACATATGAATTGCTAAAGGCCAGCTTACCCAGCATGCAATTAGCGAGCATGGCAGAGCGTACGGTTGGTGTCTAGAGGGTTACTTTATGATGCCACTCTTTTGTTTGACATTTATTTTCTGGCTATATTACCATCCATCTCAAAATCATTCACAAGCAGTGCTGTTGCCATCTTGAATGGAACTTACTGAATGGTGGACTGTTGCAGCCACTGTTCGACCCGAGAACCCACTCATGCAGAAGGCCTTGAAGGACTTTGGCAACTATGTTGGCGAATGTCTGCCCAAGTATGTGCAGAAGGTGCAGGTGACGACGGGCAATGAGCTAGAGGTGCTGATCCACCCGGATGGTGTCCTGCCAGTCCTCACTTTCCTCCGTGACCACACCAACGCACAGTTCACAAACTTCATTGATTTGTGCGGCGTGGACATGCCAACAAGGGAGTGCAGGTTTGAGGTACGTTTCAGGGAGGAATGAGTTCAGGTTTGAGGGTTTGAAGCACCTTGTACAGGTCCGTAGCTAAGGCTCCTTTAGAAGAAGGTTGTATTTAGAGGCGCTGAAGCAAATGGGAGCCATGTTGTGGTCATGTGACCCACGTGCAGTTGCATTACCTAACCATAATAGAGCTGGCATATATGAGTGTGTTTGTGTACGTGTATGTGCATGATTATATGTATATATGTATGCTATGAAATTCCTAGAGTTTTATGAAATGTTGCGTCTTTATAAGGCGTCGTGAAGATGACCCTAAGATGATCAGAAGTCTGATCTTGTGAGGTTGTCGCCATGAACATTATAGAGACAATAGACCTCTATAAAGGTAAACCATATAAATTATATAGCAATGATGGATGGTTATGTACCTACTGATCATGTATTGCTACCTTTTGTTAATCTTTCTGATGATGAATTCTGCAGTATTAATGGAGATGCTATAGATAATGAACCAAATGGTCATATAATGGAAAATATGGAATTTCTTGGTATCCGCGGTGTTGCATGTAATTGGTTAAACAGTTATCTAGAAAACAGAAGACAATTTGTGTCAGTTGACAAATGTAAGTCTGCTGTACGCAATATATATGTGGCGTGCCACAAGGTTCGAATTTAGGCCCCCAGCTATTTATATTGTACGTTAATGATATGTGCAACATATCTAAGCTTGTAAAATGTATCCTCTTTGCAGATATGAACATTTTTTGTGCAGATAGCGACATCAAAAGACTGAGTGATACAACGTGTAGCGTACTGGACAAAAAGTGTACTTGGTTTGCAGTAAATAGGTTAACATTAAGCATTTCTAAAAGCAATTATGTTATTTGGAAATTGTATGCTTAATAAGGATGTCGTTCTAAGTATAAGGAATGTTAATATTGAAAGAGTACGAGTTGTAAAAATTTTGGGGGTGTATGTTGATGACTTGTACTTAATTGGAATTTTCATATTAAATATGTAAAATCAAAGCTTTCCAAAAGTACAACTATAATGTATAGATGTAGTCATCTGCCACAAATAGTATGTATATTCTATATTGTTCACTGTTTTTGCCTTATTCAACATACTGTATAGAAATATGGGGTAATACATATCTGACAAATATTAATGGTATTTTCTTACTACAAAAAAGAGTTATCTGCTTTGTGTATGGTGCTAAGCGTTTGGATCACATGAATGCAAAAAAAAAAATTTCTAGACATTACAGAACTGAAAACATTACTATTTATGTACAAAGCTTACTATTGCTGTTTACCATCAAACATTCAACGTCTATTTGTTAGGCGGGAAACACTGTACTCTTTGAGAGCTAATCATGATTTAGAACAGCTCAGCATTCATTCCACAATGAGATCGATGCATCTCTGTGTCTGTGGAGTGCTGTTGTGGAATCCTCTGAGTAATGAATTTAACAAATTAATAATGGAATTGCATTTACCGTAAATCAAAATGCAAAAATCTTCTATTTCACAAATATGTTACTGTTAACGGATTGAATCAAGTGTATCGTGCATCACAATAAATATATTGACAGGGTGCACAATATGTATTGATTATAGTGTGTGAAAAAGAAAACGTACACATGTGGGAAACCTAACACTTTTACCATAATATGATTGTAACAGGTAAACTTAAATAAAAGTCATTGACATTGTAGTCATCAAGCCAATCATCTTGAGCTGCCTGCTAATTGCCTAGGTAAATGGCAGGTATCCCTTCTGGAGAATGGGTATTTGTACTAGTAATATCACTTGTTGAAAACTATTGGCATGAACATTGCATCAGTTTGATTATTACTACTACATTAAACCAGGATAATTATACGAAGATGTATTTGTGGTGAGCTTGTGAATGGAATTCTGTTGAGTGAAACTCCACCTCTTTAATTCAAGCTGTGTGTCAGACATTGAATGTCACAGTACTGGGCAGAGTATTTTTAGTGGATATTTAGAGACGTTTTTGTTTTCTGTGTGTACAGATTGTATACAACTTGTTGTCCCTGAGATACAACTCTCGGATCCGCATCAAGACGTACACGGATGAGTTGACACCAATCGACTCCTGCTCAGACATCTTTAAAGGAGCCATATGGTTTGAAAGGGAGGTCGGTGAAAGCTGCTGGGAAAATAATTACACAAACTTGAAGCTAACGATTGTTTCCATTGTCATAAGTTTGTTTTTAATTTGGCAACATCGTCAATACCACCAATGCTCTCCAAATAATTGTCTACGTAGCTTTTTAAATATTGTTTGGCCATTGAAAGGATTGCATTTTACCCATTTGCTTCACTTGTCATGAGTCATGTACAGTTATGGTATTCAATTATGAATCTCTTGAACATGGTTATATATGACAATGGTTGGTGTGTTGGACTGTCGGCTGTTGCACTTACAACATTACCTCAGCAGCATAACCAAAAATTACTGATCGGAATACAATAATTATTTGTCACACTTGATCAGTCTACACCAGACCTGCCTACCATTCCGGATTGTCCGGAATCATTCCGGAAAGTCACCTCAAATTATGGTATTACGGTGAGGGATGAAAATATTATGGACTGACCATGTTGGGTAATCACTAAAATTTAGGTTGCACTATATTCAACAGGTGGCAGCATATGTATGCAGCATGTTGTGACATGGTTTTTCATTAGCTGAGTCTGGTCGTAATGTAAATAATAGGAAACGGCGTTAAGAAAAATTCGCATTTCCGCGATCAAACAAAACGAAGTCACGTGGCACGAAATGATGGCTGACAGCGAAACGACGCCACCGCCAACCCAAAAGAAATGTGTAATGCAAAAATGTAGTGAGTGTTGTACTTGTAGTGTTAGGCCAACTGACTGGACTAAGTTAGTGTATTTATTGAGGAGTTGAGTGTATAATTGACAGCCTATCATACAGTTACTAGAGTCTAGGCGATGTCGATGACAGTGTAATGTAATGGTTTTGGTCCATCGCTACCCCCCCCCCCCCCCCCCCCCCGTCTATCATACTAGAGTTGAGTAGGCTAGAGTGTAGGTGGTGTTGATGACAGTGTAACTAATGGTTTTGACCCAATGTAATGTAATGGTTTTGGTCCATCGCTACCCTCCCCCTCCCCGGTGACAATATCTGACATGGTGGTTCTGCATTACTGACAGGAAGCATATATTCCTGAAAATCAGTGTAAATGGGAAGATGGATTACTGACAGGAAGTTTTTGGGGTAGGCAGGTCTGCTACACTGAAGAAAGCAAATAAATCGTTGAATATTCATTAAGGTTTTGTTATTTTAAAAGATAACCATGATACATACACTCATTCCTGACAGAGTTGCTCAAGTACTTACAAACTACAGTAGCCACATGATCTTCCTTACAACCACCTACTTCAATCACATACATACATATTCGTTGCTTTATATATATCTCAGGTTCTCGTTCTTCATTTATTATAATAGTTGGTCACAAACAAAGTATTCCTTTTTAGTGTTTGTCAACTGTTATTTCTTGTAGATTTGGGACATGTTTGGTGCGTTCTTCTCAAATCACCCAGACCTGAGGCGTATTCTCACCGATTACGGCTTCGAGGGTCATCCTTTCAGGAAGGACTTCCCGCTTACTGGATATGTTGAGGTGATTAAAATTGAATCAGTTCAGTAAATGCGTGCATATGTGTTCATGTGACGTGTAATGAAAGTTAGGCTTTGATTGTTTCTTATGCTTGCTGTTTGGTTTAAACAGTTTGGGTCAATAGTATCTAAATAAGTAGTATGAAGAACAAATGCTCTAGAACTAATGTTATTTTAATTGAAATGAAATTAGTTGTCATGAATGCGTTTATTCATACTGAGCAAATCTCTTGATGCTCTAGATGCAAGAAGTTATAACCATAGCTATGCATATAAAAATGGTGAATTGTGACAAACATGTTCTCTAATCTATGCTTTGCAGCCCAGTTTATTAGTTTGTTGTCCTCTAAATTGTTTAGACTCTTGCATGCATGTCATGTAAACCACTTTACTACCCAGTACAAAATACTGCAAATACAGTCAAAACCCACTTGGCAGTTGATATTATACCACCCAAAACACAGGACGAGTCAGAAATCTTGGCTTCCCTGGAAATATTTCAAAGTTGTCACAATGTAATTCGACCAAAAAATGACTGAATGCTTCCCATGGGTCCTGACTTACTATGCCATCTGACACGCTGCTGTTGTTGTTTCTAGATGCGTTATGATGACGAGGTGAAACGTGTCGTCGCGGAACCTATCGAGTTGGCTCAGGAATTCCGCAAGTTTGAATACAGCACCCCATGGGAGATGTTCCCTGCCTACAATCAGAAGGCTCAGGAAGCCGTCGAGGCCGGAGCAGGGGAGGAAACGGATGAAGCCGTGAAGAAATGACGTATTGGAGGAGTCATAAGTGTATTGGACTAGGGGTGAAGTGACAATGTCACCTTACTGGCTTCATTGATGACATAGACTGTTTACTAGGGACTAGACGATACATCGCTAGTCAATGCTTGTTGTGTTGGTAATAAAGTAACTTAATGTTGATCAGTGAGTGATTGTTTCTTATTAAACTACATTTATAACAGCTACAAGAGATGCTAGATCCTTCAGAGATTGTCCTTGTAATTTCGAAAACATCAATTTTTTGTATACACCATTTTTTGCATAAATTGACATGAGTGATTGTCTGATTGAACAAGAAAGAACATCTTTATTGGTTGGTTGACAAAAATGATTACGTGAACTACAAAATACATCATTGTACAGTAATTCAAGCACAAATATTGAGATTGTGTAAAATGGGAGATCATCTCACGTACACTAGAAGATACGTCTGGTATTCAAGTAGGAGGATACAGCGTGAATCATTTATGATATGCAGACAACATGGTACTGATTGCTGAAACGGAAATGGTTATATAGCAGATGTTAGATACAGTTACCAGGGAAAGTGAGAAAAAAGAAAACAAAAACCATGGTCATCTAAAAAAAATGACACTAACTTGCAACACATTTGTATTTGGCACTGTCATGAAGCTATTCCATACGTTTTACTATCTGGGATCACTAGTAACATCTGACGGTCGATGCAACGATGAGATCAAGAGATGAATTGCTCAAGCCAAAACAGCTTTTCACAACATAAAAAAACATTTTAATAAACAAAAACATCACGAAGTAAGAAAACGTATGACAACGCAACATAGAGGCTATAACAATTACTGCTGTATAGGTGTGAATCCTGGACAATAACCAAACTACTACCTTTGAGTACCAATGGGTAGACGCAGTATAATAGTAATAATTGCTGCTACACTCCAAATGAATTTCCCTTCCAAGGGACAATAAAGTATTGTGATTGATTGATAATATACAGCACTAAAAGATCATAACACAGTAAGTCTGAGCAGCCATTCAAGTTTGTGTAAGTCCTCTGTTCTTGCCACCCCTCTCCGGTCAGTTTGGTCATTTGTTGGATTTGCACAGTGGTCAAGCAACCGCTGCAGCTGCCCTGTCCACTGCTGAGGTGAGCTGCTCAGTAGACCTCGGTGCAGGTTGATTGCACTACCCTGGAACACCTTCTCACACACAACCTGGCGAGACAGAGACACAATGGTCACACTTTGATGCAAGCTATATCATACATGCATGCAACTATGCGCTCTGGAATACACGTGTGCAGTCATGACTTCATAGCAGAGCTACGCGATAATATCTAACTGTGTTGACATTACGATGCTGTCATCGCATGCCTTCACCGACTGTTTGTGATCAAAACACTGACAAGAGTGCAGAACGCACCAACATTTCTAAGTCACTCACTAGTTTGGGTCAACATTAAGAGGCATAGTGTTAGGTGATATTTTTCCCTTAATTTCAGTTGCATAATGATACTCATTCATTCTTATAAACCCCCAATAACTAGCAGAAGTCATGTATCACTCGGTCATCACGTAGGTGCACTTAGATGAATATGCTACGGGTAATTGCATCAGTTTGCGATGTCAAAAAACGCGTAGCATTACATATGGGCGAGTGGTGGGTGGGTCGTCACAGGGAAAATAATAAGTGGTGTCAAATAATACAGATATTAATGCACAATGATGCTACAGTAATACAGAACCAGGCAGTGTGGTGGCACTGGTGGGTAATGCAATTAATTTAGTAATGTCTTGCTAACCGTGTCACATTGGTTGAATCTGGCCGTGACTTTGGGAGCAATTTTGGATTGTATTGTTGTCGGTGGATGGTCGTTTGAACCAATACGAAACACTACACACTGAACTGAGGAGACGACCCCTTGGCTCACCTGTAAGTTGTTATTGAGAACCTTCTTCTGGCATCGTTGCGTCGTCACGTCACACCAGGCCTGACAGTCGAAGAAGTCGCAGTCCTTATGTCGTGTACAGTTCCTGTCAAACTGCCTCTCGAGGTCACCAAGGGAGAATACGGTGTCGACGTCTATCACCTTCACCGTTCCATCCCGGGCCACACCAAAGTTGTCTCCTTTCACGTCACACATGTACAGTGGCTGTGGGAAGTCATTCTCGAAAGAGGACAGTAGCTGAAGAATCCCGAGAGCGAGTTGTGCTCGTTTAAACCATGTCTTTGATGTTGTAAGATCAAGGAGGGCTGGATCCAAGAGTCCGGAGGGTGCATACTCGACAGCATAGAAGTGTCTGCATGTGCCCAACACCCGAGGGAGGTATTTGTTCTCACTGAAGTACTGAAGCAATACATATTCACTTTGTTGTGTCAGGGTCCACACTGCATTCATTGCTATTGCGTGATATCGAGTGATATTTGTGAAGTAAAGAAAGTGTTTGTAGTTGTCCGGCCAAATTCGGCTAAGGAGCTTAGATCCCGTTTCTGGAACTTCATTTCCAAGATGTGACGTGATGGCATCGCGAAGTAAAGTAAAGAACATCTCATCCGATGGTAAAATATATTGTTGCGATTTACTGTTGAAGGAAGCAAGGAAGTCAAAGTCAAAGAAGAATCGCTTTGCAGATTTCATGATAATAATGTCATTTTGCCACTTTGCTGTTGCAATTTGCTTTCCGAGCCTTGAGCCAAGACACTGTTGCAGCGTCACCTCATAAGTGGTACAGAGCTGGTTGCAAAAGTCACTGTAGACTTGAGACTCCCTGTACAAGTGACACTGAAACATAACAAAATACCTTGTCATTTGCATAAACACAACAACGTCATATTTTACAACTATGTTCTATAAGTTATTTTAGTTTATAGTTATTGTTTGATTATTGTTAGATTTTTATTATTGCTGTAATAAGCAACATGTTGTGTGCTATGCATAGTTTTTTATTTTCATCACAAATAAAATCTACATTTACAAATTTAATATAAAACGAAACATTTGTAATTAATGTAAATGCAATTTTAATTTGAATAATTTTTTATTTAAATGCAAACCAAAACATATGCACTTAAATGCGATGCCAAAACATGTGCATGCGACCCTGTAGAAGTTTAACTTATCTCATACATAGTCACAATAAAGTTGCGGCTATAAGTATGAAATACCCCCATTAAGTGCAGTGTTTTAACCATTGACCATGTCACGCATGAGTAATTTTCCACCATAACTGTAAAATCGCTTAATGTTTTCCGTTATTAGTGAATGAATGAACGTTTATTCAACAACAACAACATAATACATGCACAGTATGGTTTGCTGCTGCTGCTGCTGCTGAAAGGACATAGCTGAAGTCATAGACTTATGTGTTGCTATGCCCTACTCGAACTATGAAAACTGAATAAATACAACAGGAATTATAAATAAATCACAAAATAATATTCACAACTCATATATAGACTGCTTACTATAGTGCTTGTGTTACTATTACATGGGTTTAACAAAACATCACCTTCAATTAGCAATTCACAAATATGTAGAAAGTAATGACAACTTGATTGCTTTTTAAAATTGTGTTAAACTTGGAAGCTGAGTCAATTTATTTGGTAAATTGTTCCACGTTTTTATACCCTTGACGGTGATTGACAGCATTCGGAGGGTGGTGTTTGTCTTTTTAACAAAGAACAGTTTGCTTTGTCTTGTATCATGTATGTGTACAGCTGCGGTTGGTTTAAATAATGCTTGAACACGACCATTTAAAGAATGGTTGTTTGCTTTATAAAGTATGATCATAGTCTTGTATTTAACTAAATCATGAAATCATAGTGTTCTCAGATATCTAGATTATATCACTCAGCCATGTTTTCAAATGATGTCTATAAACCAATACAGATAAGTAGCATAGTCGCTATATTACGGAACTAACAATGTGTAAAGTGAAACATTTATAACTGAAACAACATAGTCCTTACCAGTTGTTTGAAGTTTTCCTGCATTTCATCATTGCTACAACGTGTTGTTTCAATAAGTGAATGAACCTTGAAGACCGCAGTTAAAATCAGACCAGCCGTTATGATTGTGCAGATTTTCAACTTTGTGCATCTTAGCCATTTTTTTCTTCGCCATGCCATAGCAGGTCACTGTCGGAATTCAAAAAACAGAAACAGTAATATGAACATACTGGTATGACACGTTCTAAATTTATCCGTGCACAAGTTCATGAATTATTTTTCAGTTGTTTGAATTGTACCTTGCAAGAAATGCAAACTGTTTATCCGTTTGATAACTTTTAATGGAAAAGGGTAATTAATGGTATATAAATCATGTTTCAAGATGTTTTATGGTGAAGGGTGAATTGCAGATAAATTAAATATAAATTAATAATTATGTATGCTGGTGAATTAATAAAACATTCCATGGTCTTATAGCCTCAGGTCGGGTCCTCCAAACACTGAAACAGCCCAATCTTGGACTTGGGCTAACGCAACAGTTTGAATGAATTTCAAAATAAAAAATTATGCGCAAGTTGTGAAATGTGTTAACGGAAAAGGATATAAGTTATATACTTTTCCGTGGACAGGAGTCATAGTTCAAAAATATATTACAGGCTGTACCGCATAATGATAAATTCGCAAGGATGGTACGATGGCAATGTATAGAGTGATCCCCCCAAACTTGTAATTGCCTAAATTGGATACAAAGCCTGTATAAGTAGCGCCACATGGCGGATCACGAACCTACTAAAGTACCGAAAAGTTTGCTAGCGAACTTCTAGATAACGACATTTATTTATCACATTCACTCGCATACTTACGTAACGTAGCTTCGTAACATAATGTCTACAACATACATTACCTTTTTATGTCAAACTAACATCCTTTGTTAACTTTGTCATACAAAATAGAAGACGCGAGTTGCGTAAACTGTTTTGGGATATATCACCCGGAAGTACACACAAGCCACCAGATGGCGGTGCCTTACATCAGGATTAGAGTCCCAGGATAGAGGGGCTCTTACCCTTAGGATGACTACTCACAGATAATAATGACGGGACGTATCATAATTTTGGATTGAAATTTCCTATTAGTAAGAGCAGGAAACAAATATATTAACCCACAGTTTTGTTGAGATGGAGCACGAACAATTATGTGACAATTAGTACTAATTCATTAATACAATTAATATTTAGAATAATATTTGTTCTATACTAGTACTACTATAGTTTAAAATAGTAATAGTTCAACCATTACCTACAAACTGTCGCAAATTAATAGACAAGGGGTTGAGTCCACATCAACGATTCCGATATTCCAAGTAACTTTTTGGATTCCGATTCCACCCACACTACGGCTATTTCGATTAATTTTTTTGATTCCAATACCTATTCCACCTATTAGGCCCTATGATGAAATATAAAGAATTACTTCAGCAATTATGATTCCACTAAAATCATTTCCCATTCCACTCACATTAATTCTAATTATGTTGCTTTCACATCAATCGTTCTGATTTCATACAAAACCATTCCAATTCCACTACTTTAACATTAACCAATTGCGAAATTGGATTTGGAACCAGTCTTCAATTCCAGTTCCAAAATCGCCCAGGATCAGGAACATAGACAGAGGTAAGTGGGCCTGGCTGCCTCTCAAAACAGCTGTAGTAGTAGCAATATTACTGTTACAACAAATGCAAGACAAACCCACTTTTGACTGGTAAATGCATTTATACAATACATACTAATTTTGATGTAATAATTTATCTATACATATATACACTGTACATAATTTCCAAATTTTTTAAAAGGTAATTTTAGCATGACTTGTATGTCTTAAATTACATAATAGTAATTGTAAATTATGTGAAATAGTAGACGTGGTATACAACAACTGCTGGCATTGTGAACTGTAGAGCATGCCAAACATTTTTGACAAATCCTAATTGCTTTGTGCATCATGAAAAATGCGTTGTGCTTCATGAAATTTCAAACTATGATTAATATAAAACGACAACATCTAACTAAGTTTCTAATGTACACTGAAAATATAATTTCCTATGGGTAATGTAACTAAGTTGCCAGAGTCTGAGATCTCTGTTGCAAGATGTGTTGCTGAACTTTTTCACATATTTCATCAGTAACATTTGGTGATTCCCCGAGTACGACATGACGGTCCATTTGCCTCTTACGGTGTGCAGTCTTCAGTGTGCTAGCAACATCAAGCACTATCATATATACTGTGGAAGTGTGAGGCTACAACAAGCTCTACCGTTGATCCTGGTCGGGAACTTATCAATGACTCTCACTCTGTCCCTGTCGACATCGAACGACTGAATCAAGTCCGAATAGTAGTGGTGGTCGTTGATGCCCCCGACAAGATAGATTTGTTTGCCGACAATGCAGCAGCCAGCTTCGCGGATGTTTACGGTACTTTCACATATGCACCACATCTTTGTCGACGTATTGTACATGTCGACCGAGGTGACAGGTACGGGGAAACCGTAACTGTCCTCGGTGTTGCCTCCAAGGACAAAGAGAGAGTCCACCACGGCGGCCATGCTGTGGTTGCACCGCGGACTCAGCAGGGATGGCGCTTCACTCCACATGTCATTCTGAGCATCGTACGACAGCATTGTCCTGCAGTGACCTTCGAACTTCTGACCCCCACTGATGTAGATGGTGTCCCTGCAGACGGCGCCGGCGTGGCTGTAGACTGCGTGACTCAGAGACAGACACATCTCCCAGTCGTTCTTGTCTATAGAGAAGCACTCGACCGTGCACATGACCATGTTCTCGTCCTGCCCCCCGATCGCGTACAGACAGTTGCTGCAGTCAAGGAGCACGAAATCCTTCCGCGCTTCGTTCATCGAGGCAAGTTCAAACCACGAGTCAAAGCGAGGATCATACCGAAAACAACGCGCCGTCGCTATCTCGCTATTCTCTGTGTTGTCGTATTTTCCGCCACACACGTACATGAAGTTGTTGACGACACACACGCACGGGTTATACAACGGAACAGGCGCATCTTTGAGGAACATGTGTCGCTCCGTCTGAAGGCTATAACTCTCCAGGTTCTCGGCATGACACATCACAAGGCTTCTTGAATTACTTCGCACTTGCGTGCGATTCGTCTGTAACAGCGGCTGCTTGCTCACAACGATGTGGTAGTCCTTGGCTTCAGTCAGCAGATCACTACACACTCTGTCCTGGGTTATTAGACTGACCCGACTCACTTTCTCAACAAGTTCCTCGCCAGTGAGCAGCGGTAGGCGAACGTTCCTCATGAGCAGTGGCAAGTATTGTAACCGCTCCACGAGATCATAGTTAATCCACTTCAGCACCAGCTCAAAGATCTGATACTCCGACGAAATCTCAAGGTCGTTCTCGCTGAGGAGTTCGGCAAGCTGGGCGCTGCTCAGGTTGAAGAACTCCCCCTGCTGTGCGAGACATTCGAAATGCTCCACGATGAATTTGTACACCTTGTTGCTGCTGTGTATCAACGAGAACATCTCGGCGATGTTGAGTAAACTGACGCAGTTCTCGACGGTGATGGCCCGCTCAAGGAACTGACAGCACAGTTCCATCGCCTCCGACACCTGGAGGTGGGTGGCGGCCGACAGGATGTCCTCAAAGTTGTCCAGCTGCAGCTGGAGGCGCCCGCTGTATGCGAAGTCAATGATGGCACGCAGGCCGACCGCTGTCACTCCGTGCAGCTCCACGTGGTCTGTCCTACTCTCCTGCATGTCCCCCGTCAACATCGCGCGGAAGTAGTCGCTGCAGGCGACCATCACAAGACGGTGGACACTGATGCGCAGGTCGTCTGCAACCAGTGTGTAATCACAGAGGATGTTCTCCGACCGCAGCTGGCTGAGCCCGCGTAAGATCTTGCCGCCGTAGTTACCACTCTCCAGGGGCAGTCGGTTCACAGGCGCGGTCGACACATGTCGTGCACTAGTGATGCGCTTCCGTAGAGATCGACTCATATTGGTTGCACCTGCAGTGTGGCAGAAATATCAACCATTGTGTATCAAACATGAGTATAATAATTACATTGCGACAAAAAGAAATCAAAAATAATTTGTGTTTAAGATTCCAACAAATAACGCAAGAACCATTACATTTACCAATAGTAAACCGATAGGTATTATGTTTGCAAACAGACAGATCAAAACAACCAACATACATTTCCACATGTGACATTACTGTACGTAGGATACAAGCAACAATTTACATCGACTACAGAAACATGTGTATAGGGTGCTGCTAAAACTACAAACATAAACTAGATTGTATGTCAAAGCAAAAATCTCATCTCATCTCTGGCTGGGAAAGAAGGTAAAAATGGGATAAAAAAAACCTGGTTAAAGGCAGGGGTGATGGTTCTGAAGGTGGCTGGAGTGTCTGTGAGGGGCCCCCATCTGGTATAATGGAATTTGAGAGGAGGATGGCAGAGGAAAAGGGGTGCAGAAATGTGTCAGTTTTGGAGTGGGGGATGAGGAGTTTGGAAGGCTGGCCTCTTGTGAATCGGGTGGACGGAATGATGTTGGTTTCCCTCTGGTTGGTGTCAACAAGACCATCAATGATTTTGTACATCACGGTGGCCTTGCTGTAGATGATAAGTGGCCATTTAGTGTATCAAGTCCATTTCTTTCTTGACCAACGTTATTTCCTCCAGTGATTGATGATCTCCTTGCATGTGGTTCCGACAGGTTTCTACACCGAATGGTTCTACCCATTAACACCAATGATTTTTAATTTATAATGTGCACTTCCAAGATATTAGTCAATTTTATTTTTGAACATTCACACCGACCTCTAACATTCAAATAATCAACAGATACTTTGTTGCATTCATGTATTGTGAAATCTAGGTACTGTCATTACACGATTATAGCAGTACACAAGCTTTAGTATTGACATAGTCAGATTGAGCTATAACTATAAAGGAGGCTTGGAATGTAAGGACAGGGGCAGCTTCCACATACCAATCGAATGATCAACTGATCGAATAATCAGTTGTTGAATGTAACCTCAATAGCCATGCGGGTGTGCGGAAAGAAAAAACATGGTGTTTCAGGGAACCATCATGGCCATGGGGCTTCTTTTTAACAAGATTGCCACCCAGAGAATTAACTCTAGGTGGCAGGTGGACAAGGAAGACCTTTAGCTTATCGAGAGTCCGACCCTTTTATCTATGTGTATCCCGCCCTTCTGAGGTATGTGTCGATTTTATTTTTAAACATTTATATTATTAGCACCCACACAATCAGCAGATAATCTGTTCTATTCATTTAGTCCTTTGTAAAAATGAGAACTTGCTTCTATATATTCTACACTGCTCCTTTGCTAATGTAACTTCATGTCCTCTAGGCCTTCTATCTTTCTTAACTGAAAAAAAAAATTTCTATCAATATTTTCATAACCATTCAATATTTTAAACATTTCTATCTGATCTCCTCTCAATCTCCTGGTCTCTAGTGTTGTTAAACTACATTCGTTTAGGCGTGTTTCATATCTAAGATCCCTCAGTTTTGGTATCATTTTAGTCGCTCTCCTCTGTACTCTTTCTAGTATATCTAATATCTGTCCTTTTTGCGATATGACCTCCACGCTTGTATACAATATTCTAAATGTTGCCTAACTATTGTTTTGTACAGCGGTATTATTAGTTCATTTTCCTTGTACGCTATACCTGTATTTCATCTAATTAATTAAAGTATTTGATTTCCCTTTGAAGCTGCAATTCCGCACTGCTCTGAAACCTTCATATCAACACTAATGGTTAATCCTAAGTCTTTTTATATTACAGTAGTATTTAGTACAGTACCTCCCATTGTATATTGTACATCTTCGTTCCCATGTGGAGACATTTACATTTCCAAAAATTGAACAACATTTGCCACTTTTCAGACTATTTGATCAACCTGTCAAGTCATCTTGTAAATGCTGTCTATCTCCATCACTTTTAATCCTTCTAAAAATGTTTGTATCATCTGCAAATTTCAACACCTTGCTTGTTACATCATTGTTCAAATCGTTTATATATATTAAGAATAATACAGGTCCCAGTACTGATCCCTGTGGTACCCCACTCAAAACTGATTTCCAGTTTGAAGCCTCCCCATCAACTACTACCCGTTGTCTTCTGTCAATCAGCCATTTTTCTGTCCAGTTAATGATACCATTTCCTATGCCATGGGCCTCTAGTTTAAGCAGTAATCTTTGATGTGGCACTTTGTTGAAAGCTTTTTGAAAATCTAAGTAGATGATATCTACTGGTGATCCCTCGTCTACCCACTTAGTGATATCTTTAAAAAAACAACATACCTAATATCTGTTAAGCATGACCTCGCTTTTAGAAATCCATGTTGAGATGGATTTATCAAGTTGTGTTTAACAAGAAAATCCACCACGTGATCTTTAATTAGTCTTTCTAATAATTTGCAAATCACCTATGTTAAACTCACCGGTCTACATTTCTCTGACTTGTTTCTCGAACCTTTTTTAAATAACAGTATAATGTTTGTTTCTTTCTATTCTAAAGAAACCACTCCCTCTTCTAATGACAAATTGAAAACTTTTGCAAGCGGTATGCTAATTTGTTCTAAAATTTGCAGTTGGGGCCGGTTTCATGAAGCGGCTAAGAACGTTCTTAACGCTAAGATGATTGTCTTAGTAAATTACGTGATTTTTTAAATATAAGCAAACATAGTAGTTTATGCAAACACGTGACGCTAAGTAATTGTGTAACTTTAAGTACGCTTCATGAAACCAGCCCCAGGTGATTTATAGTCCAGTAGAAATCAGCACATTTTTTACCAAAACTGGACATTTTCGTTAAAAAGCAAATTTTTGTTTTAGGATGACCAGTAGTGTTTCCTGAACTTCTAGAAAAAACCCAACCAAAATCAACCCTGGGGAACCTTGATTTTTTTCATGAACTATATACGTACCCTGTCAGTCATTTTTGTAACATTTTCTTTTTATTGGCTGTCCATACATAGATGCAAATGAGTTTTGGCACAATGACTTCCACTGGCCAGCAAGTTAACGATTAGGATACTTAATTGTGGTGATTTTTATTTTATGTATTCATTAACTTGCTAATATAAGAAATCAAGTGTTTGCTACAAGATTAGATGGAGTCATTTGTTAAGAAGGTGGTGGTGGCTTAATGGTTAAACTTAGAAAGAAAGGGATATAAATTATTAATTGGTGGCGGTGTCAAAACTACGAGGTGATGGGTTGGCTGAATAATTCAATAATGCAGGTGATCGTTATGTCCATGAAAAATGTGGAAAGACTTACACTGCCTAAAAAAATGTGACTAAATCATCTCAGGCAACAAACCAGGTTGTTGCATCTGAATGTATGCCAACTCGTACGAACTCGAGAGGTTACGATTATCAAACTCACTGTCGCATCAAACAGGACAACATTGATCTGGCCAAATTCCTGACCTTTCTGTGAATTCACAACCCATTTTCCACCGACAATGACGAGCACCTGCAAATCTTGCTACTGGGGTCATAGCTGATGAGAGACTCAATGTACGCCAAGCTATGGATATTGGAATGAAAATCCACCAGAAAATCACAGATCAGAAGTACAGAGACATCGTTCTCAGGAAGTCAGACCGAGTGAAAACCTTTGCAGATATGAGGAAAACTATCAAACTGAAAGATGGAAAAGAAGTGCGCATGTTGTCGATGGAGCTGTACCAGAGACTATTGGCCAGTGCATATACTTCTGGACCACCAGATCGCAATGTCTTCTCACATGAGCTAGCAGCCGTAGCCCCAGCTTTATTCCATGACAAAGGCACAATGCGAAGGCCAGAGAACTTTAAATTAGTTTCGTACATTGCTACCCTCGATCCCCATGTTGTCTGCAATGATGGAATTTACGACAAAGCCACAGTTGTGGATGGATGTGCCGTTCTGCATCAGATACCCTGGCCAAAGACAGGTACCTTTCATGAAGTGTGTTCATCGTATGTGATGTATGTTCTCCACTTGGCAGCACACGATAGGGCCTGGTTCATAGTGTTCGACAGCTATGAAGTGTTCACCACCAAGGAACCCGAACAGAAGCGACGTAAATTGGGCAAGATCCGTTCCACTGATGTGTTGGTTGGACGTAACACTCCAGTGCCTTCAGACAAAGGTAGTTTTCTTTCAAACAAGCCCAACAAACAGCAACTCATTAATCTCCTCTCTATACTTACCACCTGCTGAAAGAAGTTATCGAGGTGCGTCACTCTGGCGAGGAAGGATATACGGATACCACAATTGCGAAGTGTACACTAGAAGTTGCAGAATCCCACGAGAATGTATGTATCCGTTGTGATGATACAGATCTGCTTGTAATCCTGCGTTACCATGCGCCTGAGAAGTCCCTATTTACATGCAAACCAAACAAAGACTAATCAGTATCCGCACCGGTCAACATGCTCTCAGGAAGGAGATGTGTAAGTGCGTGCCATTTGCACACGCTAGGCCTAGCTGTGACACAACGTCAGCTATCTATGGTATTGGCAAAGTCAAACACATGAAAGTTCTAGGATCTTCAACACATCTGAGAACATCCGTTGTCATATTCGGCAGTAACACTGCATCGAGCGCCGACATTGTAACAGCTGGGGAGCGGTATGTGGTTTTGCTTTACACCAAAAGCAACTGAAATGTAAGTCTCGACGACCTACGATACATGCACACAATTTCATCAAAGTATGTCGCCATTGAAAGAATTCCATCGACAAGTCGAGCATGCTAATTCTATTCACTCAGAGTGCACCTACTGGTTTCTACTTGGGTTAATCTGAAGACGGTATTGGACAGAAAGAAACAATATGGCTTCCACTGTGACGCACACTCAGTAGTGCCCGTCAGCATAGACAAAAAACCAGCACCCGAACATTTTCTACAAGAGATCCGTTGCTCTTGCAAGCACCAAGATAAACTATGTGTGTCTTGCAACTGCTCAAAGATGCATCTTGCCTGTAGTGTCCACTGCAAATGTCAAGGACAGTGTGCAAACGGCCCAACTCTTGTACAGCTACCCAACAGTGACGATGATGACAATGCTGATGATGATGATGTTTAACAACGTTGGGACGGAGTGCTATATAAGAAATATATTACTAATTAATTAATTAATTGGTTAATTACTTACTTGATTAATTAAACTCCATCATTAATGTATGGCTTAATAGACCAGGATACATATCATTACAAACGTACTAACCAATAAATGAAACAGTTAAACATATGATTAACAAATGCAAACAAAAAGTGTTACTTCGAAATTGGACCGAAACGCCCAAAACAAGGATTGGGGTAAAAAAGTTCCCCAGGGCAGATTTGGGTTTGTTTTTTTGAAGTTCAGAAAACCCTACTGGTCACCTTAATTTAAAAACAAAAATTTGCTTTTTAACAAAAATATCCGAGTCATCGTCAATTGCTACTAGACTATTATTATCCTTCATAGCCCTAATTTTCGTAAATAGTCTGATTCTGTCCCCTTGAACTTATATATAGCCTCTGCCAGCTCTGGTACTGGCAGTAAACTAATATCTTCCCTGGTAAACAACGAACTAAAATACTCATTCAGGTCTTCTGCCATTAAGAATCCCTCTGATAGTTAATGTACATGTATCAATATATTAGTATGTGAACAAGAAAGAAGCACACCATATTAATCAAGTCACGGTAATGGCTAGCTGGCTAGGCCCTGTCAGTATAACTGACACAGCCCGTTTCTCAACTTAGAAGTTAGAGTCAGACACTTTATGACACTTGTTTACGTTGCATAAAATCTCATATAAAGTACATTTTACGAAGAATGAACAACTTACAATTACCAATATACGTTACTATAAACTTACCAATAATGCTAAATTAATAAAATACTGCAAACCAATCCGCCAAGCTACAAAAAATTGGTATTTCGTGCAGCAACATATCTGGTCAAAATTGTTTATTTTTATGCATTATCGCCCTAGATAATATGTTGTCGATCGTTTACATCCGGGTATCGGTGAAGCCACGCAGCGGTCAAAGGGGACCATAAAATGCCTTTAGTTGAGGGGGGTCACTCACCACTGCCACAATACCCATTTACGCTGGCAGACTATAGCATTTTATGCATAGATATTTGATAAAATGTCAGAGTATTAGGTCCCACAACCCTAGACAATTCAATACTATCCAATATATGTTATAGTCCCTGTTATCACACCATTGTTTGCATATTTGACTACACAAATCTAGACTAGCCATTGCTGAAAGCCTTCCAATTAATTTTGTATCATCAATACTGACAATAGGGGTAGTATATATTGGTTTATACAACACTGTTCTGCAAATGGGTAATATACATTTGTCATAATTACCCAGTTAATCTTACACATTCTGCTAATAGTAGTGGTTTTGTAGAAACTCGCATGGAAAATGGAATTCATATCTTTTTTTGTATTTATTTTAAATAAACAATACATTCCCATTCCCAAGGTGCTTCCTCATTAAGATTTTTTTGCTCATCACATCTGAAATAATTTTATGAATATGCAAACCCACCCAGTATATCTACCATCAAAAATGGATAAGCTCACTTATCTGTTTTTCAGAAGAACAAATCAATAAAATTAACTTTTAGACTTTATTATTTTAAAATAATAATAATTTCAAAACCATTTTCAATCTGACCGTTAAACACCATTTCAGCACCTCTGTTCTTGAACAGTATACATTTTCTGTTTGTCTTCAAAGATATCAGTGTCTCATACAAATCAAGTTACTGGTGGAAACTGAGAATTCATAGACTTTCCTGACCTTTGCAGGCATTATTATAAACTACAGAAGTTGTTGTGATATCATAAAGCTTTTGTTGATAACTGCGACATGCTACTCTTCTGCTCTTTTGTGTTTACTCAAAGACTTTACAATATACTTGCAAACTATAGATAGACTTAGAGAGTGCTCTCCACCAATGACAGTTCCCCCCATGGCCACCACCCACCTCCACCAATGACAGTTCCCACCACCACCCACCTCCACCAATGTCAGTCCCCACCACCACCCACTTCCACCAATGACAGTTCCCACCACCACCCACCTCCACCAATGACAGTTCCCACCACCACCCACCTCCACCAATGACAGTTCCCACCACCACCCACCTCCACCAATGACAGTTCCCACCACCACCCACCTCCACCAATGACAGTTCCCACACACCTCCACCAATGACAGTTCCCACCACCACCCACCTCCACCAATGTCAGTTCCCACCACCACCCACCTCCACCAATGACAGTTTCCACCACCACCCACCTCCACCAATGTCAGTTCCCACCACCACCCACCTCCACCAATGACAGTTTCCACCACCACCCACCTCCACCAATGACAGTTCCCACCACCACCCACCTCCACCAATGAGGGACTTCAGATTTTGAGTGAACCAAAATGGTTGTTTTGTCACAGCCATTACCCACTGGATTCAACTGACAAGACATTGTTGCGAAGAGAAGACATCATCTACCACGCTGCCCATTTCTGATATCCACAATTGAATGAACGTTTATTCAACAACAACAACATAATACATGCACAGTATGGTTTGCTGCTTCTGCTGCTGCTGCTGAAAGGACATAGCTGAAGTCATAGACTTATGTGTTGCTATGTCGTACTCGAACTAAGAAAACTGAATAAATACAACAGGAATTATAAATAAATCACAAAATAATATTCACAACTTATATATAAACTGTTTACTATAGTGCTTGTGTTACTATTACATAGGTTTAACAAAACATCACCTTCAATTAGCAATTCACAAATATGTAGAAAGTAATGACAACTTGATTGCTTTTTTAAATTGTGTTAAACTTGGAAACTGAGTCAATTTATTTAATAAATTGTTCCACGTTTTTATACCCTTGACGGTGATTGACAGCAGTCGGAGGGTGGTGTTGGTCTTTTTAACATTGAACAATTTGCTTTGTCTGGTATCATGTATGTGTATAGCTGCAGTTGGTTCAAATAATGCTTGAACACGACCATTTAAAGAATGGTTGTTTGCTTTATAAAGTATGATCATAGTCTTGTATTTAACTAAATCATGAAATTTAAGCATGTTTGAGAGATGGAAAAATACAGATGTATGATCATGGTGGTCACATGTTCGGGTGACCTTGTGGCGGAATGGCCCCACCTCTCTCTAGGATGTGGTAATAGTTAGTAGTTTTAATCGTCTAAATGTCTGGGAGGCGTCTTTTTAATAGTTCTGGTGTATTACCATAATTTAAGTATGGTATTCTATAATGTGGGCCTTGTTTTTAGAATGTATAGATAAAATAAATGGGGCAATGTTTAAGACCTCAAATGGCCCACATTTGATTGTATTGTGTTTTAGCTAACAACTCATCCAATTATCGGGTGAATATTAAATAAATGTCAGAAGGTTATTCTGGCCACATTTCTTCCATATCTGGTGTTGTCTTGTTGCATTGCGTAAAGGGATTTATGCGATTACATTGCATAACAAGTTTTACGCGAGGCAACCAAGGCAACACTAAAGTCCTAGAGCCAGCCTGCAGGCTAGGTAAACAAGCTGACACTGTACCTTGACCAGGTCAGAGTCCAATAGCCTGAAGGCGTGCCGGCCTTCCCGCGCTTTAGCGTAGTGATACAGTAAAACCTAGTCCGACCATTCAGGACATAAAAGGCCACTGCACCTCCAGCAGCGGCCACATTTGAAATTCCTCGTGTTCAGTTGTTTATCGAATATCGTATCAGTTTTGACTCCACCTCCCTCCCCTCCTGCCATAAGACTAGTTATAAGTATGTATGGGATTTTCACAACACGCACATGTGTTAATTTTAGCTTTGCTGACGCTTTTCCCTGTTTCTAAATGGTACACGAGGTTTTGCCTTAAAGCTTTTTCCTCCTTCAAGTGTACGCAGGGTTTTTAGGGCGGTAATTAAAATAGGATTAATAAACGGTGTGGCGGAAGGCGGAATGGCCCCACCTCTCTCTAGGATGTGGTAATAGTTAGTAGTTTTAATCGTCTAAATGTCTGGGAGGCGTCTTTTTAATAGTTCTGGTGTATTACCATAATTTAAGTATGGTATTCTATAATGTGGGCCTTGTTTTTAGAATGTATAGATAAAATAAATGGGGCAATGTTTAAGACCTCAAATGGCCCACATTTGATTGTATTGTGTTTTAGCTAACAACTCATCCAATTATCGGGTGAATATTAAATAAATGTCAGAAGGTTATTCTGGCCACATTTCTTCCATATCTGGTGTTGTCTTGTTGCATTGCGTAATACAGATGTATGATCATGGTAATTAAGATTATAAATAATCCGTACAGCTTTTTTCTGTAACATAAATAGTTTTCTGAGTCTAGATTGATAAGTATTTCCCCAGATCTCACAGCAATATGACATATGTGGTTCAACAAGTGAATTATATAATGTGTGTAACGCTTGATAATCAAGAACATGCCTAGTTATATACAAAACTGCTATGTTTTTTGATTCAACCATTTTTATGTGTTCTCTCCATGTTACGTTTTCGTCAATGGTTACTCCAAGGAATTTAGTATATGATACCTGTTCAATGTTTTTCCCATTCAAAACTATATTCACATCTGTTCTAGGTTGCTTTTTATTGTTGAACATTATAAAATGTGTTTTGTTCACATTAAGTGATAATTTGTTCGCTCGAAACCACAGGTCTAGTTTTTTTAGTTCGTTGTTAATAACAGTGCTTACTTCATCTGTGTTACTAGCGGAATAAAAAATGTTTGTATCATCAGCAAACAAAATAATATCAAGCAATTTTGAGACTTCACACGTCATTTATGTACAGAATAAATAATAACGGGCCAAGGATTGAACCTTGCGGAACTCCACACTTGATTTCCTTTTGTTCTGAGTTACTGTTGTTATAGCATACATATTGTCTACGGTTGGTTAAGTAGCTTTTTATCCAGGCCAGAGCCAGACCCCTTATTCCGTAGCATTGCAATTTACTTAGCAGTATGTTGTGGTCAACAGTGTCAAAGGCTATTTTTAGGTCGATAAAGACCCCAATCGTGCTTTGGCATTTATCCATTGCGGATGTAATTTTTTCGACAAATTCTGTTAAAGCTAGTGAAGTTGAGTGATTACTTCTGAAGCCATATTGCCCATCTGTCAATATGTGTTGTGTTTCAATGAAAGACCTTAGCCTTTTGTTGAATATTTTTTCAAGTATTTTTGAAAATTGGGATAAGAGAGATATAGGTCTATAATTAGAAAATTGAAAACGATCTCCTGACTTAAATATAGGAATGACTTTTGCTAATTTCATATCATTTGGAAATGATCCGCTGATCAAAGATCTGTTAAAAATGTGAGTTAGCGGTTGTACAATTTGCTTTATTACATGCTTAACTGTTTTCATTACTTTTGCACCCAGACACAATTTCGAGTACTTCTTGCTCAGTAACGGGGGACATATACATTGATTGTGATACAGTACGTTTTACATAGTCGGTTGGCTTTGTTCCCGGGCATGGTTCTATGAGGTTGGATAATTTAGTACCTATATTGACGAAGAAATTGTTAAAATGATTAGCTATTTCTTTATTTTCTAATACTACTATGTTATCGCCAACATGAAACTTGTTCAAATGTGTGGTATCAGATTTTCTTTTACCTATTATGCTGTTAAGAGTTTTCCAAGTTGCTCTTATATTAGTCTTACAATCGTAGAGTTTTTTTCTGTAATATATTTTTTTTCTAGACGTAATAATTTTGTTAACTTATTTTTGTAGCGGATTTCTGTTAATTCTGTCCTATTCTTTAGAAACGCTAAGTACATGTTATTCTTCTTTATGCAAGCGTTTTTTAGCCCTCTTGATAACCAAGGTTTATCATTCTTTTTTGTCTCTCCTGAATACGTTGTAGTTTTTACAGGACAGGCATCGTTATAAGTATTATTTAAATAAAGCGCGAGAATGCTAAATCAGGGTTTGACTCGTTCATTACAGTGTCCCAGTTTGCATAATTTAAATCGTGCTTAAATTTGTTTAATTAGTCCTCATCTAACGTTCTGTTATATTTATATGTTGGATCATCGTTAATAACCGCATAAGTGCTGTTGTCACACAGGACGAAAATTGGCATATGGTCTGTAGCATCGCTTAAAACAATGCCGCACATTTTGTTTCTACACAGTTCAGAACAGAAAATGTTATCTATTATACTAGCAGTCGTGCTTGTTACTCGTGTGGGCCTGGTGATCAAGGGATATAATCCAGAGCTGAACATTTGATCAATGAAATATTTTGATTCAGCTTGCTCTTCGCAGTGCAATAGGTCTATATTGTAATCACCACATATATACACGATTTTGCTGGTGAGATTTCCCAGTATGAATGAAAGATTGTCATTAAATTTGCTGATGCTGGTATTCGGTGCTCTATACATACAACCGACATTGATTTTTTCGTGTTTACTAATTTGTATCTCAATAAAGATGCTTTCAAAACAGTCATCAACAGCATACGATATATTCCTTAAATAAATATCAGAAGACTGGCAATTGTTAAGTAGAGGTTCACACACATAGAATCAAGGTGCATTAATACCTGTTCCATTCAATAGGAGGTGCCACGGTAGCAATGTATTTCCCCGCAATAGGTCCCAACAGCCTACCCAATACCCAATGTGACCACCTTGTTGATGCACAACTAACAGAACTGAACAATTCATGAAACTCACACCATAACATGGCCAGTGACAACTTCAGTGTAGAAGTAATGGTTTTTACGCCAATATATCTGTAATTAGATATTTACTGGCAAATAGTAACATTTAAGAGGCTTCAATAGTCATTTCACTGTTACTGCCAATGCAGAGGTTCATACAAAACATACTCGATTTCTCATGTATCACAAGCCAGCCCCATCTCAGTTGTTTTAGTACTATGTCGCCATCATACATAACTAATAATGTCATTCTAGAATCAACATCAAGCATATTTATTCAGGTTACAGCATAGATGACCATATTCACGTCTACTGTGGATTCTTGCAAAAAGCTCTCCTGATGCAATGAACATCCACTTAAAAGGAACAACATTAAAATTGTATTTCTGGCATGCAATGTTTTATGTACTTAAGGCGAAAAGGAACACTGGCTGTGTGGAAGTGTTTGACCTAGTCCCTACATGTTCCTTATAACGATGTCAACAAATGACTAGATGACAGTTTAACACAAAGACACGAAAGTGTCAACAAACAAATAAACAAACAAAGAAACATAAAAGGTGAAATTTCATGTTAGCAAAACGAAATATCAATTTTTATCTTGATAAAATTACAGTTAAAATGTTGTAACTATCAATGATCATATAACTATTAACAAATTACAATACCATGGGGGTAGATGTCTTTAATACATTTCTTCACAAACCCTTTTACCAGCACTGCAAGCAATTACAGTGGCTGAAGCAAACATGTTATGTTTATGGTATATACAACACAACACAATGCTAATTATAGTCAATTTCACAACTCTTGCTGCTAGGACATAGTGATAAATGGCAAGAAAAATAGAATAGTGCAACCAGCACTGTAAATATCATTGTTACAACTACACATCGAGAAATTACATAGTAAAAGATCAATGTACCTGATTGGTTAATAACAACAGTAGGTATTTATAAATATATATGGTATTGCATTACACATTCTACTGGGTATATATATAATTGACAACATCTGACACCGTCCAAAATGGTTTGTTTATAGCAAGTGCCATAATTATATACTATGGCAGTATGTGTTGTTAAATTTAAAGCAAACTTGATTTCTCCTGGAATCGTCCTCTGAAGCCACAGGCGCTAATAGTATTAGACTACCACTGGCATATTGCCAATATGAATGTATAGAAGTTTGTTGAATTAATTGTACTTTACCCCACTTGCTGTCTTGATTGTGGGAAGCAGGCACACATAGCAATTCCAGGAACTTGCAGTTAGCCCCATCTACCTCCATGACACGATAGAGGCAGGTGCAGCTAACTGCAAGTTCCTGTACATCTCATATCCAATTTTGACATTCCAATTAAGAACAATGATTCAAGCTCATTAAATGTAATTTGGCAGGCAGGATACTTTCAACATATTTACTCTAGCATTAAGAACAACACAGTTCTAAAAGAGGACCAGACAAGGTCGGTTTAAGATGATTGTCCATGGAGCGATCATTATTGATGTTAGTTATCATGTGGCGAGTGTCGCAATGTAGGCTACGGCTGTCTGGAGAGAGGTGAGACAGTACCCTTCTTCGCCATTCAGATATCTGATGTTAGTTATCATGTGGCGAGTGTTGCAATGTAGGCCAGGGCTGTCTGGAGAGAGGTGAGACAGTACCCTTCTTCGCCATTCAGATATCTGATGTTAGTTATCATGTGGCGAGTGTTGCAATGTAGGCCAGGGCTGTCTGGAGAGAGGTGAGACAGTACCCTTCTTCGCCATTCAGATATCTGATGTTAGTTATCATGTGGCGAGTGTTGCAATGTAGGCCAGGGCTGTCTGGAGAGAGGTGAGACAGTACCCTTCTTCGCCATTCAGATATCTGATGTTAGTTATCATGTGGCGAGTGTTGCAATGTAGGCCACGGCTGTCTGGAGAGAGGTGAGACAGTACCCTTCTTCGCCATTCAGATATCTGATGTTAGTTATCATGTGGCGAGTGTTGCAATGTAGGCCAGGGCTGTCTGGAGAGAGGTGAGACAGTACCCTTCTTCGCCATTCAGATATCTGATGTTAGTTATCATGTGGCGAGTGTTGCAATGTAGGCCAGGGCTGTCTGGAGAGAGGTGAGACAGTATCCTTCTTCGCCATTCAGATATCTGATGTTAGTTATCATGTGGCGAGTGTTGCAATGTAGGCCAGGGCTGTCTGGAGTGAGGTGAGACAGTACCCTTCTTCGCCATTCAGATATCTGATGTTAGTTATCATGTCGCGAGTGTTGCAATGTAGGCCAGGGCTGTCTGGAGAGAGGTGAGACAGTACCCTTCTTCGCCATTCAGATATCTGATGTTAGTTATCATGTGGCGAGTGTTGCAATGTAGGCCAGGGCTGTCTGGAGAGAGGTGAGACAGTATCCTTCTTTGCCATTCAGATATCTGATGTTAGTTATCATGTGGCGAGTGTTGCAATGTAGGCCAGGGCTGTCTGGAGAGAGGTGAGACAGTACCCTTCTTCGCCATTCAGATATCTGCACACAAATACAAGTCAAGTGAGTAATGACGTTTCATGACAAAAAGAAAGTTGCACAACATTTGATTAACATGACAGATACAGCCGGCGTGCTTCATAATTCTTTTATTGGGCATATCAGGATTACTAAAAGCGAGAAACGAAACTTAGTTTGAACTACAAAGTAAAGTCATATTTTTGAATCGCATGTATTAAAACTGAATTGCTGATTTCAGCACTGTCACATTTGTAAAACTGAAGTTATTCATCGATACCTTGGAACATAGGTTTTCACATACACCCTGTCATGGGAGGGTTAATTAAAGGCATTGGCTTATGAAATGTAACTAAGATGCACCCCTCCATTCACTCTTATGAAGGTTAGTTACCACAGGGTAAATATCCCATGTTTCAAAAGTTAGAGGTGAATTGCATACGCTTCATGTATGAACTCCTCCAGAGCTCTGCATTCTGACACCAACTGCGGTCGTCTGCACTTTACGATGACAAACGACAGGATTGGAATCAAGTCATCAGCTCCACTAGAATCAAACAACAGATTGGAATCAAGTAATCAGCTCCACAGGAATAAAACAACAGGATTGGAATCAAGTCACCAGCTCCACTGGAAACAAATGACAGATTAGAGTCAAGTGATCACCTCCATTGAAATCAATCAACAGATTGGAATCAAGTAATCAGTTCCACTGGAATCAATCAACAGATTGGAATCAAGTATTCAGCTCCACTGGAATCACACAACAGGATTGGAATCAGGTAATTAGCTCCAATGGAATCAAAATACAGGATTGGAATTAAGTCATCAGCACCACTGGAGTAAACTGCCACAGTTTAAATATAACGGATCCAGAACTCGACATAATTATGCATGTAAGTTCTGTCAAGCTTTACCTTACAAAACAATGTTTAAGTATATGTTCATTCCATTACTAGAGTGGTATGACACCTACCAGATCAATCTTAATTTCTGTCACAAAGAAAAACATTTGGGGCCAGAATTTAAACAAAGTATATAGCAAAGTGTCTGACAGCTTCACACGTGTGGCAGCCATATTATAAGCTTGATCGACGTTGTTGTTAGGCAAACAATGATGTTGTGGATTCATCAATCAAGACATTAGGCACATTAAACTAAACTCACTTGTCAGTTTGATATTCTTTTGTCTGAAGATGTTTAACTGAAACAACTACTGAAATACTTTGAAAGAACATGCACCATGTCTGGTTGGCTTTTCAAATTTAAGTATACAGCAACAACCACATTCAACACAGGTTCAACACAGATAGGACAACATGAACTACGTACATTTTTGGCACATTTGTTTGACCTTCGTTGGTATAATGTTCTTCGATGCAGTGACAGATCAGATGTGATACATGCACTAAAACACAAAACATTCAGTTTACAAACACAGTCATGGCGGCAACATGAGCCATAGCTAAGTGTACCACCTGTTTAGAGGATGAAGTTGATGGATAACAAAACTTAACATGGCAAAGAAGAAATTGTTTCATTCAAAAGGTCTTAGGCTAAGATAGATCATGAACGGACAATGAACAGCCAAAAGTGGGAGAAATGTGCAGAAGATCAGGACTGGTGGAGTAGTATTGTTGTGATGGGCAGAAGAGACAGTGATATAGACCCACCAGGTCCAGAGGGAGGAAGAAGGGAAGGAAGTCTGTTGGAAGAGCTTACCGAGACAGGCAAGCTTGTTGAGGGGTGATGCAAGTTGAATCATCTGTCGGAGTTCGTTCACAACGACCTCATAGGGATAGCTGCCACTAGATGGCACTGTGGGGTGCAGCAAGAACTTTGGTCCGACAGACAGGTCCTCTGGTGACAGACCTTCACAGCTGGTGATCACAGACTCCAGGACCCTCTCCTCATCCTTGCTCGCCAGTCTACCACAAACAATAATGCATTTCACATTGGTGTCAGGACATGAGGGTTCAGACCTTGAAGTATATCCATCACCCGTCACTCTGAACCAGGTGTTAAGTCGCACAGGTCTATTCTCTACATGAGCTGAAATAGCTGTCCAGGTGATATCCCATCAATTGTGTGATTCTGTCAGGAGTATACTACACTGTATACTTTTAACTATATTAATTTATATACTGCCTGTGTACTGTTTTTTCAGACTTCTGACTCTTGTAGAGCACCACAGAGCACTAGTTAATTATGGTGCTATACAACTATCATCCAGCCTGCAGAAAGAGACCTGGAATTAGAAGTGACCCCACCAACGAAGGCTGAAATTAGAGCAGCAATAGCCACACTGGGGAACAACAAAGCTCCAGGAACAGATGCATTATGTGCAGAAGTTTCCAAGACAGACCCAGAAACGGCAGCCGATATACTACACCCTCTCTTCATCAACATATGGGAAAAAGAAGAACCGCCTGATGACTGGTCTCAAGGGGGAATAATCAAGTTACCAAAGAAGGGAAATTTAGCAGACTGCAGCAATTGGAGGGGAATTACTCTACTCTCCATACCAAGCAAAATTTTCTCTAAGATCATCATGACACGAATGAAAATAACAGTACACAAGCTTCTCCGTCCAAAACAAGCAGGCTTCAGAAAAGGGAGAGGATCAACCGAACACATCTTCACTTTGCGGAACATTCTAGAACAATGCAACAAATGGCAGAGAAAAATATATGTCAATTTTTTAGATTTTGAAAAAGAATTCGACAGTGTGCACAGAGTGCCTTTGGAAAATTCCAGAAAAGCTGGTGATACTCATCCAGATCTTCTACAGGAATTTCTCCTGCAGTGTCGGAAACTCAACAACAAAATTCACTGTGAACTCCGGTGTCCGCCAAGGGTGTGTCATGTCTTCATTTCTTTTCACCCTAGCCATCGATTGGACTACAAAAATCATGACCAACCAACAGCGGACTGGAATCAGATGGAACCTGTGCTCTTCACTCGAAGATCTAATCTATGCAGATGATCTTGCTCTGCCTTTTCACACTCGAGATCAAGTACAAAAGAAAATAAGTAACCTGAACAACAAGCCAGTTCCATTGGTCTTTCAATTAATGCAAAAAAGACAAAAATATTGACAAACAGCAACCTGACACAGCAACCTATCATGATTAACAATCATGCACTCGAATATGTGAACAAGTTCACCTACCTGAGCAGCATCATCAGTCTCCAAAGAGGTGCAGAAGAAGACATTAAAACACCATTGGGAAAAGCCAGGTCAGCATTTGCAAATCTTCAACGACTATGGAAATCCTCAGTACACTCCAGAAAAACAAAACTAAGAATCTACAAGAGCAATGTCCTCTCTGTGCTCCTGTATGGCTCAGAGTGCTGGCGCATGACACAGCAAGACACAGATAATGAAAGTATACTGGCCCGAGACCATTTCCAACACAAGACTCCACCAAGCAACAAAACAACAACAGATCTGCCTCACCCTGAAAAAGAGAAGGTGGACATGGCACAACAGCAAGGAAAGCCCAAGACAGAGGGGTCTGGCGAGATCTTGTACAAGCCTTATGTGCCACACGGCACGAAGAGGATTAGTAAGTAACAACTATCATGTTTATTTAGTTATTATTATTCCTGTGCTGCAATATTCTAAAGTGATCTTAACTCTGACTTGAAGTCTAAAACTAATTCTGACCTGAGTGAATTCAGACCCAAAGTCTAAAGTGATCTCTGATCTGACATCTACAGTGAACTCTGACCCAAAGTTTAAGTAAACTCTGACCTGAATAGGGTGATCAAGTCGTTCCATATTGGAGTGAAGAATGTTTCCTCTATTCCGTCGTAACACAGATCCTGGGCCACCATCCCGTCAAGTTGTTCATAAGCAACAGCAAACATCAGCAGCAATCTGTGCAGAAACCTGTGAATCTCCTTAGTAACATCGTGCAGATTCTTCTGAATATCCATTGTGTGTTTTTCTGTACCTTTTACTGCAGAGAGTTCTGCTTTTTCTGCTGCGAGGGACGGTTCAGATGACAATTCAGCGTGAGTAGAAGGTCCAGACTTATTGCGTTCAGTTACGTTACTGTTGTCGCCATCTGCAGGATTCATGTTTTCATGTTCTGCCTCATGGCTAGTATCACTTTTGTGTTCGTGTGATGCCGTCAAGGTATTTATGTTACCAGCTTCATTTCTGCTGTCAACTTCTGTCTGGCTAGTACTGTTGTCCGCGTACTTTGTAATAATTGATTTCAGTCGTTGAACAATGTTGGTCTGATAATGGAAGAGAAGCCGACTGAGTGGATGATCTGTAGCCCTAGAACAAGAAATTAAACAACCTATCTATACATGGTGACTATCTGTACATGGTGACTATCTGTACATGGTGACTATCTGTACATGGTGACTATCTGTACATGGTGACTATCTGTAAGGGTGACTATCTGTAGATGGTGACTATCTGTACATGGTGACTATATGTACTTGGTGACTATCTGTACATGGTGACTATCTTTACATGGTGGCGGAAAATAATTAATGCAGCTACACACTATAGTGTGTTTTTGTAATGTGTGATAATCGCAACTTTTGCTGAGGATATAAAACATAAAATTTCACTTTTCTATATCAATTATTTCCAGAATGTGTGTGCGTGCGTGTGCATGTGCGCGCACGTGAATGTGTCTAGTTGGGACATGTGCATTTACAATCACATGTATAACTAAAAAAGGCTATAAAAGTAAAGATGACATATTGTGATTCAATCGAAAGATTTTTAGTAGAATATATAATTTGAGTCCTGATTTTGTTCTTCATTTGTTTTGTATACAACAACTGTTTCATGTCCAACATGCAAAATGTATTTAGGCTCGGTTCCAAGGATAATTGCTAGCGTGTCTTGTCATAAACCTGCATTCTGGGCATGAGCAGTGGATTACTGTGTTAAAGGCAATGGATTGCTGTAAAATGAACTCACAAAAGGATAGCTTGAATGAGCTGCTGGATCAGAGCTGTATCATCTGGATACATCTTCAGTCGATCTCGCCAAGATGTCAGCCATTTCTGAAGAACAAACATGTGCCAGTTGTCAAACAGACGTGTTTTAGAAGTTTAGAAGACCAAGCCAACAGCTGAAATATCTAACTCCAATTAAGCCACGTTTGTATGTATGTAATAATATTATGTATATGTGTATGTATATTATGCTATACCTCCTAGATGCTTTGAATCTCTGAAACCAATCTCTCAGGAATTCATCTATAACCACACTAAGGATCCATAATGATTTTATTTTATAAAAAATTGCCATCGTGAAAGGATATATATATTTGATTATGGGATGGATGATGATTATTTCCAACACTACACATGTTTTCTATGATTGACACAAACCATCTCCAACTAATAAGTGGACAGTTTACATACAATCATAGAAAACATGCGGAACGTTAAAAAAAAAAATTAGAAAGATAATATTAGTATACAAATTATTAGAAAAAGTGGTGATACTGTTATGAGTGACCAGTAGACATACCACGTCTTCCTCATATTTGAGTATCTGCGTGTAGAAGGTCTGTCTCTCTTCTCTTTCTTCAGCCGTCTGGTTAAGAGACTCAAACCTCCTGCACACAATACATCACAGGAACAGGAGATGTTTATTTGTCCCAAAGACATAATAAAACAAAATATATGATGCAGAAAACGCTCTAGGTACAATATATTACGTGCTAGTTGGCAAAAAAAGTCAAAGTGGTAAGTATGTAAAGTACAGTCAGACAATAAAAGATGTCATACAAGGGACAGGAGACTCTTACTAAGACTACCGGTACGTACATTTAGTCGCTGTTGTAGGAGCCAAATGATTTCAACAGTATTTTTTTATATAAATTAAGACAATCCTAAGAAGGGAAATGACATTATGTGTACAGCTATCTTACCGAGCAGCTTCCTCCTCAAGACGTCGCTGTCTCTCTTCCAATCTCTTCATCAACTGCTCTCAGTAAAGGATATTACATCCACAAAATGGATTCAGCTAACAATGTTGCGACTGCAATTAATTCATCCATGCAAATTTGTGGTGTGTGAATAGTTTATGTAATACTACGTTTTTTGCCAATGCACAATGAATTTATTAGTTTTTCTAATTATTTCGTAAAAATAAATATCCTATTTTCACAAGTGAGCAAGCATGTTATTGTTACGATAGGTTCAATTTGTTTGCAAAATTACTGTGAAATGAAATAAGGGAGAGGAACCTTTAAATAATGCGGAGACACCTTTACAAATTTTAATATTGCCTGCTCCCAGGTGTTGCAACAAGGATATTGCCTTCTCCCGTGCTCTTGCAATAGTCATGTTCTCAGCCATTCTTCGCTGCATTGACATATTCTGTTAAACAAATAATTCATTTTAATTATAGGTTAACTGCAAGATGTTTACATGGTTTCTACAATAAAGATAATTGATTCAGCAAACTTCAAACTAATAATTACCAGGCCTGGTTAATTGTGCGTAATGAAACAGACAGCCTTGCTTTAAAAGAGTTGAAAACGTGCTATCAGAAGGAGGAGAGTTGGCAGAGTTGAACTGTTGTGGATATTTATGCGAGCCAATCAGATACAGACCAGACTAGCGGTCTCATGTGTGTTCTTTGAAGTCTGAGCCCGTGCCATCCGTGCCCTGTAGGCAGCCATCAACTTCTGGTTCTTGTGTTCTGCTTCCTGTATCGGACCACCCACCAAGCGACGAGCACTGAAGGCAGACAATGAATGGGATCACCCACCAGGAAACTAGGACCACCCACCAAGCTACTAGGACCACCCACCAAGGACCACCCACCAAGCTACTAGGACCACCCACCAAGTGACCAGGACCGTCCACCAAGTGACTAAGACTGAAAGCAGACAACTCTACAGTTTACATGACAACACTCTTATCGTTACATTTGAAAAAGAGCCAATTACTTTTTTGATACATGACTGGTACTCTTGTGTGCCAAATAATAGCAATGTGCCAAATAACAGTATAGGGTGGCATTCTGTCACTGCGCCTCGGTTTTGTTTCAATGGTAAATATAGGCAGGTAATCCAAGATGGTAATACAGCGACTGTTAGGCGTTCAGCGAAATTAAATTAACCAACGTTGCTATGTGGTCGGTGTATGCAGCGATAATGGGGTATTAACTAATAATATACTGTTACTGTACTGAGCTCCAGAGAACTAAGGATTCCGACCGATTTACCTAATCATAGAAATCTGATGGTCTAACACTTTGGGATCAAAAAATCTACGATCCTCGAAAGCCCGAATGTCATTAGAAATCGTGCAACTTATCTACCTCCCTCTAAGTTAGATAAGCTGCTCCATAGATGAGTGATTAGCATGAGCTGAACTATCGCTCTCCTAAAAAAATTATGTCCTGCCAGTGAAAATCTCAAAATCTAATAATCGTGCAGTGCCAACTAAGGTGCTTATAGGGCGACATTTTTCATTAAATAAATAAGCATTGATTAGGCATTTAGTAGGCACACAAGAGTAGGTGTTCTTATTTTTACCTTGTTCTATTACCTTGCAGTTCCTGATGTACTCGTTCTACGTATCGGCCTAAGCAATGAGGGACACTGCGGGAAATTCTGTATAGAGCCAGCTGGTGAGAGAGGCACAGAGACACTCGTTGGTGAGACAGCCATGTAAGCACCACCTGGTGACGGAGGCAGTAACTGATGGGAGACAGAGGCACCACCTGGTGATTGTGGCAGAGGCTGGAGGACAGTAGTGCCACCTGGTGATTGAGGCAGTGACTGTAGGAGGACCGATATTCTCTCCAGACACTGTTGTCCCATCTGGACGAACTTCTTTGTATTCATGCCGATATTCATTGCTGGAGGAAAGAATACATGCATAAATTACTGCTCTAGAGCCGACAACATTAGATGACAAATACTGCATTATTACTTTATCAGTGGCTGACAAATTTTCTTGGTATTCTATAGTTTCTTTATTGTAAACAGTAGTTCCCCTCTTGAGTGGCTCCCCCTTCTGCAAAGGCTATTTGGTCACAAGAGTAGAGAGGGCACCCAGTCAGTCACGGAGACAGACAGTAATCTTACACAACATACTGTCAAGTACCCGCCAGTCGGACAGGCTCGCAAGTCGGACATGTAAACATTTCACTAGTTATTGCCGCTAATAATGTATAGATCCATGTAAAATTGACCTAGCGCAACAACCAGTTATTATGTTATCATTTGTTTGTGCATCGTCTGCTTTTCTGGTCATGCGACACAAAATATGCACTAAAATGAAAGAGCTATGGACAGCCTGTGTTGACATAACATGTGAAACATTGGAGCACGGCATTGAGCATGAATGAATATTAAATAGATCATGAAATACATATGCAAAACTCATTTTAATGTTAACGGTCTGAACAACTAAAACGAGAACAACTATTGACATTAATCGCCCGGGAAAAATTGACGTAAATAATTACATTTAATGCCACTCCGACTTGCGGCTCAGAAATGGTTTCGCGCAACTTTGTCTCGCTGTAATTTTTTGTAAGTATTTTGCCGAAATTATTTTTTCAAGCCATTCGTTTGATCAAGTTGAATAAAATAAGTGTTACAGAGTTAGTAAAGTTTATTGTGTCCAACTTGCGGTTCGACCAGTATATATTAATGTACATGTACGTGTACGTACGAAAACCTTATTGGGGGACTACACAAACACTTTTAACGTAAAGTAGCTGAAACATAATATGGCCATGACCAGGTAGACTGCATAGCTCGCATGAATGACAAACACAGTTGCAAATTATGCTGCCAAAAGAGTGGTGTTTGACTGTGTTGCAGAGGCTTAAACGGTCTGAGAAACCAGCTGCCGGTCGTGTTAATGTGACCAGTGTAGACGGCCTGTTTTAATGCAAAATAAATCTGGCTGCTGTAGGTGGGTGGCTGTCATGGGGTTTCAAGAGCGGGATTAGTGTATTATAAATTTTCTAAATTTTTCATTCCATGGAAACAATCCCACTAGCTGCTAGCATTGTTTGTTGATCCTAAATGATCTCAGCATTTGTACTGGAATCTTGTTCTAAGATAAAAACTAATGTGTTTGATTTACCTGTATTGACATCTTGCAGTAACACGTGGACGATGAATTGAACACTGCTGAGATAATGCACATAGGCATCCTACAACCAACACACACATATATTGCTACATAGCAATGGGCAAAACAATATTAAACTATACACTATAATTCCCACTTTTCAAAATTGGTCACCAGATTGGGGCGAAATTGAGGGGTGTCAGGTTTGGGTGGATTTTTCTGAGAAACGAGATATGATGATTTCCACAGCACTTGTGTCAATGGAAGTTAAATATGCTGTGAAATTTTCAAGAAAATCCTAAGACAAATTTGGCAGGAAATGAAGGAAACGTTATAATGTAATGGCCGCCTATGTAAAATTTAAATGTGGTCTTACCCCTGCTATTGGGGTTACATTCAACAACTGATGATTCGTTCAGTTGATCATTCGATTGGTATGTGGAAGCTGCCGCTGTCCTGCCTTACATTCCAAGCCTCCGACCAAGGCAATCATGCCACAATGCCAGCCGGCAATGGCAATGCCAATGGCAATGACAACTTACAACTACAAGTGACAGTGTTTGTTTGTTTACAAATATGTACAAGCATTAATTTAGTTACGATGCGTATTTACCTTCACTTTGTTGTTACTATCTAGCCGCAATGCGCCCGACACACATTTTATGGCTTGTGCAATGTTTGCGTCGGCGCTAAAAGACATTGCATTGGCAATCACTCCTGAAACGAAACAATCTCAACAGGAAATATCGGGGTATCCCCAATCGCAAACTTGGCCTAATTATAGATTTATACCTTGACACGTGATCTCCGTGCGTAGCAGGAAATTCCGTGTCAATCTACGAAAAAATACACGCAAATTTTACGCATAATGTGTACGTATGTGTTTTGTTTAGTTGGGGTATTGCATATTTGACGGCTATATTATGCGTATGTATTTTTCATGAAGTTTTGACATAGAATCAGGTTTAATTTGTCCACCAGAGGGAGCCACGTTACAGAACATGTAAAGTACTTCGCTTAACTACACCAGACGGCGTCACTCTGTCGTGGACGACGTTGATTAGCGTGGCTTGGCGCCACCGTTTGTGTTCCTCGCAACCTTTGGAAAAGAACTAGTCTAGGCTAGACAAAAACTAATCGGAATCACTTTACGGAAAACATGTCATCGGAATTGTGGTAAATTTCGAAGATACTCAAACTAGCTCATCATACATACACTATTCTTTTTAATTCATACATATCTAATATTGGGGAAGAATGTGCAAAACGGGTGATCTAACTCGATCGTGCCAGCCCGTTTGGCGTTACTGCATTTATTAGCCATACAAGACACGCAGTACGTTGAAATTTGTGGTGACACATCTCAATGTGGGAGGGGCACAAATGAACGTTGGTCGGAAACTCGAAAAGCAAATTAAAACATGTAAGCTCCAATATATTGTTTTTACACTTTTCTTAAACTCAGCACCGTTTTCCAACTATAGCTTTTTTCCATTTATGCGCCTTGAAACGATGGACACTTTGGAATATATAAACTAAATGTGTATACCCTGAATATAGGTATAGCAGTCCTAACAAAAGTAGTCCGACACAACGACTTGCGAAGTAATGAGGAATATGCGAACTATTGAGCAGGGTTAGAGAGGCAGGTATCCCTTTCTCAACATGATATATTTTAACACATCGCTACACAATGTTCCAATTTGTTGCATTTTCGGGCATTTTTAGTTTTACAAATACATATAATTTCCACCTGAATTATTGAAGACACATTATTCTAGTATATAGCTTCCATCAATATCAGGGCACACACACACACACACACACACGCACGCACGCACGCACGCACGCACGCACGCACGCACGCATGCGCGCATACAATTTCCACACGCGGGCCGGGCTTTGGGCCCCTGGGTCAGGCCTCATCTAAATGTTGCGGGCCGGGCCGGTTCGGGCATGGGTATATATATACTACGAAAATATTCAACTCTGCGGACTGCCGGCCGGGCCTGGGACAAACATCTGTGGGCTGGACTGGGCATGGGACATGTTCTGGATGTAAGAATAATATTATATAGGCTCTATAGTAGTCAAACACGGATTATTATTTTTTCCAGATTAATTAATATTATGGTTATTTAATATTGCTTTCCTTTGCATGGAATTATGAATGATACGAGTGCTTTATGAGTGCTTTGCAGGTTCTAAACAATAGGACTACCAAAGCCAAGGTATTGTTTTAATAAGGTGAATTCTTTTAACAGAGGTAATTAGACATTTTACGTAAAATACGACCCATGAAAATATTCATAGTTTCACAGCAAGTCTTTGTAATGTTATCCTTGAATCATCTACTGGCATTTCCATCATCATTGGCATTGTTACTGGATTATTCAGAACAGTTAGTGCATTTTCCTGTCAGTTTTTTAAGCTCAAACGTAAAGTTGGCAGCTAGCTATCTCTTAATTCTTTGGAGATGTCTAGTGTCTAGACTGTAACGTGTTTACTGAAACTACCTTGGCCTGGGTGGGTCCTTGACTATCTAGCTGCCATTGGCCTTATAATTTGTTTTTCTCTGAAATCACGATGTCACTAAACTCACTATAGTCTTTTTTCGTCAAGTGCTAAGTTTCTGCTCTTCCAACGGACAGCAAAGTCAAAGTCAGACTGGTCAGGTCTTATATCATTGTATTTCACAGCGTGCAAGGTTTATTTACAGAAAAGGCCAGTTAGGGGCACGTGCCTGCTAATTTCCTTTGTGGGAGAGAGGAAGCATCCTCCAACTGAATAGAACACATTATTTACTCAAGCCTAGCTTTCAGCCTACATATTTCCCTATTTAAATAGGCGCCTATAATACTGTGCCTAGTATTACCCACAGTGCAGTCATTCCAGGTACACAGTGCACATGTTTGTAGGATTTACCCTAATATATGGTAATTCCACATTTCCTGTGGGTGGTGGAGAAGACATGTTGGTGATTAGTATGTTAAGCACATATAGGGAAACAAAACACACTGTGTTGATGTTATGCACCTAAACAAGTTAATACAAACTAAAAATTTGCAACTAAAATCAACACCAGCGATGACACGAGTCACACATTGATATGAGTTCAACAATTCACCCAATTGAACATGCAACTTGTTCTTTAAAAACAACATACTCAATAAGCCTATATAACTGGTTCATATAACAATATATTATAACATTTGCATTTGTATTTTTTCAAGCACTTGCACAATTTCCATTTAAATGCGCCGAGTCGTATTTGAATTGTGTTTTAACTAAAAATTTTGAGTATATATTTTGTGATTTGTTGTTTCTTTTATACAGTTGCCATAAGTAATGCAATGCAGGAATAGTACTAATTCGTGATTTGCATGTATTATAAAGCCTACATGTCATATCTTAATTTCAGTAATTAATGTTAAACTAAAAATACCGTTTTATAAGTTTGTGTTTTGCTGGTTGTGGGCTGCGGGCTGCGGGCTGCGGGCTGCGGGCTGCGGGCTGCGGGCTGCGGGCTGCGGGCTGCGGGCTGCGGGCTGCGGGCTGCGGGCTGTGGGCTGCGGGCTTACCGGTTGTCGGCCCGCGGGCCTGGGCCGGGCCCGAGCCGGACCTGGGACAACCATTTGTTGGCCTGGGCCGGGCCTGGTTTGAAATATTTTTGCGGGCTGGGCCTGGTCGGGTCGGTATATGGACTCTAACTGATAAGTGCGGGCCGGGCTTCGGGTAAAATTCTAGGCTCGTGCAGGACACTAACACACATACACTCTACGCACGCACGCACGCACACACACACGCACGCACGCACACACACACACACACACACACATATACGCACGCGGGCGCGCACTCGCACACTAACCTACGGTTTACATTGTGTGTCACACTTGGATAAAACCCTGCGGACATCCCCCACATGACTACATAAAGTGACCACCATAATTTGGTGGTCACGTTATGATGCATTTTATGCTGTCCCAAGTTATTACGTGATTCTGGCACCTCATATTGGCGACTGATCGTTGCCACAGCCTACATATCCTCTTCGGCCCACGCGTGTGCAGCTTGTTCCAGAACGCAGGCCTTAGTACACGATCGTAACAGGCAAATAAAACCATCAAAGGGATTTCATTCCATATACAAATCACTTCAAGTACCCCCGCGACCCATAATCACTTATCGACGACCATAAATTCTACCTTTTGTGTCGTCTGCTTCGTGGATTGATTGATTTTCCTCCGGGCGGGCGTACCAGGGGAATCATTGTATTCATTTTAAAGTGGCAGGGCTCCTGTATCTACTAATCGTAACAATACTTGGCATTTGTTAACCACTACTGGTCAAAACACCATCGCAACCCGTTTTAAATAGTTTCGTTTGAGCTAAAACATGGATAGTATCGTTGATTGGTATCGTCTTATGACAACGACAATTTAGTATTAAAATATCGGTCTAAGTCGGAGTTTTAGACTCGACAATTGACCAATTGATCAGAACATTGTCGAGAAACTTGATTATCTTTGCTTGTCTCTTTTGGGAAATAAACTGGAGATGACACATATGCACCAGAAGCTGAGCTTTCACGGAGAGGCAGACCGGAACAGAATTGTTCGTCATAAGCCACCGGAGAGGCTACAAAAGATGACGTCAGCAACGTCCAACATTGAGTGCCCATTAAACGCTCTGCTGACTTCCCAAGGAGAGAGAGGTTCAGTGGGTGACTCTAAGTGCAGACTAAAGTTCACATCCCTCCTTTATTACTAAACATTGAAATGCAAAACATACAACAGCCAGATTCACTACTGAGGTGATGAGAAATACATATGTGTAGAAATCAAAACGAAATGTGTCAAAAATACAGTGTAGTTTGTGGAACCGAACAGTTGTAAAAGTTTGGGGGATAACCCTGTGACAATATATATATATATATATATATATATATATATATATATATATATATATATATATATATATATATATATATATATATATATATATATATATTCTTAGCTAATGTAGCAGGTTAACCAATCTGTAATGCGCCTCGTCGTGTTCTTGAACTTGTTTAAAGCGCAGTTACAACCGCCTTGTAGTTCATAGTGTGAAAATGAAACGAAGCGCGTAAGTCTCGTTGCTGATAGGAACTAGCACATCGTGGTAAAGGGTGTACACTGGGTAGGCCTACATCACGAATTCATGCGAAAGTGCTACACACTCCAGAGCAGATGGAAGCTTCGCAGTTGTATTGTACAGCGTTCACGCGTCCATGTACGGCTGCTGGCCTAGCCCTGCATTCATTTGACTCTACCATTGTGGCAGAATGGAAGACCAGACGACTGGGCGTCCAATGGGTTACGTTCGGGAGAGGGCATCGTACATCGTACATTAGCACAAACTTTTGGGTAGCGAGACAGGCGAATGTTATATACCAAGCGCCACTGCTTGGTAACAGTTTTATTTGTCAGGGTACAAAATATTTCTAAGAGGCGATACCATCTCAACATTACCCTCACAGCATTGGTCCAACCCGGAGGTAACATATCCCATTTGCCTGACAGTAGCATGCCTAAATGGATTTCCAGTTTTATGTTCTGCACGCTGTATAAAGATGCAACTTAACAGCCATCATAAATGTGATAAACATGTCAAATCAGAGTGGACATTCTTGTGTGACCTTTGCGTATGCAGACTTGTGAACTACAAGGACGAGACTGTAAGCAACTTTCTTCTCCTGCTTCCTAGGTGGCGTTTTAGGAACAAATTGACGTATCTACAGTTATATACCTATCCACCACGCGACCTGTTCCTTAGCAAAACCTCCGTTTAGCCATCAAAAAATGGATGCCGAACACGTTGTGCGTTTGTGCATTCCGTAGTATATTTTGTTGAAATTACGGCAGCAAAAGTATTTCTTTACGAAAAAAACATAAGGCAAAGTGCTTAAAGTGGCAAATGTGTGCGGATATTTTTGATCTATGATATGTCATGCCGCAATAATAATTTAATTTACATATATAACCATTATCAACAGTGTTGTCCAAGGCAAATCTTGACTTTCATTCATTTCACATTACAATTTGTGTTAAAGTGGAAGATTCCAATGAAACTTCTGATATCCTGAAGGCTGACATCAAGCAACGTTTTATTTACCGCGAAGTTGCCGTGACGACATGTGTTTCTTCAACTACCTGATTGTAGTTTACACATGCCGAGGCCTGTTTGCAATTAAACGTGATTTTGCAATAGGCAGAAATGCCAGTGGCGTAGTGAGGGTTTCCTCTCAAAGCTAACTGAACTGGTTATGCTGTTACGCATATGAGTTGTATGTACAGGGCCAATATTCATATGAACCGTGAATTGTTCATGGTAAAATCAACAATGAAAGAAAACCAAAACGAAAAATCAATGAACGCATTTACAAACGCAAACAAGTATGCCTACGCGCACTCACGGGCAGCTTCACATCAAACCCGTTTTTCTCGCTTTGATTGTTGCAAATAGATCAACAACACGCTCGTCGTTTATATGTTATACAGTTGTCCTCTGTATGCTAAGAAGGGTGTTGCTGCTAAGAAAGGCCAAGTCACCAAGGCGACACTTTGTTCTATGTAGACGCTTGCATATTTGCACAGACCCTAGGAATGGACTTCAACTGACTGAACGCAGTATGCACTGTTAGCAGTAGACACGATTGTTATTATCGGAATTTGTAGCATGACGACGCAAGTTCATGAACACATCTTCACCATATAACACGATAGGTGTTTTGTTGAGTATTCTGCAGTCGCGGATCTCTGTATGGAGTTCGGCTTCACCGAACTTGGTGGGTAAAATAGACTGTTCTAAGATCCATACAGTTTTAAAGGACAGTGGGTCAGTCGAACCCTGGTGCTCAACTTCCATGAGACCTACCATGTGACAGTTCAGTGGAAAGCCAAAGTTGGTGTTTTTGTATCTGAAACTAGAAAACATCTTAACCATCTTATGGTGGAGCCGGTCCATGACGCGTAAGAGTTCCTGAGCTGTTGAGATGCATTCGTCCAATCCTAGTTCTCCGGACATTCTTTTCTGTCAACGAACCCTTCTCTTAACTTGCCTCCTCACTCATTTGGCACAAGTCGTCGCGGTACGCTTCTTGGAAGGTTATGCTATGATTGAATCTTTCCCAGGATATTGTGCAAGAAAAAAAGCGTAAAGAGGTTGAACGTCATGATGTTCTGAAACAACTGCCCCGCACACCCTGGTTTCTGGCGATTCACCCGGATCCCGGACAACCTCTCAAGTAGCCCTATGGTGTCATCAGAATCAGACTAAGAATAAGAATAATTTATTCGACCATAAAATACGTATTATATACAGCAAATAAATGTAAAGAAAAGTATGGTCGGGGGGGGGGGGCAGACATATATGGTTCAGCCCCCCATTAAATGTGAGCGTGAATGTTTGTTTTTGTGGCGAGCATCAATGGCGGGTGGAAATGTAACTTTTTTGTGACGATTAATGTGTATTTTTGTCGACTGTGAAAGGTGTGTGCAACTGGAGGGCAGACATATGGTTTTCGGCCCCCTTCCCAGTAATAGGCGGCGCGACGTAAAAATAAAATTTCCAACAGCACTGCCCCCCCCCCCCCCCCCCCCCGTGTTCGGATGTAATGAGGTCATAGCAGAGACATCGGAGAAGCTGAAGTTACAGCGGCGGAGCGACGACAAATTTCCAAAAGCACCCCCTCCCCCCGTCTTCCGATGTCACAGTCGAGCCAACCGAGACAGCCACAAGGTGAAGGAAGATATGAAGATAAGCGGCGGCGAAAATTTTTCAGTGGTGCTGAAGCTCCGGTAGCCCCCCAATATGACTTTCGTTCCCGCGCCACTGGACAAATCTACAACTCATGCGTACTTCTAGCGATGACATACAGCGCGGACATATGAACACTCACCAACCAGCAAGAACAAGCTAGCAGCGGCTTAAACAAAGATGGAAAGAAGTATGTTAAACATCACATATCGGGAGAGAAAGACATACGTCTGGGGAAGAGAGAAGACAAAAGTAATAGACGTGATAGAACAAATCAGAAGACAGAAGTGGACCTGGGCAGGGCACATCAGTAGACTACAAGGTAACTGGTGGACATCGAGAATCACTACCTGGAGACATTACGAAGGGAACATATTTAGAGGAAGACCGGCGAGACGGTGGAGAAACTAGATGAAAAGGCACCATCCGGCAGAGAATAATGCAAGATAGGCATATCTGGAAACGACATGCCATGCCACGGGTCACAGTGATGATGATGATATTCCACTACAAAGCCAGCATTGACAGTTACTGTGTAAGCTTAAGTTGACGGCATGTCATGATCGAGCACCGCGATGCTCCTGCCCGCCCGCGAGCGACTCATTAGCCGCGGAGGCCGGCATGCGTTGAAGCTGAAGCACAACGATGATTATTGGCAAGCATACAACTGGAATGTTTACTGATAGATTTTCATCTCGTGAGCGACACAGCACTTTGATTAACGAGGGCATGAGATTGTGAACTGTTCAGAATAAGTTATTGTGACATTCCAAGATCGAATATTGTTAATGTTTAATTAATAACTAGTTGGGATTGCTTTCTTCATTGTATGAGTTTAATTGATCAAATAGAATATTCGTTTTCCAACAACAGAATGTTATTGTTGTTGTTATTGTTGTTGTTGAAGCACGGACTTATGGCGGTGGTTTACCGGCCAAAATGGCGCTATACATGAAATACGGTCGCTATATTTTCAAACTTGTTTGATTAATAAACCGCTGACGTAAAAATGAGACTATAGTTGCAAATGGTATTTTTTATTAACTCTTTTAAGTGTATAACATCAAAAAGTTGCATTTTGTTTCCATTTAAATATTGATTGCAAGAAGAAACATACATTTACTCTTTCGTTCGTTTGCACTGAATTACAAGTGCATATATGTACGCAGTATGTTGTATGCATTCGCTGAGGGAACTGGCTGGCGGGCTTCGTGGATGGTAGGTTGATGTGGTCACCCATTGTGGCTAAAGATAAAGGTTTGCGTCCCATTTTCTTCATCTGTTCTTGTTGTTCTTGTGGTTCCCGTTGTCTTGTTCATCTCGGTCTTCTTGCTGTTCTCCTTGTTCGTGTTATTCCAGTACAACCCATGACTCTGTCCTAGCCATACGTAAGTGATTCTAGAGTAGTGGTCGAGCGGGGGTACATGCACATGGCAGCGGGTGGTGTCGGCTTGGGATTCAATAGTTCAAGGATAGTTTGGATGATAAGTTCACGCGCACAACGGTGCTGGATTGACTGTCGATTTGGTATACACGCGGTGTGCACTAACCCGAACTGATCTGGTCCCCAGAGACTAATTAACGTGTTTCGCCTTGCTGGCCAATTCATCGTTCTTGTGTGAAGCAGATCAGCTTGGGTGGACTACATCCTCGCGAACCAGGGGAGATGATTTATTACAATCTCTTGTGTATCAGCACAGACATTCAGTTAATTACAATCTCCTCTACTTGTCGCCTCAACCAATTTAATCTTGCGAGGATTGATGTCACCTACCCGCGGACAGTGTTTTTTATGCCTGATCTCAACCTGCATGGTGTTTGGTACATGTCGTATCGTGTTTCGATTACTCGGACCGCAAATGTACGAGACATCTGCCGTTTTATTCACACACTATTTAATTTCCGGTACTTTGGGAAAAACAGCATACTGCAAATAGAGTATATGGGGAAACGTGGTTTATTTCACTAGAATCTATCAAAACTACTCCATTTTACACCTTCCTACGGTTTCCTAAGCACCTACGGTGGCCTCTGATATATATAATATATGTGGGTGTGTGTATATTATATATTTTATATATATATATACATAATTTTTAAGTTGTCTCTTACTCGGCCGACGTTGCAGGAACCCTCTCGTTTAGTAGGTCTGGGTGCAGTCGTCAAAAGAACAATAGTTATTACTGTAAATGAGAGTGTGTGCAACGTTTGAGCGATTGAGCTTGCATTTTTCATCCCTTCATTCGAAGCAATGCACGTCTGTACTAAATGTATAATAAGTCAGACGAAATGCCATCATATCCGACGGTGTCCGAGCCACTGCTTAGAAACCGGACATGCGTGATGAAGTTATTGCGTGACCAACTGTTCCATCGAAGCGACGTGCCCGAAGATAGGTCATATATATAACGTGTAGCAATTCAGTTACTCGCGAGCATTCATTAGTAGTTACGACAATGTTTGCGCAACCAGTCATTATTCATACAATATTCGCGACGATGAAGACGCTAACATCGTATAATGCAGTTTTAACTAGGACGGCTACATCGGTGTCGTCTCATCCACATTTAATGCGCCTCAGAAAACGAGACAGTCGTTGCTATGCTGGGCTAGGGTAAGCGGCAACGAAAATAGCTGTATCATGGATGGATATCATGTCTTTTGTATTCATCGTATCGTGCGATGTATGTGAAAAACCGCTGAGCGGGTTGTCGGCATAATGCGAGGAATGTAAGAATTGATCCGTGTATGGCGGCTGTATTCCGGCGCTCCATATATCCAATATTACGCGTGAACATGACTGGAATCTTGTATCATACCGCGAGCATAGCTTCTATGTACTTACTACCTCAATCCTTACACCGCCAGACACACAAGTCAGGGATCAATCGAGACCATCCATCACTGTCTTCAGCCATTCATTTTGTATTCATGTTGACTGTCGTTTTTGTATTTCTCAGTGATTTCCAGTACCATGCTTGCTTTGGCTTTCTTGGTGGAGGCATTCTAAGGACATCGTATAGTTTCCTTATTATTGTCTTGATTTGTTTGGCGTTTGCTCTTTTTAGAATTATTCCTCCATTGGCGATAACATGGTTCCATCTGATATTTAAGAATCAGAGCAAGCATTTCGCTTGGAAGTTTGCTAGTTTCTGTTCGATTCTTTTGGTATTATAGGCTAATAGAAGAGTACGGGCATAACGTTGCTATTAACAATTCTTATTTTTGTATTTGATCACCAACATTTGGTGAGTTGTTGAAAATGCTTCAAGAATATTCAAGATGTCAATAAAATATTCTCCATTTTTAAGCATTATATTATCAACGTAGTTTCTCTTTGCAGGGTTCAATTTCGCAACCCATGCGATTGCACGAAACAGAAATGAAACAAATCTTAATAGACCTACATAATAATTTGTACATTTATCTCCGTGTTAGACGCCAGCCTGATTAGATGTTACACATCTTTAAGTAAACGACAATATTATACCTTTTATGGGATATAGTTAAGTACTACGTTGGCGATTATAGCAACACATTTCATATGTCGTTGTGGTACTTGAATACAATTGTAGAACGGAGTAATGTGGCGTGCCCTTTGACATTTTGAGTAATGTTGCATGATATCTACTTAACCCTTTCTAGGACGTTGTTGCCCTGAGGCAACGTACCAGTGTTGTATATTTAGCTTGGTCTATTGCCATTTTGAGAACAATATAATCAATGCAAAATCAGTGCTGCCATATTAAGTTGGTGTAAGTAAATATTTATTTCATATCTGTTATCTGTGTATGGTCCGGTGGCTACAACGTCACAACACAGGTGATGAAGAATTTTTGTATTTGGAAAAGTTGAAATAATTTATCCAATAAAGGGTTTTAAGGATTTAAGTTGAAGACTCGCTATAATCCACACTTTTTAAAGTTTGCCGTAATATTAAAGATATGCGTTAAAATGCAATGCATTATAAACTGCAGTTTCGAAAAATATGAATGGAGCCGCGTTCATTGACACACTTCTTCATTGCCAAGGACGGTACATTGTACAAATGAAACTTGTGGCTGCCTATGCATAGCAATTCACCTGTATCCATCAGTAGGCAATAGTGGATACTGCTAATGTGTTGGCCAAATCTATACAGGGGTTAAATGACCGGTCTAAAGTGGCAATGAGGGGCCATTAAACAGAACGACCTTTCCGAGAACTATAACTAGAATTCCCAGCGGGGTTTCCTTCGGAGACGGACCATGAACTCTATCTCGAACATTGTCCCTCATTGGTGACACATGATGACGTCACTGTGACATACTTCCATGAAGTGATGGCAAGTTAACATCATAGTCAGGTTCACTATGCATTTTCGATGGTTTTTGTGGAGATTAGCAAACCTATATATTTTTGAAAACGTTGTGACACGAGGAACCCCAAACCAATGTTTCCATTTGCCCGTAAGCACATAAGGCGGCCATTTTGTATTTTCAAAAATGGCCGCTAAAATAATATAATCTTAATAACTGCGTTATTTAGAGCTATAATTTGTGTGTCTAGATATAGGTTCTAGAGATCAAAGATTTCAAATTTGCTACAGCTGGACTTCTCCGATATCGACATTGGCCATCTGTAAAGATGGCGGTCGTTAATACAAAGTGACGATATATTAACTACTACATCACATAGAGCCGTAAATTTATGCGTTTGAATAAATTGGCGGATAGCGATTAGAAAACATCGGTGACATTCATATATCCGCCATTTTTAAAGATGGCGTCCGTCAAAACCAATTATTTCAATATTTTAACACATACATAACCTAGAGCCACAACGTTGATGTCAAATGTAGGTTGTTTAGATACGATGATTTCAGATATATTACTTTTGATCTCTGTTGACTTTCAAATATCCGCCATTTTGATATGTCCGCCATTTTGAAAGATGGGGCCCGATAAAGCCCGTTATCCCCATATCTTAAGATGCATTTTTATATTTGATTTGTCCTCCTTGTAGGGCCACCAGTTGTTCACATGTATGAGGGGAAACTTTAAAGAACATCATCACTATAATCACTGAACATTCTTATACGAGAGTCGTCATAATTCTGCAGTGGGTGCTGCACATACACAAATATGTGCATGCCAAGTTCTTTGGCCTGCAGAAGCACCGCTGAGATGATCCATCACCTTTCCACTGACATCTCATCATCTCTTTGATAGTCTTGGGTGCTGGGAGTACATGTGGTGATTGGCCTTATCTGACCAACTATGTCATTGTAACATTCATTCTTCAGCGGATCCAGTAACTCTGGTCGAACGGTAATGGATATGCTGCTTCAGAACACCACGTATAGGTGGAAGATTGTCACTTTCAAACATTTATCTGCAAAACCATCGTAGCTGCGCGAATCTGTCGATCAGGATTCCCGTTTGTGTTCATGCAGTACATACGAATGTTGCCAATGTGGAAAACTGATCTTGTGTCACGTCGTCGGCAGGAGCAGGCAAATCCCGGACTGTGATGACACCACTTTGTGTTGTGAAGTAAACTTCCAGCAAGGTTGTCTTGCATATTCAAGAGAACCTTCCAGAGTGTAGGTGTTCGAAGCACTTGCCATATTGACACCTATAGCTTTCCAGATTAGCTGTGTTTGGACATTTTCCGATATCATTAAGATTGATGTGTTTCTGTGGAGTACATCATAATGTCTGGCGAGAAGAACGTCAGTTGTGCAGCGTGCGGGCGTCTATGTGATGCTAAGACTGAGTGTCAGTTTTCTCGTAATTATTATCGTCAAACCACAAATTGCTATTGTGTCTGTTTCGCCCAGTCGCTAACACGATGATCAGTTTTGAAGAATCATTGTTCTCAATTACTTGTTCTGCCAGGTAATCTGTCAAATCAGATTCTGTTTATTATGTGATAGGAACGTGATATGCGGTGATATAATGGATGCTTGTGTTATTCCTCATCTGGTATTGAACTGGTCTCAGTCCTTATCGTCGTTTCTCTCTCGTGGCACATTTGAGTGAATCACCCTTATATGTATCAAACACAAGAATAATTCCTTGATAGCTTTTCGTTAAAGACGTCATTCTGACATTAATGCGTTCACTAAGATTCTTGATTGTCACCATAGTAGCTGCTCTCACCGTCAGTTTTGTTTGACATATGCCATATCATTGACTACTGCGATGTTGCTACTATGATCGTGTCACTATCTCTCTCTATTGCCTCGCAGCAACTTCTGTCAAGCCTAGAAAATGGCTGACGCAGACGTGAAACTATCGGACATTACGTCGTACATTTTGTTGGAATTCCAGCCTCAAATGTTTTTCTTTGCGACAAAAACATGTGGCAAAGTTATTTGAGCGAAAACTGTGTTCATGAAAGATTGTCCTGGCAGATGCTATAACGCTCAAGTAATGTGATGTAATAGTTACATGTACGTCAACATTGTTGATAAGGCAAAGCGTGACGAGGGTCATGCGTATGCCATAACGCTCAAGTAATGCGATGTAATTGTTACATGTACGTCAACACTGTTGGTAAGGCAAAGCGTGACGAGGGTCATGCGTATGCCATAACGCTCAAGTAATGCGATGTAATTGTTACATGTACGTCAACACTGTTGGTAAGGCAAAGCGTGACGAGGGTCATGCGTATGCCATAACGCTCAAGTAATGCGATGTGATTGTTACATACGTCAACACTGTTGGTAAAGCAAAGCGTGACGAGGGTCATGCGCATCATTTTAATTGTGACGTCAGTTTCCGGATCCGCCAATTGTGCCTGTTTGGTGGGCGCTGCGATCAGACAAACTCCAAACAGCAGTAAACTAGCGAGGTGACGCTGTTTGCTCGACGTTGACAACGGTTGTTTGTGGACGTTGCCGCTGCAGCGACGTTACGACCACATTGCGTCCCGCTAGCCACAGCTTCATCAATGAACGACCGGACGATCAATCATTTTTCTCAATCAATGTCCACACGGTCAATGTTCACAATGACCATTTTATCGCGCGGTTGGCGATTGTAGCATGACACGCCGCGAAGCAATCTAGACATCGAACCCATAAAGCGCGCAAGTAAACAGTAGTAACAAAACGAAATAATCGCTGCCGACAGTTTCTGCCGCACAACATTCTCAAGTGTAATGTGCCCTAGCCAAGTATTATGGAGGAATGCGACGTCACGCATAATACATTCACACATGTTGATTGAATTATGTAGTTTTCTCCTCACGCCTTGCGGCCATTGACAATTACAGAACGTTTGTTTAGTCTTTCTTCAACTTAGTACACTCAAAATGGGACGTCACAGGATTGCGTCAATTTGTCCCAACGGCGCTCTGTTGAGTCTTAAGTGCAGTTTCTCCAAACAGACCCTTGTGGGGCTAACCTAGGAATATTTGTGCAGTGCGCATTGTAAAACAATGTCCATGTGATAAGGTGGGCTGGAGTAACAAGATGGACAGTACTCACAACCTGTTGGGTGCAGTGTAGGTAGTTCGATTATTTCTGGGGAGTAGATTCCAAGCTCTTACACCTATGGGATAGAATAAGTATGCATATGCATTTATGCATGCATGTATTTGCATGTATTTGTTGGGATCGTTGTTTCGTGTACGGGAGCATGGGACAATACGATGTTGTGGTAGGGTAATGTTGCAGCGACATATATACCTATACCGCCAGTCTATGCTTGGGCACTCCTCTCGTTCTGCTGTCAAAGTCAAACTTGGCTTGACTGAAAGTTGATGTCTGCTTTTCCGGATGATGTTTAGTCTTGACATAGTAGATATGGCTATAGAAATTGTTGTAATTATTTATTTAGGTCTTTTTATAGGGTCTGGTTATTCATTTCAATATTAACGTAGACGCTTTTGATGGTGTTGTTGAAATATACTTTGCTTTTTTCATAATTGTCTTCCATTACATGATAAGCTTTGCCTTTTCTTCCATTCTGGTGGTGAGGTCCGGCCTTGTCTTCCATTCTAGTAGTGAGGTTCGGCATTGTCTTCCATTCGGGTGGTAAGGTCCGGCCTTGTCTACCATTCGGGTGATTAGGTCCGGCATTGTCTTCCATTCGGGTGGTGAGGTGCGGCCTTTTCTTCCATTCGGGTGGTGAGGTCCGGCCTTTTCTTCCATTCGGGTGGTGATGTCCGGCCTTGTCTTCCATTCGGGTGGTGAGGTTCGGCATCGTCTTCAATTCTGGTGGTGAGGTCCGGCCTTGTCTTCCATTCTGGTGGTGAGGTCCGGCCTATTCATTCATTCGGGTGGTGAAGTTATAACATTCACTCTCTACGGTTTCGCTCGCCCGCTCGTCAAAATCGTCTTAAAAGCGGATATTATAAACATGTCCTCCACCAATAAATATGACGGGTTTGACCTTAAGGGTTTGACCTTAAGGGTTTTACCTTAAGGGTTTTACCTTAAGGGTGGTCTCTTAAAGATCGTCTCGAGGAATGTATTGAAGAGTATAGACACCACTGAAAAATGCCCACTGAAAAGTTGTCCTGAAAAAGTCTCCCCTTTGGTTGTTCAGAAATATTGCACTATTAAATAGATGTCAGTAGTTGTTTGCAGGTTTAGTGAATTCGTTATGTAGGATCGAGTAGCAAAGTCTTCCAAGAGTGTGCCACTTCAAAACATGCGTCGAAGTAGGTTTAAAACCAATCCATTCTACTCGCGTTTATTGCACATCTGTTTAGTTATTTCATTACCCAGTTGAACTTGTCAACTTCTGGAGTCAGTTGCAATATTTTCAGATGACAGTTTAAACGAAACTAATGCGCAATCATCTTAGCGCGTCTCCATTTTGGCAACCATAATTTATTTATTCTTGCGTCTCCATTTTGGCAACCATAATTTATTTATTCTTGCGTCTCCATTTTGGCAACCATAATTTATGTATTCTTTCAATTCGTTTTTTTTTATAAATGACACTGAGAAGCGAGAACAGTTATGTGTGCGTGTGTGCGTGTGTGCGTGTGTGCGTGTGTGCGTGTGTGCGTGTGTGCGTGTGTGCGTGTGTGCGTGTGTGCGTGCGTGCTAGCGTGTGCATGTGTATGTATGTATGCAGGTATGTACTTACGTACGTACATATGCATGTACGTGTGTGGGTACGCCAACGGTTCCCTCTTAGACGGTTTGCACCTCGGACGCAGAACTATTACGGATTAATTTACGACCTCTCGGAAGAAACGTAACTCCTTTATTTTTGATATTTCTGCAGGATAAGTGGCCTTACCGGTTTGCGGGTTCCTACTTACCTTAGACGGACATAAACTGACTGCATTGTTATATTAAAAGAGAACATGTTTCCGTGTCGTGACCCGGTAGGGGAATTGCCAGTCGCAACGTGTCGCCCCATAGAGATGGCAGAATTCTAAGGGTGTTTCCGGGTCGTTTTCAACGTATGCTGCGACAGTCATTTATTATTAATATGCAGTGCAGCAACGCTCCGGGAAGGACGTTTGTTCTCTCAGAATATGTTAGCAAGACACTTCGTGCTTGAGTCCAATTCGTCAATGTTTGTAACTGGTCGTTACTTCGCGGAAGTCGGTTAATGGTACATTCAGGAGTTCTTCGTGATGGCAACCTGAAGCGTTGCGCTTAGATGTAGCCTCTTAAAAAAGCCTCCCCCATTGTACTGCAATGTACTAACACGCACTATTCCGCGCAACCTTGAACATTACCAATTTCTTCCCAAACCAACTATGTTGGGATAACGAACGAAAGTTGGGACTGCCCGCTTGAGAAATATTTAAATAAGATGAAAATAAGCACACACACGTTAAATCAACTGCTACTTGATAAAATACATGTTAGTGATGAGATACATATATCAGACAAGATAATATATACTTCTTGCCAATAACTCGGACGAACCTATATAGAAATTCTTTAATACCAAGGCGGTTATAAAACTGGCAATACATATTCGAGGGAAAACAGAAGATTGATTTATATTTAACAAGACAATATTTAAACAAATTGCCATTCAGAGAATTAACTCCGGATGGCAAATGGACAAAGATGCATTTGGCTTATCGAAAGTCTGCATTTTATCTATGTGTAGGGGGCCTATCCTACCCTTTTGAGATACATGTCTATTTTGTTTTTAAACATATTCACGCTGCTCGCATACACACAATCCACCAACGAATGATATGTTCCTTTCATTTGTGATCCTTTGTGACAATTAATACTTCTGATATATAATCTACATTGTTCCTTCGCTGGTGTTGCTTCATGTCCTCTCGTCCTTCTGTCTTTCCTTACCAGGAACACATATTATGTCACTATTTTCTTAACCATTGGATATTGCAAAAACGTCTAGCTGCTCTGCTCTAAATATCCTGGTATCTAGTGTTGTCACATTCTTTGAGACGTGTTTCAAAGCTAAGGTCTCTCAGTTCTGGAATAATTTCGGTTGCTCTCCTTTCTAATCTTTCTAGCATATCTATATCCTTCTTACGGTGTGGTTTCCACGCTGTCCATTCTAAATGATACCTAACTATTGTTTATGGCAGTATAATTACGTTTTTCCTTGTATGTTATATGTCTCCCAATTGACCCAAACATTTGATTTCCCTTTCTTCGACTCTGCAATCACACAGTGTTCAGAAACCTTCATATCAACACTAATTGTTACCCGTATGGGTTCTTTTCTTTTATGATAGTACAGTATCCCCCATTATAATTTTTTATTGCACATCTTCGTTACCATATTCTGTGTGGAGGAATTTGTGTTTCAAAACATTGAAAATTGACATCTTTGATTGATTATTGTATGACGTTTCAAAGTATTATATTATCAATTGTATAATGTGAATCCCACAAGGCTGAATTTACGTTGTTTTTATTTTTCAGGACAAACATCTTTGGTATATTTCTAATATAATGTTCTTTAATCAACCAATGGTGTGCCATCTGCATAAATACGTACCATGAGCTATGCAGTGCATCACCAAACATGTATGGATCACCTCTGATCGCCATTTCTCATTGAAAAGTAGCTAGTGCAACATATTTGGTAGTTACAATTAACACGGTAATCATATTCCAAAACGTCTTTACATTACGTTGGAAAAAGGCATCACTCTTGGATAAACGTGGCCTATCCGTTGATGGCAGCTCGTTTCCTAGGTTGGTAAACGTTCTTGCCGGGTGCATGTGTTCTGTATCAGATGCAACGATACTGGGAAAAGCCTTGGAAATATATGCGCGATACACGTCTGATATACGATACATACCGCAATATATTGTAATTGTAATGATGCGGCAACATGTGTTATTTGGATAATTAGACTCCGGGTCTTACGACTATTTTAAGTGTCAAGTCGTGGATTGAAGATGTTGGCTAATATGGCCGTCAACACTACAACGTTATACTTTTTTGTCCAACGTCTATTGTACTTATTAAGTATTTGTACTTGTTTAACAAACTGATTAATTAAGCGGAATGAGTTATAATACTATACATGCATTTACGAGAGTAATTAACTAAATTAAATATTAAGAAACATCCGGCAGAAATGTTGTTCGTTGATAACTAAGCAAAGGGTTATGGTGTAGAAAGAAACCACCGAGGGCCAGTATCGAGGACAGTCTCACCCACGACTGCAAGTGGAGAACAACAATGCTATCATAGGTGGCGGTGGTCCATTGATAGGGGGACGTGGGCAGGATGCATCGAGATCGACAACACCGTTCACGTCGTATAACGTCAGACGTTGCATTAATCAACAGAATCTCACAAACTGACGTACACGATAATCTCAAAAGCAAAATGTTGTATTTTGTTTTTAAGCTGAGAATTGACAGAGCGTGCAGCGATTAGTGACAATAGCGATGTAATGGACGCTTGTTTTTAGAGCAGATTTCCTCGACGCTAGACGCAAATGTGGCTCAGACCGTCATATCCTGTGGCAGCAGGCGCTAATGCGAATAATGTCTCAAAAATTAATATAGAATGGTAAACAATCTGATACGGTAGCTCATTCATCATTTCGGGCTGTCTCTGCTCATGCATGCGTTGGATAACTTATCGCTTCGAAACCAACAGTCGCACTATGCCTACGGGGGGAGGGGGTGGTAATGGTGTATTGTTTGGTTGCTGTGTTGTTAAAAAGTATGAACTCTTTTATAAAAAGTATGCCATTATTTTTAGGATAATATAAATATAATAGAGCTAGGGTGTGAACTTATGTGCGCGCGGACGTGTGCGTGCCTGCGTGCGCGTTGTGTGTGTGTGCGTGTGTGCGTGTGTGCGTGTGTGCGTGTGTGCGTGTGTGCGTGTGTGCGTGTGTGCGTGTGTGCGTGTGTGCACGTGTGCGCGTGTGTGTTTTGTGTGTGCGTGTGTGTGTGCGTATGTACGTGTGCGTGTGTGGTGTGTGTGTGCGTGTGCGCGTTTGCGCGTGTGCGCGTGTGCGCGTGTGCGCGTGTGTGTGTGTGCGTGTGTGTTTGCGTATGTACGTGTGTATGTGTGCGTGCGTGCGTGCATGTGTGTGCGTGTATGTGTGTGCGTGCGCGTGTGTGCGTGCGTGTGAGTGCGTGTGTGTGCGCGTGTGCGTTTGTGCGTGCGTGCGTGTGTGTGTGCGTGTGTATGTATGTACGTACGTACGTACATACATACATACACGTACGTACGTAGGTATGTGCGTAAGTATGCATCTACGTGTGTGGGTACGCCAACGGTTCCCTCTTAAACGGTTTGCATCTCGGGCGCCGAACTATTACGGATTAACCTACGACCTCTCGGAAGTAAGGTAATGCCTTTTTTAAATTCCCGTTAGTTTAGGTTTCTTCTCGTTTTGGGGGTTCCTACCTACGGCAGACGGACATAAGTCGACTGTTGACAACATTACGCGCGACTATTTTGAGGACCGCCGATCAGCTAGGGACGTTGTACGCAAGCCTAACTTGCGTTATCAAAATTGCCCACAACAAATACGAATATTTTGGGAGACCGATCTCTGCGTCTGTGTGTATCTACCGTCTTCTGAGGATGGGCATAGTTGCAAGGAAATGTAATTTAGTGTTGTATAAGTTATGATGACATACACAATTTAGAACGTCATAACATAATGACATCAGCGATATTGTTATTATTATTATTCGTATTATTTATTATTATTATCGGTGTGTATATTATGACGTTGGACATATGACACAAAAACACACACGTAGCTACGCGATCATCGCGTTAATGTCGCGTGTGAACAACGAATTTGCCAGTTGCCTCCTGAGCAAGGGGCAGCACTGAAGACTTGCAACGCCAGTACATTTGATTGGGTAACAGTTAATGTGTAAACAATGATCGCAATTATCTTGTTGAGCAGTATCTCCTGTATCTCCTCCTAGGAGCCGAAGTCCACTCGCCTCTTTTTATAATAATAATAATAAAATACGAAATGTATATAGCGCCACAATCAATGGAGCTTTACAATACAATAATAATTCAATTAAACATGTAGATCATAAAATAATATATTAAGTAATTTAAGAACAGTATAACTAAGAATCGTGTATCGAATTAAATTGTTAAAAAGTTATTTAAATATACGGGCATTGTAAAAATGTATATATGGAATAACATTATTTAATAAAAATATTTTTAAAATATTCAATCACTATTTCAATTCGTTGGTTGTTTATAGTTATTTACTTACATATTTGCAATATGCATTTATACATATTCCATCTTTCTGTATGCACGCGGATCATGGATCCTCACAGCGGAACTACAAAGGAATATCGCTGCAATGGAAATTATATGCTTCCGAAGAATCTTCGGCATCTCCTTTGCCGGCCACGTCACCAATGAGAAAATCCGCAAAACCCGTCGCTCAGTACGGGGGTCACTATGAAGATATTGTACTACAGTGAAGAAGGGGAAGCTGAGATGGTATGGGCACGTGGCACGATCAAGTGGGCTCTTAAAACAATCCTTCAAGAAACAGTGCCGGGGAAACGAATGCAGGAAATGCAGAGGTAGTGATGGACATACAGCTTTGAGGAGTGGACCGGAAAGACATGCGCAGAAACCTGGGCGCTAGCACGCAACCGCCAAGACTGGAATCGACTCGTGCAACATTCACTGGTGCAGCGGCACTACGACCCAGACGGGCTGCGGGAAAAGTAAGCAGTAAGTTTGTATCTGTCGGAGAAATTTGTAAGGACGGACGAACCGAGAAACTGTCCAGAGGGAACCACGGTGTTTTTTTGGTCAGCGGGAAAGAGTTTAAGTAAAAATACTGTAATTGTGATAACTGATGCCCTTGGTTGTTTGCTCCGTGGACGAGTTTAGGCTCCGTAATTGTGATAACTGATGCCCTTGGTTGTTTGCTCCGTGGACGAGTTTAGGCTCCGTAATTGTGATAACTGATGCCCTTGGTTGTTTGCTCCGTGGACGAGTTTAGGCTCCGTAATTGTGATAACTGATGCCCTTGGTTGTTTGCTCCGTGGACGAGTTTAGGCTCCGTAATTGTGATAACTGATGCCCTTGGTTGTTTGCTCCGTGGACGAGTTTAGGCTCCGTAATTGTGATAACTGATGCCCTTGGTTGTTTGCTCCGTGGACGAGTTTAGGCTCCGTAATTGTGATAACTGATGCCCTTGGTTGTTTGCTCCGTGGACGAGTTTAGGCTCCGTAATTGTGATAACTGATGCCCTTGGTTGTTTGCTCCGTGGACGAGTTTAGGCTCCGTAATTGTGATAACTGATGCCCTTGGTTGTTTGCTCCGTGGACGAGTTTAGGCTCCGTAATTGTGATAACTGATGCCCTTGGTTGTTTGCTCCGTGGACGAGTTTAGGCTCCGTAATTGTGATAACTGATGCCCTTGGTTGTTTGCTCCGTGGACGAGTTTAGGCTCCGTAATTGTGACAACTTATACCATTGGTTGTTTGCTCCACGGAAGAGTGTAGGCTCTGTTATTCCACAAACCACATACATAATACGTCTTATATAAATATTATTTCAATAACGTTAATGGAGCGAGTTGTTTCGGCTCACACCACACCTGCAAGGCCTTTATTGGTCTGGGGAAAAACAATTTTTTTTGCATTAATGTCGTCCCTTGATAAATAGCAGGCTAGTGGAGTGTCCGTGGGATTATCCAGAGATGTGAAAATGACAACCGCAGTTTCGTTATCTAATACAATTATCGACGTGTTAGAAATGCCAAACGGTTACGCTTCGGACAACTGTCATCGTCTGCTTGCCAGATACGATCATTATACCCGTTTCATCACCTGATGGTGTTATGGATCTATATAACTAACACTTCCTGTGCTGTGTGGGCAGCGGACTGTATCAGACAGCATCAGACATGGCAACAGTCTTCGTAGGGGATTTGCGGCTCTTTGGAGAACGGTTCGACTCACAACAAACTGCAAAATACGAGGTTTTGACAGCAATGGTTATACATTACGTAAGAATACAATTGTGGCAGACTGAAGAACACAATGTCATTATGATTTAATTTAAATAAGTGCACATGTTCACGGCAATGTAACTATGTAAACCTAGCTCGAATCCTGACTGTGATTCTACCTGTTTTTGTGCGCAGCTAATGTAGTTCCTTCTACGCACCTTCCGATAGAACAAACATTTCAAGAAAAAACATCACGCCAGCAAGTTGTGATTTTTGAACATATACAGTTTCAAGAGAACGAAACGGCTTCTCTACTAAATCGGACGTCGCTAGACTGTTCCTACCTGAAGAATTTCCTTCAATCATTTACACCTGTGTGACTGCCATTCCCAATACCTCCACTAGGTGGCACGACGTTGAGCTGTCGTGTCACAGTTGCACGGCGTCGTGTCACAGTTGCACGCCAGAAATTACGTAATATATGCAGATACCTATAATGATCAACTGGAGCCATGTTTTTTTTTTTTATTGAAATTATTCAACGTCAAACATGCACATGCTATTTTGCTGAAAATTTACAAACGGAAGTGCACAAGAGTAGAATTATACTGGTCAACATCCTGCCAGTAAACTAAAATACGAAATCACAGTAATCATCATGCAGATCGTTACAGTATTTTTTTATGCAACGAATTTTTTTTAATAGTGCAAATTAAGTAGACGATTTTGAGTGATATGCACACAAAAAGACACGCAAACACGACGAAACGGTTCACGTGAGCTAAGTTAATGATACATTAAATGACACACCTTTAGAAAACACAAAATGACGTACGGGTTGTAAATCCGTTCCATGATGAAACAACGAAGTTGCGTTTGTACCGCAAAACGATACAGTCAAGACATAGACAGTTCGCTGAAATTGATCTGGGAAGGTTACTGAAACATAACCGATGTAACGTACGGTTGTGTGTAAGAGCAGTTATCTTGCACTGAAATGCAGCACTACCTAGTGCCAAAGTATATTAGTTTGGCTTATCTACTTCACAGTAGGTTATTGTTATTACTACTAATCTGACCTGAAAATATGGCAATGCATCATACCGTTTCAAGCAGACTGTTAGTTCACATTCGTGATGTGTTTTGATGTTTTACCGCGTTTCATTGAATGTGTTATACCAATTATTATGGCGGTGTCGGCAGAGTGCGCGATCATATTGTATTCTTTATAATGCTGAATGGTCAGATTTTATTACACAATCTGCGCATGCGGGATGTCATAAAGATGGAAGCCAAAGGAAAAGAATGCACGTGAAGCCTATGAAATGTCTAATAAAATGCTGGTCAGCTATGGGAAATGTGAAAGCCCACGCGCCAATTGAGAAAGCATCTGTTAAGCAGAGTATCGACCAGTAGTACTTTTAATGACTTCTTAATGGAGAGGTAGGTGTAGGTGTAGCATTATGAAAACACGCATTTCAGTGGTGCAGTGTATGGGGGAACACGGGGCAAACTGGCCAATGAGACAAATTGAAAATCGTAATTTAGCGGAAAACAGGGAACTCGTGGCATTTCCAGTGACATACTCGCACTTGTACCGTGATCAATGCGCGGCGACATTTGCATCAAAATAACAATTGGTTTATCCTGCTGTACATTTGTGATTATAGCAACTGAGACCTCCCAGTACACGCCTGTCTGTCTGCACGATGCCATGCATATCCACCATTTAAACGCACATATGAAATATAATAAATGCCTGTTTGTTACATATTTAACTTCCCCTTTGCTGAATGCGACAGTGTAACAAGCCACATGCCGGGGGACGGTGACGGAGGCAAGACGACGAGCAAGGATTTCTTTGCACACAACACACAAATGCAACCGTTGGATGGGTCATTCTTTTGTTTACTGGAATTCTATAACAGTGTAACAATTGGGTTGTATAAATTCATGATACTTCTGGTTGTGCCAAAACAAGTCGACCAATTGTTTAATGCAAGCTATTAGAAACATTGTTTGTTGCATGTTGTAAAACATAGTTTATACAATGGCCAGGGATTGTTGTCAATATGGTTTCAGCTTTGGAAATTTGAAAATATAAAATACAAATGGAGAGGCTTTAGATCGATCTGGACAATGTGTCATCAAACGTCAAGTACGCCAACGGGTGACGACAAACAGGATATGATCGTAGTTGGGGGAGAAATTTCTTCTGGAAATTGTTTTTTTTATTTTGTTGTTGTATTACAGTGTTATAGTTATACGGTAACCTGCTGCACCACAACATTGTAGCTGGGAAGGTTAATGGTCAACAAAGCTTTTCCCCCATTCCTATGTTTCGATATCTATCATCTCTGGTGTCCGACATTGTCACCCATTAATCTGTGTTGACCAACTGATTCAATAATTAATAATTCGTGTATACCTGTCTTTGATAGATAGACGCAGTAATGCACGGATTCAGAAACTGACGTCACAAACAAAAGTATACAAAGCACCTACTTTGCTTAAGCAACAACGTTTACATATATACATTACATTGCTAGTGCGGCGTGGCATCTATACAATAATAATATCTACATTTCTCGTTTAAACAACGTTGCTGTGTGTTTTTCTCGCAATGAAAAACATTTGGATTCATAATGTCGACAAAATATACTACAAAATGCATAACAGATTCACTGGTATGTCAGCCATTTTGTAAGCTTGGTGCACCTCATTACTAGGCGATGGGTCACGTGATTGACCAATAATTTCTGCCACGAAAAGAGTCACACCTCGCTCCATAATAACTCACGTTATTAAACAAATCAACGTATTTTCCTTGTGTAGTTCTACAGCTGTGGTTGGCATTCATATTAACCAGGCAATAAGAAGGCCCTCAGTATCAACGTCAAAGACAGCTGGTCACAGAACGCTACTTCGCATAGACATCCTCTACGTGTCAGTTGTACGACATAAACCAACATAACATCCAATACAGCTTTCGCAAGCAAACTCCCATCTAGTATTCTCCAAATGAATTCAACAACAATCAAATCAATATATCATTGTCTTTGACATTCACCATAAAAGCAGATACCACGACCTGTCTACCAATATAATCGTTCACGATACTTGTCCAAACAAAACGTTTCCATACAAAAAATACACGGCTGGCGAATTTGTTTTGAAACTTCATTTGCTTACCGCGCATGACTACCAGCGTATTCTGCCGTGATAGGTAGCCTGTGTCTCACGAACAGCGATGACCTCTGTGGTCCCTGAAAACCAATTTAGAGCGCAGCTGCTGTTTTGCAACCCTACGCGACTCGGACTATTCTTTGCTCTGAATATGAAGTTCTTAGCCAGGAGATCTGCGAGTCTCGACTGGTTCTTAAGTCCGTTAGTTTTAGATACGTCCGAGTGGCGGCAACAGAGGCTGTCGTCAAGTTGTTGTCGTGACCGGTCGTCGTGACGTCAGACCTGCGTCGCATCTGTTTGTGACGTTTACAGCAGCCGGTAGTGCGCAGGTGTAAGAGCGTCTCCCGGAAGCCGATGTTGACGATGCAGTAGAGCACCACGTGACTAGCCATGTTGAGCGTCTGAAACAGAAAGTTAATATGTCAAATAACAGGCGTATGTTTGTTACTGCACAGGTTGTGTGTTCAGCGTTGGACATCATGTTTAAGCTTTCTAGAAACCATTAAATGACGGAAGAAAATAAATTACATTGAACTTCTTGCCGTCCTACTGTGAAATCGTTTATATATATATATATATATATATATATATATATATATATATATATATATATATACATAGATGTATATATAATATGTGTGTGTGTGTGTGTGTGTGTGTGTGTGTGTGTGTGTGTGTGTGTGTGTGTGTGTGTGTGTGTGTGTGTGTGTGTGTGTGTGTGTGTGTGTGTTATATTTTGACATGATCTCGATAAAAGGGTTCAAATGGGAGCCAAACATTCACCCATTAATTTCCTATGATAAAATGTAGTGACACAACAAGTTATGGGGCTTATAGGAATTATGTTACATTGTCAAATGGGGCTATGGTTCCATCTACGGCATTACATTTTGAGAATACTTGCTATTAAGCATACCATGAAGCACAAAACGCGTGGTACGAGATAACGGCAAGACGGTTTGACTTCAAAGTGTTGCAGAATTTGAACTAATGGGTAAGACATGGTTTAACTTTTACCACGAATCAGCGTTGATTTCCCCAGATGCATAAAAGCAACAATATATGTCCCCCACCGGCCGAGAGCCACAACTACAGGCCGCTAACTATGGTTTACTGCCCGTCCCAAGTGAATTGCGACATTCACCTCAGTTATCGCAACTCACGATTGCCGAATAGATTTTGTATCGAATTGTGCGTAAGCATTGCTCCAAACGCTGGTTTTTTTAATGAAAAAACTAAGATCAATGCAAAGGGTAATGCAATAAAAAGTTTGAACATCACACTTCAAAATAAAATCTCATCATCAATTTATACGTCAATAGAAGAAGAACAAAAGTACGACATGCGACAATAAACATCATGAAACTAAATTGGATACGGGCAGGTCATTGAGTCAGATTGAAGAGAACCTTTCGAAGAACTGAGTTGCAAAGCAGAACATAGCGTAGGACCAGAAGTAGAAAAGAGACTATGGCACAATGGTATCATTAACTATGCAGTAACACTTTGGACAAGAACTGCCACAGACAGAAAAAGATGGAGAGGTACAGAAGTGGACTACATTCTGTAGTGGGTGAATAAGGTATGGGTGAAAGCTGCACATTTTAACAAGACTGCCTCCCAAACATCAAACTCCCGGGGACCGTCTCGTTCTTATGAGCTCATACGCCCGATTTTGCTCTTTAGAATCAATTTCGCTCTTTAACAGTGAACTTCTATGCCGACAACTGTCAACACCAGGGTGCGCCACCGGGACACTTCCGCATATATAGCACAATGGTGACCCGGTGATACGGCGGTGGGTTTCTGACTCTGAAAATCCTCTTTAAATTTGGCAACGGTTTATGTTTAATGACGGATTTTCCTTTCGAGCCCGTTACCTCAGTAAACGACCCCCAGATGCCAACCAGACAAGCACGTCATTGACTTATAGTGTCACACGCACCTACAAAGAGTTTGGTACAGTGGAGAACGAGAGCGAAAGACAGAAGGGAGCGTAGACGGTTGGCAGCGACAGCAGTGCAAGAAGAGTGATGGGACGAACAATAACACAGAAATCGAAAACCACTATCGAGGCCAGCCTCATTTCTGACATACAGGGAAGACAGAAGACAGTAGTCGAGAACCATTAACGAGGCCAGCCTTACCTCTGACATACAGGAAAGACAGTAGTCGAGGACCACTATCGAGACCAGCCTCACCCCTGACATACAGGGAACGACGTCGAGAACAACAACAACAACAACAACGCACCTGCAGCACGTTTGTACAGACGATGGCCAACTCCATGCTGCGCTCGAAGGCCGGCGCGACGGCCGTGTCGTAGAAGACGAGGATCTCTGACGGCGACATGAAGACGACGTAAGCGAGTGTGAGGACGATCAGCGTGATGGTAATACGCGAGCTCTGGCGACTGTTAGCCGTGCAGTAGCGGGCACTCATCTTGCGCAGGCGGCTTGAGCGCTGAAGAGCGCGGATCAGGCACACGTTACAGAAGGCGAGCACGGCGACCGGCACGAAGTAGCCGATGATGGCCCAGATGTAGGTGAAGGTGAGCTTACGGGAGGCGTTCATCTGGAAGTCGCCGATGTCCAGCACATAGATGCTCGTCGAGTTGTCGACGCCGCCGCTCACATGTACGCGGTATGTCCAAAGGAGCGGCGCCATGAAGGCGAACCACGCGAAGAACGAGGTGAGTACGAAGCAGCGGGTGGTCGCCGTGCCGTGACAGAGGCGGGTCTTCAGCGGGTAGCAGATGGCGACGTATCTCGTCGCGGCGATCAGCACCGTCAGCCATGTGCTGGTGCGGATGAAGACGTTCTGGAAATACAGCCCGTATAGTTCGTAGTACATGATCAATGAGCGGCCCTCGAAGGCGCTCTGGAAGCCCTGACAGAAGGCACGTGGCAGCACGCCGAGGCAGAAGAGGATGTCGGACACGGCGAGGCCGGAGAGGATCACGAGCACCGTCTGTTCTCCGTTCTCTAGGAGTCGCTTGTTGTAGCGCCGCCGCAGAGCGACAAGGTTGAAGACATTGGCAAGCACGCCGAAGAAGCCGATCAAAGGGATGACGAAGCGGTTGAGGACGTACTCTGGGTTCTCGACGTAGGCGGGCGATGTGTGTGCGCCAGTAAAATTCATCCACGGCTCGACGACGTTGAAGTCCATCCTCGGTGAGGTCCCTTCGCCCGCTTAGACCTCGCAGGCGTCTTCCCCGGGAACGGTCTCACAAGCTAACTGGTCGCCGGTGGTACTGCGCACGATGTCTCACAGCCGCGTGGCAGAAATCGACGATCAGTCAATGTCTACGATACACCGACAAATAAGACATGCCTAATTCTACCAGGCAATGTGCAGAGTTGTATACAGTCAACATTACATGTTTAGAGAATTTAGTAATTTTTGGTAAGATTACTTTCAGAAAAGTTGGACATAATACCATACATAGCAGTATTCATCAATGTCGTCTATGATTTGCGTCGTTGCCGTCAATTAAATGTTGCTAATATGCGTTCCTTCTCTGTTTTCCAGAACGAACACTTTGCCGACTGTCCGAAGAATTGACTGAGTGTCCAATGCACTGACTGTTTGACTGTCTGACTGACTGACTGACAGACTGACTGACTGACTGACTGACTGACTGACTGACTGACTGACTGACTGACTGACTGACTGACTGACTGACTGACTGACTCACTCACTCACTCACTCACTCACTCACTCACTCACTCACTCACTCACTCACTCACTCACTCACTCACTCACTCACTCACTCACTCACTCACTCACTCACTCACTCACTCACTCACTCACTCACTCACTCACTCACTCACACACTTACTCACTCACTTCAGGCACGCGCAAACACGCATGCAAACGCACGCACGCGTACACACGCACACACACACTTTGTGCACTTACAGTATATCTTCGACAAGTTTTCCTTTACTTTCTACATATAATCAACATATAATCGGTTTCTATGGACTTACCTTGAAAGATTTGTATTAATCCGCGCCCCACTGATCGCCAGGGCAATGCGTCACACATTCCGGGCCTCCGACACGGTTCGATGCGTTTCGCGAGCATGCAGACGTGGCGGCTCCGACAACGTGAGCAGACAACAGACGGAAGGCACTGCCTAGAATGCAGCCGTGCAGCGCTGTGTCGCTTGCCAGAAATCTGGTCCCAACAGCCCACGACATCAAGTCTACATAACGGAGCGCTGACGGCCCGATCGATTTCGTGTAAATCACCGGGTCCGTCTCTGGGGCAGTCGTTAGAGGTCCTCGTGTGGTAGACACGCCTCGTTTCTTGGCTGCTACCAGCAATCCGCTGTTTGTGTTGCATAAACCACCGTGATTAGGGAAACGACGCAATATGCAGAAGCACCATTGCTGAGACAACGTGAGAAGGAATTAAATAGTTTCCATAGGAGGACGCAACGACAGGACGGCATTGTCGCACTGCGTGCGTGCGTGTGCTTGCGAGTGCGTGTGCGTGCGTGTGCGTGCGTGCGTGTGCGTGCGTGTGCGTGTGTGTGTGCGTCGTGCGAGCCAGTGTGCATATAATTCTTGTGTGGTTAATTACATTACTCGAGCCAAGATTCTTGGCAAAAAACATAATTCGTATCAGTTGTATTTGATGACAACTGTAGTCAATTCAGTTGCTTCTAGCTAGGTGTCACATTTTAGCCAACTATTTCATCACACGACAAAGCTTTTAAATAAGGAAGAAACAACTTTGGAAAGGAAAGCGTATAGAAGTGTTTGTGTGCCTGATCAATCACACAGTGCAGACAACGAACGTATCTTGCCCTCTAAAGCCGTGTCACTAAAACAGACATACTATATCCGGTAATGCGAAGGTTGATAGTGCGTAGCCCTGTTCTTCCACAACGAACTGAAACCTGTATTATGCGGAGAAATTGCAAGTAGCAATATATCCTCCAAACGCTTGTCCTGCACTAGGCACCGAAGTTTGGTCTTGGCGTGATACATCGCAGAGATTTATGATTGAGAATTCTGACGATCTGCTGTATAAAAATAAAAGTCGGGTTCATTATGTCACGATATATATTTTCGCCGGTTTTTGGTGTGGATATTAGCAAACCAATACATTTTTGGAAACGGCTTGGCATGAGGAACCCGAAAATTCAATGTTGTTATATTTGTACTTTTCCAATATCCACCATTTTTTAAGATGGCGGTCGTTAACACAAATGTCACGAAATGTTAACAACTACATCACATAGAGCCATAAAGTTTATGCTTTTGAATAGCTTGGTGGATAGCGATTTCAACATTGTTACATTTGACCTTCGGCGACATTCATATATCCGCCATGTTTAAAGATGGTGTCCGTCAAAACCTATTATTTCAATATTTTAAGAACTACATAACCTAGAGCCATAAAGTTGACGTCAAAATGCAAGATTTTTAGATGCGGGGATTTCAAATATATTACTGTTGACCTTCGTTGTCTTTCAGGTATACGTCATTTTGAAAGATGGCACCCGAGAAAGCCTGTTATTACCATATCTTAAGATATACATATCCTAGAACCATGAAGTGTATGTCAAAACATGAGTGGGTTTCTGGATCCGTCAGTTTTAAAGGTGTTACTTAAATATTGTGAAACGGGCAAAATTACTTCAAACTTTAAATTATTGACGTTGCCATGATGCCAATCCCCTATTATTCCACACCAAGAATTCCCAAACAGTTCACACATCCCGCTGACATCCGCCTTGTCTGCACATCATTGTTCAGCGCAGGTTAGCTTTTAAACACCGACACCATCCACTGCAGCATTTCATGTAACCGCACATGATGGTTGGCCATAAAAAAAACAATAATTATTTAAAGAAAACTAAGGATCTGTCTGTCTAATGATTCTTGCCAGTTCAAGCAAATACATTGATGAAATACGTGCTAAAGGCAACTATGAGCTCACCAAGGGTACTGTTTGCACCAAATGGTGCATTGCTTCCGTACACTGACAAATCCAATTAATCCACCTCCACGAGAAGTTGGCATAATCAGAAATGTATCATCCGTGAAACCAGCCGCATTCGTTCCCTACAAAAGTAGCCAATTGCAACAGACGGAGGTGGATTTAACTCAAGTGAAGCTGACAGGCACGACCATAGTAGCAAAATCACAGTGGTCAATGACATGGTCCAAAAAACTAACGATGAAAGCCGCTACAATAGTGACAATCAAGAATCTTAGTAAACGCGTTAATGTCCAAGTGATGTCTTTAATGATAGGCTATCATAAAATTATTCTTGTGTTTGATGTCTATTAAGGTTGATTCACTCAAATGAGAGAGAAACGACGACAATGGCATGATCCAGTATATTACCAGATGAGGACTAATACAAGCATCCAGCATATTACCGTGAAGCGGTTCCTTTCACATGATAAACAACAACTGATTTGAAAGACTACCTGGTAAAGCAAGTAATTGAGAACAATGATTTGTTAAAGCTGACAATCGTGTTTGCGTCGGAACGAAACAAATACAATGGCAATTTGTGGTTTGACGACACTAATCACGAAAAAAACTGACACTCAGTCGTGACATCACATACACGCCCTCGTGCAGCACAACTGACGTTCTTCTTGCCAGACGGTATGATATACTCCACAGAACCACGTAAATCCCAATGAAATCGGGAAATGTATTGTGTTGTATCTATTGTATTAATTCAGGTTTCAACAGATGCAGCGGGTCAAGTAACAGGACTGTTAACAGAAAGAATACATATAAATACTGAAACAATAGAAAACTATAAGAATAATAAGAACAACGAGGACATAAAACACACAATATCAACATCAATATAACAGGCAAAGATCCACTATACATTACAACATTTTTGAATTGATGATCTAAAAGTTTCAGCTCCTGAAAATATATATCTCAAGTTGGATCACTTAATAAAAACAGAATGTTGAAAGATGTAATACGTCTATTCAAACCAGAATATTTCCTAATGTCGATTCTGCTATCGGAAACTGCAAAAGGGGTGTAGTTTCGTAGAGATCTTGAAGGACAAGTCTACTTGAGAGTGCACACACTTGTGTAAAAAACAGATCTGCCACTTGCCTATACGATGTTGAAGGGAAGGTAGTCTAAAATGATGGTAACGCGCAGGATAACTGTTAGAGGAGTACTGTATTTTGGATTTATAACATAGATATTTAATGATTTTAACTCGTTCGATTTTGTCCATAAATGTCAAAACACAGCTAATCTGGAAAAGTATATAAATTATTATGTTATCAGCGATTACATGACACCCGGCCGCGTATCCTAGCAACGGCCTTTGGCGGGTTAAACACAACAATTGCCAGAAGGCTCGTCAGCGTCTATTGCAATCAAACGAGGGAACCAGTCCACTAGTTTTCCAGCTGCACATCTTTGGCTGTTGCACACACTTGTGTAAAAAAGAAGAGATCTTGTATGTTACTATCGGGCGTTAGAGATGTCGTTTCGGTTCCAAGGTAAACAATACACAGCATTCGATTATGTATAGCCAAGATGGCGGATCATCTTGACGACCGGACACCAAATAATGGTAATGACGTACGACCAATGGACTCAATAAGGCAATGGCTCCGAACGCATTCCATACACTCTCCGGGGGTAGAGAACATTGGGAGGTTCTCTTGAATAGACAAAACAACCTTGCTGCACGTTTACATCACAACACAAAGTGGTGTCATCAAAGCCCTCGATTTGCTTGCTCATGCCGACGATGTGACAAAATTTTTCGACAGTGGCAACATTCGTATGTACTGCAACGGGAATCCTGATCGACAGATTCGCGTTGCTACGATGGTATTTGTTTTGCAAATACATGTTTGAAAGTAACACTATTTCATCTGTACATGGTGTACTCAAGCACCACATCCGGAAAGTCCACACCGAGGCCAGGGTAAGAGTTTACACCAGCATCGTTCGACTTGAGTTACTGGATCCGCTGAAGAATTAATACAAGGACACAGGTGGTCAGATAAGGCCAATCACCATACATGTACTCCCAGGAACTATCACAGAGATGGTTAGATGTCAGTGCATAGGCGATGGTTCATCTCAAAGGTGCTTCTGCAGGTCAAATGACTTGGCATGAACAGATATGTGATAGCACAGTGTAATCAACATTTTGGGTTTCAACTTCACGGTAGAATTCTGGTGAACTGGTGAATGATACAATTCTCGTCTTGAACTTTGAAATGACAAAAACAGCTTTGGTTACCATAAAGGATCATATTCAACTTGTTCAAATGTTTGAAACTGTCTATCAGAACGCACAACCGAATTGGAAACTTGATATCTTTCGTATAAGCGACCAGCCGAATTATTCCATGACAAAAATCACGAAGTGCGGAAACAAATCAAAGCCAACTGACTCGAAACGTGTAATCTCGTGTGCGTTTAGACCGTCTGGATTCCAAAGTAGACAAGCGTGTACCGACGTAACTGAATATTCTGTTGTTTTTTGTTATTGTTGCAAATTTCAGTGTTTTATATGGGTCTCACTGACCAACATTGTTGTCTTGTACGAGTATTGTGATATTGTATGTTTTGCGAATACAACATAAATACACTTCAAACATGTTTTTTGGGTTTCCAATATTCTATAGTTGACTGTTAGTGTTTACAACAGTTATATATGAATTCGTAATACCATACATTGTCTCACTGTGATAATGATGCGTGAGGCGATTAAGTTAAACATTATTATACATGTTTCATATGCACTCGATATAAATACTCATTTTCTTGCTTACATTTTCAAATGACATGTATACAGTTAAAGAAAAACCTTAGGGATATAAAGTTAAAGGGGAATTATTGTACAATACATTACATTATTTTAAAATATGTTTGACAGCTAGGCCTCTTACACAGTTTGTTCACTTCTACACCCTTCTATTGGCATTACGTTCTGAAGTGGATTTGGATGAAACAATGTGTTCGAGCGCGATTAATGGTTTATGTTGTCATTTCATGATTAAATAACACGCATAGTTGTTCATTTTAAAACAAAACAAAACAGATGTCTATTAGCAACTCTGCTTGGTTTGATTCCCATATGCGGAAATGTCTATTTTTGAGCCTACAATTAAATATTGGACTCTCGATAAGCAAAAATTCCTTATCCATTTACCATCAGTTTTTTGCGTTGAATAGAAATGTTGTTACATTTTGTTGCGTCATGTCCCTCGATGGTTTGACTGGCAGGTTTGAGGGGCTTACAATGAACGCCGTCGGCCCGTGGACAGGCGACGCGACGCCGTCACTCGCCCGTGACACCCGCCGCTGACACATGACAGGCACTTGCTTCTGTCACCCCGTTCAGGCTTGCGCGAGGGCCCGCGTCGTCTCATTGACAGCACCTGCTTGTAGCTGCCAGGCCACCCGGCGACGGAAACGACATCCAGGCGTCTCCCGCGACACTCGGGGCTCGCTGAATCACGACCGTCTGTTTGTTGACTGTCGTTCTGTCAACAAACACGTGTGCACACTGCGGTGTGTGTTCATTATTTCTGATCGGATAATAATTAGCATAAATCGTATTTATAGCGCGTAGATTGATTTATGATTTCATATATTCGTATATTCATGAACTGTAAGCTGTCGAGTAAATCATGTCAAAGTACGTCGGCCGATGGACGTGCATGCTTGCGTGTGAGCGTACTTAGCCGCATGCAACGGTCGTACGCTACCTGGAAAAACACTTCTCTTATCAGCGTGTTTAATAGCGTGTAACATATTCATTTAGTTTGGCACGTAACATTATCTCTTTATTGGGCCGATATTGACGAAAAAGGAATTTCGTGTTATTGCATAAATAAAACTGTGGATTACTATGATTCATGTTCAAATTCACTGGCCGCACTTGTGTACGCACGTATGCACGCACTTATTTGCATGCCTACAATCATGCATGCATCCATGCATCCATGCATGCATCCATCCATCCATCCATCCATCCATCCATCCATCCATCCATCCATCCAACCATCCATCCGTGTGTGTGTGTATGTGTGCGGTCGTATTTCTTGGCCGATCCGATCGCCATTGACGAAACCGCTAGTTTAACCTACGTAAAATTACATTTCGACGATTTGTTTGCAACGTCGTGCGTATTTAAGTGACATAGAAAATTCGCCTAATGCGACAGATCCGTCAAACCATCAAAAATATATGTCAAACACGTGAAGCATTTGGACATTCCATCGTATATTTTGTTGGTATTCTGATCCCTAATGTTTTTCTTTATGACAATAACACAACACAAATTGACAACTGAATGTTTGATCTAGCAGATGTCGTGTCTCCGTAGTAATGTAATTCACGTATATATTACTGTTATCAGTAATGTTGGCACTTGACGGGTGTCACGCGCATAATTTTGATTGCGATGTAGGCAAACCGCGAAGTATTGGATCCATCAATAACTATGCAAGACAAGTACGGTATCAGATTATCGTGCGAACACACGCACACGCACACGCACACGCACGCACATGCACGCACACGCACGCACACGCACACGCACACGCACACGCACACGCACACGCACACGCACACGCACACGCACGCACACGCACACACAGACACAGTCACACTGCGCTCGTGCTATCCTATGACGAAACGAGAACGCGATTATCTCATTTCTTTGCCAATCCGAACGAAACTTTGCACCGCTTTCCGGGGAGACATAACTACGGACATGTGTTGGTTTGAAACCGGGCCACTGTTTTAACATTCGTCAAATTACCGTTCAACGTCATGCGTGTGTACGTGACTTAGAACAATAGTGTGTATAACACACAAAACGCTGTGAACAATTCTGCGTAAAAACTGAGCAGGGCAAGTATGATTGCAAATTATCGCGCGAGCACACCAAGCGCCCGTGCTATCATACATAACTATGGGGAGGTTATCGCGCATAAAAGTGAATTATGATAACTTGCGAAATGACGGACGTGTGACGTATCTGGAGCCGGTGTAATAAATCTTTACAAAAATACTGTTTTAAAAAACGATTCTCATGTTGAGGCGCCGCAACGAGTGATTATTACAACAGGTCTGCAGCGTGTCGCTGCTATAATATCCGCTACAGCGATTGTAGCAAGATATCAATGCTGAACAAGCTTTCAGTACTTTGGGAAAACTTTACACCGATACATTGCAATAATACATCGGAACATCGCCGGGTCACCTCTCAAATACATATATTCCCAATAGAGCGTACACTCATATATATTTTTGGTTAGACACACGCACACGCACAGTTTGTATGCATGCGTTGGTACGTGTGTGCATGTGTGTGTTGTGTGCGTGCGTGCGCGTGTGTGTGTTGTTCCTAACAAGTGGTGTGTCTGCGTATATCACAGTGGAGTCGTCACGTAAACACACTTGTGTAAATAAACGAGTAACGTAAATTCGACGCAATAATTGCGTTCTAGCCGAGATGAATACTCAGTTCGTAATTATAAAAACTTGAACGCACTCTAGAGTCGGACATCACTGGGGATGTCGCCGACAACCAACCTCAGGTCACCGCTACCTGTCGACCTTAGTCGAGACACATCTTAGGAATGGCATCAATACTAAACACATACGCATCATATACGACATCCTTAACGAACGAATACGTACACATGCACCTGCTACGAAACGAACGTAACCATTCAACTGCAACGAACAGATGAAAGAACGCGTACAAATGTACCTGTAACGAACGAACACGCACCGAAATAATACGTGCACATACATTACATGCATCGGCAACGGAATAAAAATCGTGTAGACTAGATGTTTTAAATATTCACCTAGCTTACACCCACACATGGAGCAATAAGCCAAAGGCAACAATTACAACCATTGCAATATTTATAATTTAAACTCGTTTTCATGGACATTTAATGTCTGGTGTCGCCGCTGTTCTCCTATCTGTTACGGTTTGTGTAACATCGGCAAGCCTTCCAAAGTTTGGAAAAAACATAGTTTGTCATCCAAGCCTCGCTTTCGCTACGCAATGGCGCTCGCGTAAATAGAATCTGTTACGGCATTGCATGCAGCAGATCTATGTATGTGTGTGTGTGTGGGGGGGGGGGGGGTATGTATGTATGTGTGTGTGTGTGTGTGTGTGTGTGTGTGTGTATGTGTGTGTGTGTGTGTGTGTGTGTGTGTGTGTGTGTGTGTGTGTGTGTGTGTGTGTGTATGCACGTGTGCACGTGTGTGCGTATGTACGTGTGCACGTGTGTACGTGTGTACGTGTGTACGTGTGTACGTGTGTACGTGTGTACGTGTGTACGTGTGTACGTGTGTACGTGTGTACGTACGTATGTATGTACGTATGTATGTACGTATGTATGTATGTATGTATGTACTACGTATGTACGTATGTATGTATGTATGTATGTATGTATGTATGTATGCATGTATGTATGTATGTATGTATGTATGTATGTATGTATGTATGTATGTATGTATGTATGTATGTGTGTGTGTGTATGTGTGTGCATGTATGCATGTATGTATGTATGCATGTATGTACGTATGCTAGACACAATTATACAATGTTAAAGTACTTACGTTGATAAATTATAATAATTATTGTACTAAAATATATATTTACGCAACACGAATACTTATAATGGAATCGGACACGGAACGACAATTTGTTAATCATGTATTAATTTTATTTGCCTCATCATCGCTAATAATTATAACTAATCTCTGCAATGAGTGTGCGTTGTGTCGGCAGAAACGTGCACGTATTCAACACGCGGACGAAACACAACAAAGAGCCGAACGTGCCATGTTATTTTGCGCTGTTTCTTATGTGAATGGGCTAAGTCGTGCATATATCATGCGGCGGGGTCTTGGCAGCAACGACGACTTGTTGTTTGATGTTCGTGTTGACATGTGCATCTGGCGTCTTCTTTGTCGTCTAAGGTACGGTACAGAAGACGACACCCAGACATCGTTCAGACATGTTTATCTTTACGATGGCTGCTCAACGACGCTGCTGCTATTTGCTGCTGCCTATTGACATATTATCAACAACATGAAATAAATAAATGTCACAATTATGCAATGCTTAGCGGTACTTCAAGATGTCTTCACAATTCGCGTTGGTTAGTAGAAAACAATAACTAAATATACTTCATCAGGTCCAAATGTTCGCAATAACAAAGATGAGACGACAAGCACGAAAATAAATCGACACAACAGTCGAGAACAACAACAACAACATCAGTAGCAAGACAAACTCCCACAATAGTAACGATGACGACGACGACTACACGACGACTACGACGACGACGACGACGACGACGACAGAATACTAATGCTTGCAAAACACGTTTATAAGAGGAGATCTCTTATTAATATTATTATTGCTGTCTAACGCGGGTTGTACATACCTTTTTACTGAATCCTGAATAGTGAATAACAACTTATGATACATTCAAATTGTCCCAAACTGAAATGTTCCTAGCTCCGTGTAGGCATAACGGATATTGTGGGTAAATATTAGCATCGTGTAGATATAGAACAAGTTTCTGTTGTGTTTACCAGAGGAACACCTGCATGAAAACACTTATAAACGCTATTTCTATCAGTTCAAACACACGTACTCAATAAAAGGTAATGAATAATTTATTATGTATGTAAGCGAAGATAACAACATATGTTGAGCTGCCAAGAATTGAACATTAACATGTAAACGAGTGAGAAAGTCCACATGTATATTCTATATCCGCCACTAAATACATTTCTGTTGGCGTAGACAGCTTGCTGAGAAATAAAAATCCGATACCAACATACTATGTACATCTACAACTACTGCTAAAACTAACTAATATATAAACCCAACTAGCTAGAAAGACAAACATATATGTGGATACATGTATACAGCGACACAAGTGAGATGTGCCCAGTCATTGTCAAATGAGTGCCAACGGACATATGTCAATTGAGATTGTCAGCGTTACAGTCAGTTTTAAATCAGTTCTTTTCAAGATGCTTCATTCGGACAGCCCGAAACACCACAGATTTGTCATTGTGCACAATATTCTGCGGTAGAACCCGCTTTGTAGAATGTTTGACGGTCTCTAGTTAAATCTGGATACGGAAGTGTGTAGGGTGTGTTTAGATAGTCAGAACGGTAGAGAAGAACTGAATATGGCAGAAGTGGCTGCGGCTTGATGATGCCGACGTGTTTTCTTATGGCAGACCTATTGCTCTCCTGCCACGACGGTTCATCGTCTCTCCTGCCATCGAGTGAGATCATTCTGTAGTAGTCGGCCACGCAGCGGTACGCCGCGCTCGTGTAGGCGTCGTCACCGGGGCTCGGTGTGACTCGGCGGTCTTCCTTCAAGAGGTTGTCGATCGTGAACGAACTGGAGAACTTCTGCTGGCGCCCGACGGGCCGGTCGTCGTGGTCGTTGTAACGGTCGGCGAAAGGGGAAGAAGACGGCGACATCGGGGACCGAGGACAATCACTGTCGTCGGCTGAGTCGGAGCGGCGAAGGAGTCGTCTCCGGCGACGACGGAACACCCCGTCGGCGAATGTGTACTCACTCGTTGGGTTGATGGTCCAGTAGTTGTCCTTGCCCCACGGTCGCGCCGGGTCTCGCAGCACCTTCGTGAAGCACTCGTTTAGCGACAGGTTGTGTCTTATCGAGTTGCGCCAGCCTGTGTAGTCACCGTTGAAGAAGTCGAACCTCTTCCGCAGATATTCGTTGATTTCCGACAGCGTCAGTTTCTTGGTCGGCGAGTCCTGGATCGCCATTGCGATGAGGGCGATATACGAATAGGGAGGCTTCGGATGCCGCTGGTACTGTTTCGCCTTGCGGGGTTTCGCCGGCTGATAGTCGTTGCGTCCCGGCGGCATCTCCTCTCCCGAGGAACTGATTTTGGGGTAACTTTGGTTTACGCAAATAATCATCTCTGCCGTCATGCTGACTGTGGCTGTCTCGCTGTCGTTCGCTCTTATATACGCTCGACACTTGTACAAGTGTTGACACACGGGAGGGGGCTATCTCGAGTGCACGTGCCACGACGTCGGTCGCTTCACCTTTCTTGGCCACTTGTGCATCTAATTATTACTTCTCAAGCACGGGCCACTTGTTCGACAGTCACCAGTCGATTTCTTACAAACTAAGTACGTAGGACTGAGCAAGCTATGGACGAATCCTTCTTCAACAATTCAAATCCGTTCTGATAGTTACTCGTGTATATTGCAAGCTTCTTATTTTGATCTAGTTTCGTTTAGTTGATGTTATTCTATAAACGTATGCATTTTAAATTCATAACCATTACTATCCACAAACCAACTGGTGCACCATATGAGTTGCCTTATGCTTAAGGTTGTTTAGTGTAAAATACTATTTATGTTTCCAATATAAAATAACGCATATATTCAGAATAGGATACACATATCAATCAATTGCGTTATGACGTGATTAATATAATTACTGATAGGTACCCGTCACTATTGCCCCATGTTTTGATTCAGTTTCGTTCAGTTGGTTTTATTCTATAAATGAATGCATTTTAGATCATACCAAAACCGTCCACAGACCAACGGTTGCACCAAATGTGTTTTATGCTTAAAGTAGTTTAATATAAAGTACTAGTTATGTTTCCAACCTAAAGTAACAATATATTCAGAATACGATATATAATATCAATCAATTGATATAATTTCTGAATTTCAGGAATTCTTTGTAAAATTCATTAAAACATTTGATCTTGTAGTAAAAAACTGCGTCACTAACAACACACGTCCGCATGCAACACCGACAGACCAACAGTGTTTACATCACCTGCTCACGTCTCAAAATACGTGTAGAGTCTATCTACGCCAAGTTAAACAGATTAACTAATTTGTGTATGTTTCGATATGTGTAATACATTTATAGAAACGTAAACATCTACAGACGAGTGGCTGTGCAGTTTGATTGTAATGTAACAACCATGTGATCATATAATGCGAAATGTTTATTGACGTGTTCACATCATCCTTTAAAGCCGGGAAAGTTGACTTACGAAAACATGTTGGCAAAGACTATTGGGATAGAACTCGGGTGTCTGTTGCAACAACTCGCGTTACAATACCGACCGCAGACCTATGTCTCCCAGTGTTCTGTATGCAAGCTTAACGGAATAATGCCTAGTTATCGATAAAGAAACGATTTTCTATAAACATTAACTTCTTATCAACCAGCACATTGTATAATTGTTTAACGTGAATCAGTCAATCTCCTGCTTCCAAGTATTGTGTACATGTGGTCTATACTGCCTATGTCAAGGTAATAACGGAGTCATATCGCGGGCACACACACGCACGCACGCGCACGCGCACGCACTCGCACACATACACTCACACACACACACACACACACACACACACACACACACACACACACACACACACACACACACACACACACACACACACACACACACACACACACACACACACACACACACACACACACACACACACACACACACACACACACACACACACACACACACACACGTAAAATACACGCTTGCTAACGCATACATGACATCACACTTATTTGTATTTACCAATATCCGCCCACAATACTCAACACACCATCAACCGCACGCGCATTCATAGAGACGCACACACATATGCACGCACACATGCTCGCATGCACGCACGAACGAAAGCATGCACGCACGCACGCAAACATTTGTTATTACACATATAACAATCATACATTCATCGTTTGTCGTTGTTTTATTATTTAGTTCTCGTGGTTTTATTTACACGATATTGTGCAGAATAAAAAAGTCTAATAAATCAATAACTCATCATTATGAAATCGTACTCTGCGGGTACCGTACATATAATTCAAGGCCGTCCGAGAGTATACTAAACTCGACTTATTACAACGTGTATAAACCGTCTCGAAATAAGTCGTGTGAATTTGAGTGCGGCCCACACCTTGATGTCAGGGGTGGACTGTGGAAGCGTGCACACTTCTCATTACTTGACGCATCACGAAAGCTGTTCAAGCGTTAAGTATCGACAGGTGTTCAAGCACGACGTTGTGAACATCGTGGACTTCCTTTCAACAACACAAGACCATCCACTCGTTATCAATACACTCTAGTCAATTAGTTCCAGCCCACTTTACAAATATATGTTTGGACTCATATATTCGTGTCTGAAAACGACTTACTGACTGACATACTGACAGATTGAGTAACTGACTGATATACCTAATGACAAATTGGCCATTGAGCGACTAACTGATTGGGTGATTAATTGATTGATTGGTCGATCGACTGTTCGAGTGACAGTTCCAGTGCTGAGAAGTATATACGAAAGTGCTTATCGTGAACACTCAGCTGAGACGCTTACATAAGCACTCTGATGGGTGTGACGGTTGTTAACAACAGTTAGTTCAACATATGTTGATAATTGAGTAAGTAGATATGTAAATAATTAGCACTTCTGAATAAGAGAGAAATACAGACCCTTATGTTCAATTAAATTATTTCACGATCACGATATTATATCACGATTATCCTCGTACACAAACGCAAATAAAAAACGTTTAAGACATTTCTCATATACACTTTATAATTCTCAGTTTACTAAATTTGTTTTTAGACTTTACCTTTTACGTGGTTATATATATATATATATATATATATATATATATATAATATCATGTATACAAAAACAAATAATTTACCAGCAAAAGTTCTCTGACCTGTGGTGTTAAAACTATGTTTTATTTTGTGAATTGGTTAACTAAACTGCTGGATATTTATAGTTTACTGGCGTGAAATGTAAACTACAAGTGCACCTATATATTTTGCTATTTTGCTACAATAGCCCCGATGACATTGACTTCTAAAGAAACATCCACAGTTGGTGTGTTATGTTCCTCGTTCTCCCTGTAGCCCGGGGTGTGACCAGCGTCAATACTGCGTCTTAGCAGAAAATAAAAATACAGGTTATGTTGATTAGTGGATCATACGCCGGTTAATATAAGTTTCTTTTCGGAATGGACGAGCGAGCTCAGAAATACTGGTGGGAGGGGAAAACAAGAATGCTCGGCGCATCTCTTCCCAGTTCGCATGTTCCAGAAAATCCTCTTCAGGATATTGACTAAGCAGATACAATATGGAATAGCATTTAACATTTTTATTTACACACTGCTTAATGTCAAACTATCAAAACGCGAAAGAGTGTATTCATTATAACGCAGCGCCAGGGAAGAAGAAGAAGAAGACATTTTTGTTTGTTTGACCCAGACATTTCAAATAATACATACGATACATCCATGTCAAAAAATTAAAATAATACAAATATATAACCTTATGGTAAACACGGTATAATGTATGGTAAATAACAATAAGTAGGGTCAGGAGACTCCTCTGAGACTATGGTAGTCGTTATCGAGGAGCCACCTTTTGTAATAAAACTTTAGCTGAATCAATACATCACCTAATCAAATTCTTCCAGTAAAATAAGAAGAAAAAAACCCATAGTATGTATGCATGTGTGTAGTGTGAACAAGCTTACATGATTAATGTGTTTGTCGTTAAGACACTGTTTTGTACTGTATCAAGTTGATAGGTGGCTGTTGGTTCTTAATTTTGCATACATATATAGCAATTTTGCCTTGTGCATGTTACTTGATAATAAAAAATTAAAAAAAGTTTAACATACTTGGCAAATCCTTGTGAACTACGTGTACAGGGACTGTACAAATTGTCCTGCACAGCGCATGAAATTGAATTAAGATCAGTAGATTAGTTTGTATCGGAGATTTTGATCTGCGTTTAAGGAGAACATTGTGCATTGTCATTTTTTTGTGACGGTGAAGTGGCATCTACAAGCAAAATCTTGTCGTCTCCCAGGTCTTCATGCGACGAGTAGACATCCTAAAATAACAGAGAACATCACCAAAGTATACAACTTACGTTTACCTACCACGACATCCATCAGATAAGTTACCCCTCTTATGCAAACACTTACCAACTTAGCATATTCGTGGAAAAATATGTTGATTTTGTAAGCGGTTGTTTTGGTAAGACGTCCTAATAACAAATGACGGCATGCTATTATGTTCTGTTCAACTGGATGACGAAGCCAGTTTGTTGAACACGGGTCACGTCCCGCATTCACAGAAACAATAAATTGCCACCGAAATTATCGTTTAGTCGTAAAACTGAAGTTGATGTGGGAAATGAGTGTGAAGCAAGGTACACAATAACTGTGAGTTAAACAGCAACACATCAGAAGTTGATAATAAATGTTATTGGATCATGGCTAGTAAAGACTTTGTTAATATGTTGTCCGAATTGTAGCTGATAAATATGATAACTATGTAAAGCTGATGAATGTGATAGATGATAGACGATAAAGGAGGGTGTGTGGAGTTATATATATATATATATATATATATATATATATATATATATATATATATATATGAACACACAATTGACTTCTACAGTACTTAATAATTATGTCATGTATAAATGGACATCATTGTCCATGTCACCTTTGGCGCTGTCGACGTGTCACCTCTTACCCCGTTCACCCGTCCCTCACAGTGGCAAGTGTCTGCTGAATGCATCGAGTGGACATCCTCCAGAATGACAGAGAACATCGATCAAGTATACACCGTGCGTTTACTTAGGACGACACCCCCGAGAGGCCCAAGCTCCGTTGGGCAAACAATCACCGGGTAAAGACTCGGGGGGAATCTGTTTGTTCAGTGAGCGATTGGTTTGGCGACTACTACCCTGCAAGGACAACTTTCGCTGTCAGTTTTACTATTGCGATAGTATTCCACTAACTTCATTGCTATTGCGATGGTATTGTGATAGTGTATACAACGACCAACCAGGAGAGCAGTTCCTAGCCATAATGAATGGTCGGCATACGTCACCGGGTGGTCTTGCAGGTTGTTGATTCAAAATGGTGAATTCGTAAAAGAGGCTGCACTGGTAACTGTCATAACAAAAGTAACTCATATTACATTGAACCATTTATGGAAAATATTCCTCTTTATATGTACATTAAGAAAGTATAACTAATTTTTTTTAAATCAAACGTTTATTTTTGGACATGCTACAACCTCATTTGTACACTTTGTGGGACATTAGCTCTTATAATGACACAACATATCATTGCTGATTTGCTTAGTCAATTGTCATTAGACGTAACAATTTGTAGTTCAAGTGTAGGCCGTAGAATATTCAATAGACGAAAACTATTGAGGTTAAACATACAATTAATAGATAAGCATCGTCATTTATATGCGAAATCCGGAAGGTTGAATCGATCTGTGAAGAAGAAGAATTTATTTTATTTGACCTGGCAGATATTTCAAATAATACAAACGATACATCCATGTCAAATTATAAATTTACATAGTGCAAGTTATAGACTTATGATAAACTATTACAAAAAATAGGGATCAGGAGACACCTCTAAGACGTTGATAGTCGCTGTCGAGGAGCCACCTAATAAACCAACATTAAACTAAATAGCAGGTGACTGGACATGTATGTTTATAATGACACTTTCTTAATAAGTACCGATAGTTCTTTTTATTCAAAATTTATAAAATTAAACGACATATGTTATAATCAGTTTCTGTGTTCTTTGTATGGCCCCGTCTCAACTTTCGCATGGGAGCGGTGCATAATGCATGTTAATTCGGAATTTCACGGGTTTAGTTGGGCTAAATGTAAATCGAATTGCTGGACCTTAATTTGGTACGTTTGGATTGGTGAAGTATTCCTTAATATGTTTTTCTTCTTCTGATGTTTTTCATTTTATATAATGAAATACGATTTTGATGATGCGTCTCTTTTGTGTTATGGCTGTTGTGTTCAATCGACGCATTGGCTGTAATGATAAAACACGTAGCGCCAGAAGGTCAAGGTCTGCCCATCTATCTCTGACCTGGCCATCGACCTTAAGAACAGTGATCATTTCTTGGGTGGTTCAAATAACACCAGGCAGAATAAATAGGATCAAGGGAGATATGGTCTCCGAAATAGGTGCATAAGATCAGTTATTTCGTATCGACAATGGTCGTCATTCGGCCCACGGATATTACATGCAGAGAAAACAAGCAATTGACGGTTTCAACGACATATTGCTGTTTGTACACGAAATAAATCAATAATCACGTGTTTACAGTACGCCGGGCTGTCAAGACGTAACCTTGCCCATTCATGTTTGCTATTGGTTCTTTTCGCTAGCGCAAGGCGGCGCGAGCGACAGTTCATTCATGAAACCGATGGCGGTCGTTGCTGGTCGAGGGTTGTGTGCTTTATATAATTCTACGCAAGTTGATTCAGGAATCGTAAAGCCGAGTTCCACGTGTGTCAACAACCGCTACGAGGGTTTGGAGAAGCGTCGCCCGTGACCCGAATCCTCTATGTCGCACTTGAGCTCCTGTTTGACTTTGCAGGGTCCTCCAGCCGAGTGTCACAACAGGCAATTTTGGGCTAGTGTGTTTACCCTTTAACTCAATAGATATGTTTACAGGCTGCGCAGTAATTGATTTAGTCCAGAATGTCACCCACTCCACGAGAGCGATGCACTCCGCACCGTTTACCCCCACCGAGTAGCTCTCATGTTGCAAACAAGTACCGATATTAATATTTTATGATGATTCTTTTGTTTGCACCCCTCCACCATCCACCTCGAGCATGTCAAGGTCAAAACCGCTTCGTTTTCCCCGTTGCACCACTCCCTCCACGAGCTACCCTCGTTTGATGATGCGATATGTTTAATGCGGCAAACCCTGTTTCGTTCTAATTGCATGAAAGATCGTTATAATGTCTACTGTTAATAGGGACTACACATTGAACGAATATCATAATCAATAAATTAAAATATTTAATATAATAAAGTTAGCCAATATGAAACCATGCGGTACAGGACATTTCTGATACCGGACATAACATAATTTTTATTTACGGAATTACGGATCGTGATGTAACGTCTTGTTTCGGCAATGTGTTTCCGTTTTGTGGAATTTCTACAAAAGCCGGTTGCTGATGAAACTAAGTAATGGGAATCATGACAGTTAACTATAATTTATATAATTTAAAATTACACATAACCTGCTACTTACGATTAAGCACTTTACGCAAGTTAAATAATTTACAGACTTTTGTCATTGTTTACTGTTACCACGCGTTGGCGTCAACGAAGATTACACTTATGATCTGCAAGGTATAGTTCGCATTACTTGAACCACCAAGCAGTATAGGCGCTCTGCCAGTAACTAGTCAGAAACACCATGAAAACACTCGAGGTAATCCAAACGGTATGCATCTGTATACTGTTGTACACTTGTCCAGTTACATAAACTCCGCATAACAACACATAGTAGTTGGACTACACCAGCGCTTCCTGGTTTCTCGGTAATACTACTTGTCCGTTAAAAGAACTTTCACCGTCGCGGATGATATCTGAACAATGGGGCGGGAAGGAAATTCATATTGGGAGGGGCTACTGGAGCTTCAGCACACATGAACATTTTTCGCCGTCTTCACATCTTCCTTCACTTTGTGGCTGCCTCGGTTTGGGTCGACTACCCCCCGCCCCGGAGAAATTCCAGGGAGGGCAGCTGCATCTTAATCATATTCCATTTGTTTGGTTGTTTTGTTTCTCCCAGCATGACCAATGTAAACTTGCAGTAGGTCTAGTAAATTGGGAAGACGGGACAGCTTGACAGTTTACACCATTAAGACCAGGCGCTCGTGAGTAGTCTTATTGAAAAAGTTATGATATCTTATTTAGTCTGGCTTACATAATATCGTCACACGTTGTACCTTGGAACAAGAGTGTACAGAAAATGACATTCGACCTTTACGACTATTCATAATTCTGAATGAAACGTGAACAACACTTTCGAGTAGAATTTGTGACGATATTTATAGCAACTAAAGTAGCAATCGTCCCAATCGATCAATCAAAGAGGCCGTGATGCCTATTTATAATTGTTATTTTTGGCAAGTGACTGACAGCAGTGATGGATGAATTGCGCATATTACTCGTTGAACGTTTACATATCAATTAAAATACGGCAAGAGAGAGAGAGAGAGAGAGAGAGAGAGAGAGAGAGAGAGAGAGAGAGAGAGAGAGAGAGAGAGAGAGAGAGAGAGAGAGAGGGAGAGGGAGAGGGAGAGGGAGAGGGAGAGGGAGAGGGATACATAGAACCGCATAACCAGGAATACAGACAGAACAACGGATTCGTATTTAATCAATAAATGGTGTGAGACACTGTCACTGGGCAACACTGAAGAACTGTTTGCAAACACGCAGCTAGTTGTTTCGGGTTGACAAAATGGAGCAAAGCTAAGAAGTAGGATTAACTGTGTCGTTGTGATTTAATCTTAAATGCAAATTTTAGATATAAACTGTTTACAGCAGAACATGTAAGTATTGTGTGGTAAATGTTTTGTTTTACCAATTTTTAGTGCTGACTAGAATGTGTTTTACCAATTGTATGTACATTACTAATTTTACTACTGGCATTTCAATGTATCACCATCAGCATCATCATCACCATCATCTTTGTGCAACCGTAGTGTCTCGTGGTTTTGTTTTATCATACATTATACCATGTTTACCATAAGGTTATATATTTGTATTATTTTAATTTTTTGACATGGATGTATTGTATGTATTATTTGAAATATATGGGTCAAGTAAAACAAATTCTTCTTCTTCTTCTTCTGCCAGATGTTGCTTTTCCAGTAGTCGTCTAGTTCGTCTCTCCACTGTCTCGCCGGTCTTCCTCTAGATTGTTTCCCTTCGTAATGTCTCAAGGTAGTGATTCTCGATGTCCACCAGTTACCTTGTAGTTTATTGATGTGCGCTGCCCAGATCCATTTCTGTCTTCTGATTTGTTCTATCACGTCTATTACTTTTGCCTTCTCTCTTCCCCAGACATTTGTTTTTCTCTCCCGATATGTGACGCTTAACATACTTCTTTCCATCTTTATTTGTGCCGCTGACAGCTTGTTCTTTGAGTGGTTGGTGAGTGTCCATGTTTCCGCGCCATACGTCATCGCTGGAAGTATGCACGAATGGTAGACTTGTCTCTTCAAGCAGGTTCCAAAGTCATCCTTTAATATGTCGCGGTGTTTGGCGAATGCTGTCCAGCCGGCCATAATTCTTCTTTGAATCTCCTTGCCTTGTCTGTATCGCTGTCCCATGTAGACGTATCTTTCAACGTTCTCTATCTGCGTGGTGTTGATATTGCTGTGTGTGTGTGTGTGTGTGTGTGTGTGTGTGTGTGTGTGTGTGTGTGTGTGTGTGTGTGTGTGTGTGTGTGTGTGTGTGTGTGTGTGTGTGTGTGTGTGTGTGTGTGTGTGTGTGTGTGTGTGTGTGTGTGTGTGTGTGTGTGTGTGTGTGTGTGTGTGTGTTATTTTCTAGCATCAATTTGTCTTCGAAAATGTTCATCTTCAGATCTTGTTTTTCACTTTCATCAGCTAGCTCCTGCAGTTTGTTGTAGTTCTTGCGGTTTTGTAGCGCATGTTAGTATGTTGTCGGTAAAGCGGAGATGTTATCGCTTCGGTTGTAATGCAACACTAGCAGACGGGTAGTCAATACCATCTTTTTTCATATGACGTGGAAGATGGGCATCACTTGACAACGGCAGGAGTCGATGTCTGTCGGGACATGTTCGACGTAATTTATACAGCATCAAGTGGCATGTTGAGAGCGCATTCCCTATGTTTGCAGCAAGTGAAGCAGGAATGCTTCCGGACTGACAGGTGTGGAGGGTACATACAACACACTAATTTTCTAAGATATTTCCCATACGAATAGAGAGCAAACAGTATTTATAACGATGTGAATTGTTTGTATGTGAAATGAAAGAATAATTGCAGTGAAACTAAAACCAAGTAGATATTTACTTTGTTTAAAACATCAATTAAATCATCATGAACAAACAATGAACAACAATTATACACACACACACACGCACACGCACACGCACACGCACACGCACACGCACACGCACACGCACACGCACACGCACACGCACATGCACATACACACAAACACATACACACACATACACACACAAACAAACACACACACACACACATACACACACACATATATTCAACACACTAAATTTCTAAGATATTTCCCAATACGAATAGAGGTCAAACTTTATTTATAACGATGTGAATTGTTAGTATGTGAAATGGAAAATAAGTTATTCAAACAGTTAGAATAATTGCAGTGAAACTACGACCAAGTAGATATTAACTTTGTTTAAAACATTAAATAAATTCATCATGCACAAACACTGAACAACAATTATATATATATAATTGTGTGTGTGTGTGTGTGTGTGTGTGTGTGTGTGTGTGTGTGTGTGTGTGTGTGTGTGTGTGTGTGTGTGTGTGTGTGAGTAATATGTTTACGCGCGCGCGTAAATACGTATGTATGTTATGTCATGCGTTTTATATAGATGCACATAAACACACACGCGCGCGCGCACGCACACACAATATTATTATTATTATTGTGCAAATTGTTCATAACACTAAACATGTACTTCACACCTGGTAGTAAGACTAGCTCTTCAGTTGTTTACGACACAGACATGTGCGTAATACAGATAAGTGTATGACTTTGGGCCCAATAAGTGGATAAGCTACGTCCGGCTAAGGTACACTTTATGTAACACTATTCTCAGGTGCGAACATTTTAAACATGACGTAACAGAATGTGAACAGAGGGACTTTTTCAAAATAATGTTACTAAATTTTAGACGTATTGACATTTACGAAAGAAAGTGCAAGTTTTCAATTATATGTTAAAATACAAAAAATACAAGTGTGGTTACAAATAAATGTATCGAGATTGAGTATTATGAATTGTTTGAGTAAACCTTATAATTATGAAAACATATTGTTGTCCTTGAACTGTGATTCTACTTTGTTGTATCTGGCATAATTTGTGTAAGTATATTGTTTTTTACAAACAGTGCGTGTGTGTCATTACACATTACGGGACACACAGTAATCAAGATAACAAAACGACATCGATCTAAACAGTACATAAGCACAATTGCCCACCCCTCATTTCGAGGATATTATATCAGTTTATATAGAGAAGTAAACGTATATTTCTTCTGTATTCCAACAGCGTTGGATATCTAAAGTATTATATTCGTCGCACCATTCTTCTCCGATGCTACGACGTATGTCGTGCGGACGACCCACTCGCTCCATCTCTCGTACCACACTCGTAGTAGACACACTAAACATTTTACAGATGAAGACAGACATATTTGTCCCACAACGCACATCTGTGAGCGGATTACTGAGACCACTTCTGGGTCGAGATTCCAGAGATTGCATTCGTCACTGCCACAACGGCGTTCTCAATCAACCAAGAGAGCATAGCATATGATAAGCGGATTGCGTAGTTCATTATGGATGCTAATCCACTATGAACACCAATCGATCTGTAGTGCCGTCTAAGCGGCTACCAAATGACACCAATGTTAAGACAAGATCAGATTTGAGACAGAACGCCCCAAACTATATCAATAAAAGTCGCTTCTTCGCCACGAAGCGCTCGTAAGTCAAGTAGACAAACACAGCCCTACAGTTCCGCAATATTTATGAATAATATTCGTACTTATGAATAGTTCTTCTGAACCGTAGTAAACTGATCTCGTGTTATGAAACAGTTCATGCATATCATTAGCGAATACCAGAAATTACAATGACTTAACATAGTTAAGGATATTTACTTTTGTATATTGTTAAACAAGTATTATATTAGACATTTCGGCAACATAACAAACTTATAATAATGGCACGATCTTAAGTTTGATTAAAGGCCGTATACAATTAATTGATGCAAACATTTGTCAATTTTAACGCGAAAATAATAACCTTAATCAAACTATCCTGTTTGTTATACAAGAAAAAATATATACTGGTACCTATTGGATGCTTATATTGTTTTGAAAATCAGACAACGAAAGTACTATTATATATATATACATACACACACACACACACACGCACACGCACACGCACACGCACACACATTGGTTTCTGTCTGGGCTTCACAACCTTTTTAATTTAACGGCACACTTTCGAGTTTGCTTGATCGTCGAGGCATACCAAAAAAGTTTTACAAGGACGTTTACACGGGAGAAATGAGCGGTTCTGAACGGAACTAACAGCAGGAACCCGCTGCAGTTTTGCCATGCATAGATCCAAACGTTAAGCGCCTTTCTTCTTCAAGGCTGGTCCTAGTTTCTCACGTTTGTTAAACAGTTGAATAAGTTTTTCGGCGATTGTATATGCCTGTTGTTGCTTTCATTTTTAACACCATTAACAATTTAACACTGGGTTTCATGGGACATTTTATCTTAATTCTGCTTCAACAACAGCTTTAAGTAACTAATGTTCTTGTAAATTCATAGTGGGAACCATTGTTCGGAATCATTATTTTATTTTATACGTCTTCTTACAAATGTGACACTTCTCTTCTAATTCTGTGGAGTGAAACAAGGGACGTTATCACGTTTGTCTGGTTCATGTACATAAGAAATACCGTTTCTAAGACAACCAACTCAGTTATATGCAGTTGAATAAGAGAGAATATACTATGTGGATTAAGTAAACGTGTGAAACAATAAGATGGATCCTACATTCGCTTGAATTAGTATCAGACTAGAAACTTGATTAAATTGTCGCTACACATTCTTTTACATCGCCTTAATAGACGTTTTGGTATATCTGGCACGGCTCTTCAGTGGTTTAGTTCATATTTTTCAGACCGATACCAAAGCATTAACATATCTGGCTCACTGGCTTGTCCATTTGGTGTCCCACAAGGTTCTGTCTTTGGCCCTGTTCTGTTTAGCATATACACTACATCCCTTAGTCGAGTCATAACTAATCATAATATAAATCATCATTTGTATGCTGATGACACACAGGTGTATATATCACTTTCACCAACTGATACACAGACATCTCTATCAACTTTAAATGACTGTCTTACTGACATCTTGCTGTGGATGGAAGCAAGTAAATTGAAGCTAAATCCAGATAAAACTGATCTAATTGTTCTTGGCACAAAACAACAACGAAACAAGGTTGTTAACTACTTTCCAGTTAAATTGCTTGGTAATGATACGTCACCATCAAAGAGTGTTCGTAATCTAGGTGTTATCTTTGACAGTGATTTCAGCTTTAAGCAGAACATTTCTCAAATATGTAAATCCTGTTTCTACCATATACGTGATTTATTTGTCTTTATCTACTACTAAAACAATATCAGTATCTCTAATTAGCAGTCGTTTTGACTACTGCAACTCACTCCTAAACGAAATTGCTAAAAAGGACATAGTTAAACTCCAACGCGTACAGTATTGTTTAGCACGTGTAGTACTAAAAGCACCTCATTTCTCAACATCTCTGCCCCTACTTAGACAGTTGCATTGGCTTCCAGTTACATATCGAATACAATTCAAATTAGCCACTATCACATATCGTACCTTTTCTACGCAACACCCATCCTATTTCTTTAGTCTCCTTGGTTTTTCCGATATCCCCAGGAATCTCAGATCATCTGTTTCACGACTTTATGTTCCGAAAACTAAGCTTAATATCGGCAAACGTGCTTTTATCTGTAGCCTCACCCAAAATTTGGAATCAACTCCCTATCGCTTTAAAATCATCTGAAACTATAAATACCTTCCGTAAAAAACTAAAGGCTAATTTTATTTGAAATTGCATTCCCACCCTAACCTTCGGCGGTCCCTTACTCTAATGACGACTCTTGCGTGTCCCTGTTAATGATTTTGCCCAATGATTCTTGTATGTTGCGCCTCTGAGCTCAGATTCCTGGGGATTTAGGCGCTATAGAAGTTAGTCATTATTATTATAACTCAGCGAAAATGGCATAAGTCTGCCATTAACGTAAATCACGACAGCTGTATAAATAACATCGGCACGTTCGAAATGTCAGGCAATTATGAGGACATGTTAATCAAAGGCCATATTACTTGTGACTTACGTTGCCATTACTTAAGCTCGTCGTTTCTAAAATATATTATACACCCATCGTTCAATTACAAGCAAGTGAATTAGACAGACAGATAACCCGCGTAGGTTTACTAGTGCGCGTAAATCCTCTTGTCTATTTGTTGCTTGGTTGTCACAAGACGGGTTTTAGGATGGAACCTTCTGTGGACACGAAGGCCGGAAAGCGCATAAAATAGCTTGATGGTGGCAGTAAGTGAGGAAATAACAAAGCATGGAACTACAGGTTTCCGTTGAAAGAGATGAAGAAAGCAGCAACACAATAGAGTGCGTTGGTGTGATCCTTTACTCCAGCTGGTGCGCAGAGCACTACATAAAGTAGGCCTGACTGCATGGTTATCAATATGGTGCATTCAGTGGTAGTCGACATGACATATTCACGTTCTATCGACGTTATTTGCACCTGAATCTGAGGATCGCCGCCATCTTGGAAGATGTCGCCAGTCTTGGTTACTCGTGCTGCTCGATTCTCGGTCAACTCTTCTCCGTCGAACTCACTAGTTCAGATTGTTTCGTGAGCAGGCGATCGACTATGTTTCATGTTTTTCTTCGAACTGAACACAAGTGTGACGCGCTGGACACCTTTTACCTGCGTGTCCAAGTAGACGTGTAGACGACACACGAAGCCGTGCGTGGGCTTCGTCGCAAACAGTATTGTCTTCTTGTACTTGTCGTTAGCTCTCCGTCATTACCGTCCCTCTCTCTCCATCGCTCTCGCTCGCATCTTTTGTTGACGGTCAGACCTAACGAATGGCATAATTTACGTTAGTGGATTTTATTTTTCATATCAATGCGTTTTTTTTACTTATGTTACACCGCGTGATAATTCTCTATATAATATTGTCTAATGGAGAAAGCCACGTCTAGACAGAGGTTTCGGTGCGTGTTGTTCGCGCGTGTGAAGTTAATGCAGGCCTACTTAGATTGTTCGACGTACAATAAATAAGAATAATAGTTATTTAGTTTCTAAGAAATCGTGAAACAAACTATAAAATTATTCGGGAAAACTTCAACTTTCCATATGTAAACTTATTCATACTTTCGCAAGGTATGTTATATAAACGATCAACTTAATTTTTCCTTCGATAATTAAAAAAAGTGCATCCTCAATAAGTTTTTTTTCGCTCTTATCATTTCAATTTGTTGTTGTTGCGAAAAGGCTTTCATTGCATTCTAAAAAGCATATGATTGACACATTAAGAGGTTTAAGCCTAAATTTCGACTCGATATTAATTGGCTTTGGCAAGTTATCAGGTGTAACGACCAAAGGCAATTATTTCTAGCATTGATACAACATTATTGTACGCCTACGTACTCTTTTTATTAAGCCCACTGCGGATATTATTTAAAATGTTCACACACTAAATACATGGATATGAAAGAACCGGATATGTGTTAGAATGCAGCAGATGAGGAAGCAGATTTAAGCTGACTGCATGTGCAGCATGTTAAACCTACTTAATACATTTGCCATCAACATATTTGAACACTAGAACTTAGTGTAGATGAAAATCAGCATTGGTTATGATAATAATATATTTTATTTAATATTGCGCCAGATCCAATTATAAATTGTTCGTGGCGCTTTACAACATGTAGAACCCAGATAGAGGTAATAATGATGGCTAAATAAATATGCATTTTCTAAAAGAAATTCTTAAAAAATTTAGATTAGTAAAATACAAATAAATACAGTAATTAAATAAATATACTAAAATAATGATCATAGCTACAGTTCTATGTAGAAATAAAACATTTTCAATTCATTTAACTGAACTAATGTACATGTAGGTATAAAATAAATATATAAATAGGTTAATTAATACATAAGCATGCCTTGAAAGTAGAGAGACAATCAGACGTTTTAATGTCATTAGGCAGTGTTCCACAAAGTCGCCGTGGCGACCGCAAACGAACTGTCCCCAGCTTTGACATAGTCCGCAGGACCGTTAACATGTTATTGTTGGTAGAGCGCAGGGCTCTTGTTGGTTTGTATGGGCATACAAGGTCGCATAAATATTTCGGGGCATCGCCATGCACAGCTTTATATGTAAACATTAACAGCTTAAAGTCGATTCTGTGTGCTACAGGCAACCAGTTAAGAATGCACAATAAAGGCATGTAGCTATCACTCCGAGGGCGGCGTAGGATCAACCTAGCAGAAGAGTTGTGCATTCTCTGCAGTCGAGCGATGTTGTTGACAGAAGTGCCGTATAGAAGTGAATTGCAGTAATCAAGCCGTGATGTAATAATGGCGTTGACGACACGTTCCTTTGTCGCCGTTTGGAGATGACTCATCTGGTTAATACGGCGCAGGTGAAATGAGCACACACTGACGATGCTTGAAACTTGCTTCTTAAAATCGAGGTGGCGATCCATAACGACACCAAGGTTACGAACACATCTTGAGGCAGTAATCGTAACATCTCCTACGCTTATCACATTGCCGTCAATAAGCGCAGCGGCAGTCTTTGGTAATACGGGGAGATATTCCGTTTTATGACAGGTGTAGTTTCGCCGTAATAAACTGCAAAAGGGCCAGCAAAGTGCCAGATTCCCCGTGAGCTTTATTGATGGCACCGCAGACCACACACAATATATACGGCAACGGCGCACGGTATTACTACGTACGAAGAACGGTCATAACCGCAATAATCGTGTTAAATTATTAGAAATTACTGTGGGCAGTCGCAGACCCACTTCGAAGAAGACAAATACAGTATATGAATATAACAACAGTAGGCTATATGTAATGGATACGGGTATAATGTCGCGACGCTAAGTGACCGATAGGGCCTACATACTACGGCTTTAATTGGAATATGTTGAATGTTTGTTTTCACATTACGGCCACGGCATAAGTAAAATGAAACCTGACTGTTAAGGTCACCCTCGGGAATGGGTCAACATGACCTGAATTGTGCGGTGACCGTATTAGCCGCTAGCGGGACAAATTATGTGTGCTTTACTGTTATAAAACTGAGTTGGGACTGTCCTTAATTGCAAGGTGACTGTATTAAAGACGCGACCCGCAAAGCGAGGTAAGACTACGTTTTTTAAATAGACAAACATCTTAAAACTAATTTCCATGTCTTATTTATGTTCTGAATGATTTATGTTTACATCAATATTGCAGGTCTTTATCTAGGCCGCTGCCTCTATCCTAATTATACTAATCTGAAGCTTTACATAATCCTGCAGTTTAGTTTTAGTAAACACTACACTCGAAACGTGCAAGCACATGGGAGCTACAACTTCGTATACACGCTTACGTAAATATTCTTCTCACTGCGCATAGATGAAACGGATTACCCGGATAATATTATTAATATATGAATAAAGTTTATGTTATTATAATATCGTGGGCATGTAGAGGGAGGATTTATCTAAAGAGGGCCCTACTTTGAACCGTTTTTTGTTTCCATGCTACAACAGACAGAGTGCGATATATTAAATTTTAAAGGGCGCTGTAATATTAAAAACACATTATTTTAAACTCATTGGTGGCCTATTATGTTATGGTACTAAATGCAAAGCAGATAGGCTGCTGCGTGCAATAGAATTTACCTATCCTGATGCTGAATATGTGATGCGTTCGTGCATTCCGGCGTATAGGTATGTTTTTGAAATTCTGGCCACAAAAGTGTTTCTTTACGACGGAAGCATGACACATTTTCGAAAGTTACAACATGCGGGAATGTTTGATTTGTGAGATGTTACGCAGCATTCGAACTACCCAGATCAATACTTGTGAAGCCAGATAAACATTGAAATGAGATTATATCATACTGAAATATTTATTTGAAGAAACTTAAAAACAAACGCTCAGTTTCGGTCGCTGTGATTGACACTATTGCGAGCAAATGTTGCGGTATTATAGAAAATGCTATGTTCCGGAAAAAACTTCCATAGTAATATTATCAAATTCAAGCACTGCCACAGGTGATTTACTGATTGGCCGTTTAAACTGCTGTGGAACCGCAAAGCCAAGCCTCAGTCAAGATGATCTGCCTCCATTTCATGTATCCAATACATTTTTTTATTGGACCGATTGGCCGTTTAAACTGCTGTGGATCCGCAAAGATAAAGATGACCTGCCTACATACATGTTAAGTCTCCTGCATTCGCCGGGAAACTCCCGGAAATCCACCAAATCTCTCGATCTCCTGGAAAGGAGAATCAATCTCCTGGGGCTGGACCCTGATTTTCAGTGAAACCCAAACAATGTTTTGTCTGTCTTATTTTAATTAAATTATGCATTGCCTTGACTAAACAACAACAACTGTTTAACTGTAATCTTCTTGGATCTTGCCTGTTGTTGATATTGCATATAAGTTTTAGACGAGCACCGTGACCCGCACTTGCGGCCGCGGGTTACATATTATCGCGCACCGTCAGCTTGTCCATCTTGTAGAACGAAGTATAATCCGTTTCAATCTACACTCAAATAACGTCAGTCGATCCATCTACACTATGTATACGTTTTGTTTAATCCATGTATGTATGTAAATGTTAGAACTGGAACACATTATAAATGAAAAGATGTATTTTATAACATCAAATGCTCCACCAGCAAGGCCAAATGTCAGAAATAGTAAATTAATTACGCATGCCTCCGTCACCCAGGCCATGGTAACAAACTGTGAAGAAAATACAATGCTAAGTTCTGGTTCTTATACTTGTGAATGTTGTATACGTTTGTAATAATATATTTGTAATAAAAGAATATGTATATACTGCCTGTATGTAAGGTTCGTCGCACCATAACAATATATATTTAATGTATGAACACATATGCCTAGAACATCAAATTAGTTTTTAAAAAATGTCTTTCTACCATACATATAAAGCCACAAACATTTTAGTTTACATATAATTTATTTAATTATTTTATGTCCACATATAATTTATTTAATGTAACACATTAAATACATATTAAAATGCTGTTGTGTGTCATTGATTTAAGAGCACACGTGCAATGCATTTGGAAATAAAGCTGATCTGTGACCATTTTTTATAACATGAAATACTTAGATTAATACACAATTCCTGAGACCCCCAATTTCCTGATATTACAAGACCCTCCAATTTACGCATAAATATCATGCATTGGCATTTCTGAAACTTAACGTTTGATTAAAACATGGTTATTAATGTCTATGGAAAGTAGTCTTTATTGTTATATTTTAATCCGATTTACGTATATATGCCCGATTTTCTGAGACCCTCTGATTTACGCATAAATGCCCGATTTTTCGAGACCAAAAGGGAAAGCTTGATGGAAGTCACGCACAAAATTGTTATTGGACACATCAAATGTAGGTAGGTCATCTTGAACTTTAATCGGCCATCCAGTAAATCACCTGTGCTTGATAATGTTATTATGGACGTTTTTTCCGGAACATAACATTTTCTATAACACCAAATCATTTGCTCGCAATATTGTAAATCACAGCAACCGAAACTGAGCCTTTGTTTTTGTAATAAGTAATACGTACTGTTAGGCACTCCTAATTTGCTTATACGGATATGTTTTTCTGTTGCGGCGACCACTGGAAAACATGTTTTTGTCAGTCCTCACCTGTCTTTACACTTTATTCGGGACACTTACTGCTGTAAATGTTGCAACTAAGATGCGTTCCTGCACAATGCTTCGTACTATTGCATGGGCTGTAGCACGTTGGTGTCACCAACGATGACGTGGACAAGTAAAATATACGACCAGCCGCCCAAGTACCACTGTAGAAAGCATACGGCCGTTATCACGCGCACTCTTTGCTTCATAAATCACCCTTCCTGTAAATTCGACACAAAGAGACAAGACCCAACCCACGAACGACTAAATACGACACTTCTCGTTAATAAATGGACAGCAGAAATACAATTAACATTTCGCAAGAAAATGTAAACGCGCAGTATCACGAACTCCCATTCATCAATAAGTCGACACCGCTCGCAACTCCTATTTCGCAGTCCCTGGTTATTATTAGTCTGTGCTTGCCTTGCTGGTTAACTCATGTGCAAATAGCTGTTGGTTTCATTTAATTAAATAGCTGACATTCTTTGGATAGTTCGATTTCATTTCGCATAGCGTTGTTGGATTTGTTTTAGGGAGATAAGTTTTTCCACCCCTAACAACTCTTCAGCATCATCCGACATAGCTGCGGGGCCCATGGGACCGGAGAACTTCTGTCGAGCCCGCAACTGCTGCAAGTCACAGGCCTGGTTGCTCCCGCGCGGTTATTGAATATCTGCCGATCTTGCCACATTGGTATAAAACAAACATGAATTACTTGAAGTGCTGCAAGGATGGAACGAGGTGTTCTAAAAGCATGGGCTGGAGATGATTAGTTTTGTTAAGACTGAAATGGTGAGGATGGGAATAAGAAAGAAGTGTTCAACATCAGGTTGGAGGTGAAGAAGACCAAGCAGACCCAAGTTATCGGTGATATGCGTTTGTAGTTGAGTGCGACGAAGGATGTATTCAAGAAAGTGGGAAGAAACATGGGGCAGACGTGTTCAGATGGGAAGACTAGTAATTAAAAATGGGCCAAGAGGCCCTGAAGTCCTTTGGACTAATACGTCTATATGTGACCCCAGCTGACCAAATGAGTGATAAGACGGAAAAATTGTAACATTGTTTTCTTTCATCCTTGTATAGATTGGGTAGGGTGCTTTACACGGTTTCAAAAATTATGACTGCTACAAAAATTGGCGAAGTTATGGAGCATTGAACATGGTAGGGTTCAAAAAGTTAAAATGAAGAAAACGGCTACTGAAGTTTTACATTATACAGTGTATATGCAAATGGATTGCGTGGAAATATTACATGCATGACATTCAAATGTGGCACACAGTATGTATGTTATGTTGTAATGATACACTAGAAGTATAAATGTGCTGCTACAAAAACTTATCAATTTATGCCAAATGATGTCTTTATGTGTAAAACTAAGAGGACAGATTATTTGAGAGCAAAACGTAGCATCAGACACTGGACAGTGTGACTGCTGCATGGCTAAATGGATGCAATGGTTAGTTCTTCTGTCAACTATCCTTTTCACACAAGCCTATAGGTTTAGTGGCTGCCAGCACACTACTGAGCCTAAACTACCATACAGGTGTGAAAAATGTCCTGATGTATTTGAACCTGAGCCACTAATTAACCAAGCAGTAGCAGAGCAGTTTTATAATAATACTAATCGACAAGTTAAGTGGCAGTGATCTTCTTTTTATCATTCATGTGATGTTTATTGTGAGCAGGGCGGACAAATGGTTATCATACGTGGACAGATACAGAAAGAAACTTGACGTTTTCTATAAAAAGAACATGTTTGCCTATCAATGGCATGTATTTCCTAATGTTGCCGTTTCTGCCGGGCAGAAATCAAGCAACCCTGTAGGTTATTATTAATGAATAATCATAGTTACAGACCATAATGGGTTATGATGGAAGTAAAATGTTGACATGTTTACTGTTCACTTATTGCACCAAGTCTTGCATTTAGAGAAATAATTATAGTAGAAAATAAAATGTTGTTTTTAAATACATGCATTGATGAGAAACTGGGAATTACTTTTCTGTGGTCTAAGAATAACTAATTTCACAAACTTCCTGCTTATATAAAACAACTGCATAACAATTGAAATCCATGCAAGACATAGACTCCTCATGACAGATGTTTTGGGAAAGGGAATAGCTTCCCAGCCAGCACCCACTAGACCCCTGGACAGTTAGACATACATTTTAAGGGGTCTTCCTGAAACAACCAAATGTATGTCAACCATTAGAAGAGTTGACATAGTCCCACTATAGACAAGAAATCTGTATTTGATTGAATCATTCTAGTATCATCAGCATATAGTAGAACATACATTTTCAAGAAAATGTCTACGTCATCATCACTAAGGTCGTTTTAAATTTCACTAGCTGCCATGTCAAGTCCCTTATAATTATGACTAACAGAGCCTTTTAAAATAATTCAGGTAAATAGCAAATAACAAAGGAGACAAGTGTTCTCCTTGTGGTAACTCTACATCACATGAAAAGAAGGTTGACACAGCTCCCCAAAATGTGAACACTATCTAGTGATGTGGTTTTGAGAAGGGCCCTCAGGACTATCCCCTAGCTGCCAGAAAAGGAACCTGGAAGCCTCTGCCAGTGACCAATTACAGATTAGTCAGTTTCCACCAGGCGGATCTGCCCTCCACAGTGAGGTGTGACAGATGTTGTAGGAAAAGGGATTAGCCATTAGCTGCTCCTGCAGTAGACAATTTAGTCAACAAATTTAGCATTTTAGGGGACCTCTGGTGCCCTTAGAATGATTCAATCAAATACAGATTTCTTGTGTATAGTGGCACTACCCTAGGAGATGTCTATGCAACATTTAAGAACAACTTACTGAAAAGTTTTTGAAATAACAGAAAAGACAACCTCTGATCCATGCAAGTGACAGATGTTGTTGGAAAAAAGGTTTGCCATCAAGTTATAAATAGAGCTGCTGCTGTAAAGGACAATTTAGTTAGCAAATTTAGCATTTTAGGGGCCCTTTGATGCCTTTAGAATGATTCAGGCAAATACAGATTTCTTGTGTATATAATGACACTACCACATGAAATGTCTATGTAAAATTAGAGTTTCTTAAGAGTTTTTGAAAAAATAGGCAAAATTTACCAGTTTTGGGGTCCTTTTTTGGGGGTCATTAGTTGCCCTTAGATTGATTAAATCAAATACATATTTCTTGTGTACAGTGACGCTACCACATGAAACGTATATGCAAAATTATAAAAAAAAGTTGCTGACCAGTTTTTGAAAAAATAAGCAAAATGTATTTTTTTTACCACTTTTGGGGTGCTTGGAGGCCCTAGGGAGCCCTTAGAATGATTCAATCAAATACATATTTCTCGTGCATAGTGGCAGTGCCCTAAGATATGTCTATGCAAAATTAGAGAACAAATTGCTGAACGGTTTCTGAGATATGGCAGCTAACAGCAGACGGCGGACACAGAGTGATGGCAATAGTCCGTTGGACCTTCGCCATCTGAACAAAAAAATTGTATTATTATATTGATGTTACCTTTATTTGTGCACACTACACCAAACAGAGCCACACACATTTTCCACAGAGGCTCAGCAAATGTTCTTGCGTAATATGTATTATTTATACAAACGATTAGTCTGATATAATTGGCACACAGTGATGTCACGATTACAATAAATAATGGCAAAACAAATTACTTTATTGATCGACCAGTCCAAAAAACAAATACAAAGTAAATTTGGGATTAAATGTTGAAGGAAAAATGCCATAGCGGGTTCACATTACAGGCATATCGAGCACTTAGACAGGTGATAAACTATGTTAATAAATAACCGTTGGGATGTTCGTTCTCAACAGTATCGTGTCACAGACGCAACAACACTGTCACAAGAGAACACGACAGGCAAACTAATGATGAGACAGGATCGCCTTGTTGACAACACATTCTTGGATCATCTCCAATAATGATGAGACGAATGGATCAATTTGTTGACAATTCCATTCTGGATCGTCTCCCACTAATATTGAGACGACTGGATCAATGTGTTATCTATCCCTTCTGAGATCATCTCCCAGTAATACTGACACCATTAGATTGACTTGATATCAGTTCTGTTCTGGATCGCCTCCCACTAATGTTGAGACCACTGGATCGATTTGATGTCGATTCCCTCTTGAATCATCTCCCACAGAGGACTGAAACAAGGAACAGCCAACTGTTGTAAGACAACACTTAATAACAGTATAATAATAATATCATAATAGTGTTTTTATATCAGACAAAAGTCCATTTGTACATACAACACAAATAAATTAAAAAATAAGTAATAAATAACTAAAATACAAAGATATAGATACACGAAATAAAAATAGATGGTTAATAAGATACATATAAAATGTGCGTTCAACTTTAAGTATACAATTAGGTAGTCCAATATTCAAACATAGGACTTCTAAAATGTACATCAGTATAAAAATAATTCACAAAAAGTGGATTTTCAGACCGTTCAAGACGACATAGTAAGCTATATATGGAACACATACGTTCATTAAAAGATTTAACTCAGTTTGTAGCAAACATAAAAATTGCACTACAGCGTGATGACAAATTGTGTAAAATTCTAAAACTGTTTTATAGGCAACAGTAATACCTTTAAAACTGTTATTTTTTTAAATTTACACCAAAGACTTGAGGTGTACATAGTACCACAGTAAGAGAGAAATAGGTAAGTTTTAGTGGTAGAGCAGCAAAGGCGAAATTTCGTGCTAAGACGTTGGACTGAGCATATAGGGATCTTTTCTGTCTGACAATGTCGTCATCGTCAGTAAGATTATTGTTAATTATATGACCCAGATATTTGTATTCAATAGTGTGAGGTAAAGGACGATTATTGAGAGTGACAGGATGACTATTTTTCATGTTCTGAGGTTTGTTGTCAATAACCATACAATATGATTTGTTGGCATTATATGTTATGTTAAACATTTCGATATATGAGCATCTCAGTTGATTGATGCTTTTTAAATCCAAATTGGTTGGCATACGTTGTGAAGAAAATGGTAGCCCTTGATAATACTAAAGATTCAAATAATTTACTAGCAATTGTTGCAAGAGCAATAGGTATGTAGTTATTGTTATCAGACAAATCAGTTTTGTTTTTAATTATTTGAGCTATTATTGTGACCATCATAACATCAGGTAAAAACATACAAATTAACAAGCTGCTGAATAGCAGTGACATATAAACATGCAGTTTTTCATTAGCATACTTAAAATGTTCATTACTTATACAGTCATAACCAGGAGCTTTTCCTGTAGGTATCGCCCGAATTATTTCTTGTATTTCTTTAGCATCAATCATCATTTGGTCATTAAACTGCACATTGCTGCAATACATGTCAATTTTTTTAGTATGTGTTGGAGAGCCAGGTACAGAATTAAGTAGAGACTGGTAATGATGAAGCCACATATTCTTTACATTTTCGGCACCACATGCACCGCCAACATTGCTAGGATTTGGCAACTTGGCATTGTTCATTTGTTTTATATCTTCCCAGAAGTTTTTAAAGTCATTACTCCTTAGTTTTGAAGCAAGTTGTTTGGCTTTAAGGGCTTCAGCATTTTTTTCACAGTCTTTTATTATGTTTAAATTGAGCACGTTTGATTTTCATTATGTCATACAAAGTTCCATGCTGGGGACTCCCTCCAGACCACAATATGAGAAGACTCTCTAGCAACCTGGTGGGAGTCTCTGACCATATCATTCCAACCAGGAAACGGCGTGCTTTGAAGACATGTTATGCGTCTTAGTAGGTATTACTTCAGAGGCATCCCTGAGTGAATTAATAATGTCTTCATAAAATTTGCATACCAGTATCTGATGGGCTTCATCATTACAATTTGGGTCGGTACAGCGTAAAACATCATGAGGTACATCAATGGCAGATTGGTTTGAGTGTAATAGTTGTGAAGGTCTTGGTGAGTGGCAGCCCCCCACATAGGACAAGGCTGTTGAATTTGCTCCCGAGTGGATGCTTCAGAAGTAGGTAATAAGTTGACAGATATGGCAAAGCATAAGGGTAGGGGGTCCAAGGAGACACAATCATAATTAACTACCATATCAGAGATTGATGAGTGACTGGAGTGACTGCTGAGCACATGGTCCAGCCAGCTCCTTGAGCCATGAGCATCACTGACATAAGTAAAAGCATCAGAAGGGAGACACTTAATGTCACTTGGAATAAGGTTACATTCATTAATAAAAGCACTGAGAAGTGGAGAAAACAGACTGGGCTTGTTAATTTCCGCATTAAAATCCCCAATGATGAATATGTTAGCTGATTCAAATGAATCGCTTATAGCCTGTATCTTGCCTAAAAAAACTTGATATTCATCAGAATTGTCATCACTCTGATACGGTAAATATAGGTTAAGAATCAGAATAGTGGCATGATTTTCAGACCAGGGAGTCTTTTCTCATCGTCGTAAATTATAGGTTCAATAAATGGGTTGAGTGAACGTCTCCATAAAAAGCAAAGCCATGAGATAGGAAAGGCACTGTTTGGAGAGCCAATGTTCTTGCACTGCAAGAATATCACAGGATTTTAAAATGTTAAGCACGACGTAAGCACTGTTCCGTATGCTTCTGGCATTAAATGAAGCAATACGGAGTTGACAGTTTATAGGTGAGTAGAATCTGTTGTTGTGTGTTTCCTAGGCGGGAAGTACTGTCCAATCGTTGTTCCAGCAGGCCAGAGATTGGCATCATAGAGTAAGTTCGGTTTAGCAATGTCCACCCATAGTTTGAAGGATGAATAAGAGTCATGTTTAGTTGGTAAGCGTTCACATGAGCATTTCATGTTCAAAGTAGTTGTCACATAAGTAGAAATTTTGGCACAAGTTGTATCTGCGTGAAATCCTATTAAGGCGTATTCTGCAGATATGAGTCGAACAGGACCGTATTTGAGTCCACACTTGGTAGAATTGCCTGTAGTCATGGTATGTGGTTTATATTTAGATGAGGATGGCTTGGACATGTTGGAGAAGGCCGACCTGGACGTTTTTTTGCATTTCTTGCGACAATCATGGTCCACAGTGGTGGAGGAGTGGTGTTACCCGCGGTTGATGTTGGTTGTTGTAGAGCGGTTGACACATCATCAGCAGCAGGTTGTGGGGTTGACACAGCAGCATCGGCGGGTCGTGATGTTAATACAGCAGCAGTAGTGGCAGATCGTGATGTTGATACAGCATCAGCGGCCGGTAGTGAGGTTGATACAGCATCAGCGGCGGGTAGTGAGGTTGATACAGCAGAAGCAGCGGGTCGTGATATTGATACAGTGGCAGCGGCGGGTCGTGGAGTTGATACACCGGCAGGTCATGAGGTTGATACTGCAGCAGCGGCGGGTCGTGATGTTGATATAGCAGCAGAGTCGGGTCGTTGAGTTGGTAGTGCAGCAGCAGCAGCAGCAGCAATGGGTTGTGAAGTTGTAGTACGAGCAGGCTAGGTCACAGGTTGTATTGCTGGTATCAATGACGACACCAGCGTAGCAATTTGAGTAGACAATGCGGACACCGAGTGAGCGAGTTGTCTGTAGGATTCATCAGTGTCACACTGTTTATTTTTGCATAGAATGATTTCACGTGATAATGTACACATATCTACGTGATTAAAATCAATGCTTGGCAATTTACTAAGATCACGAGCGATGTACAGGCCTGAATATTGTCCGGATCGATTTCGTCAAGACGTTTTGAGATGTCGTCGACGTTGTGTTTATTTTTGTCAGACCCTTGTCGTTTAATACGACGATGTTTCGTTGGCACGGAGATGTGAGCATATAAAACGTCTTTGGCAGTTGCAATGTCATCATCTGTAAAATTGTCTAAAACAATGCGATTTAGGACAGATCGAGGCAAAATGTCCATTCGGTTGATATAGAAACATAACAGTCCATTGATGACGACGTTGTCGATCGCCATGACAATGGGCGATAATATAAGTAAAATCACAAATCGTATATAAAGTCTACAAAACCGCATATATCTCCCTAGATCAGATGCACAATGACCGATGTATTCGATATTTGAGCTTGTAATCCTTGGACACTCGTAAGCAACGCGTAAAAATGTGCGAGATTGACTTTAATGCAGACGCATGAAGATTTATGTCAGCTAGGAACTTTTTTGGCGCTATATAAAGTGGACAAAGTGTTGGCTGTCGAATATTCTGAACATAATTACTGTCACGTAGCTAAGACATGAATATCAACCATGGATAATTTCTGAATTCATGTATAAATAATTCAATTCTCGAAACAACCAATGACATTTTTTGCTAGGGTCTTACTTGCATCCGTCCAAGACAGTGATTTTTGATTGGTTATATCAATTGAGACTTATTTAACAACTAATGTTCAGCAAACGTTTATCTTCCATTACTTTTCATTCAAATTAAATATGCATGACAAATTGGTATCTGTTCATACTGTTGTATTAATCATGGGTTAATGTAGACACAAACAGCAGGGGTCTGTTTCACTAGGATAAGAAGCTCTTAAAGAAGAGCCTTAATTAAACAGAATCCACTGTTAAATTTAACACCGGGGACACTATTTCCGTGATACACCAGTGACAGGTCTGACACGTCTGGATGTTGGCAGTTTTCAGTTTCCAAAAATTACTATTCAGGAATGACTTAGATTTTAAAGAGTAAAATCAGGCTTAAGAGCTCATAAGAATGTTATTGAAATGGTCCCCTGGAGATACAAGTAGTATCCGTACCTCATCTCTCTCAGTCTTGTCACATTCTGTATGCAAGCATCAGCCGTGAAATCGACTTCTTCTGTAGTCGTGAAGCGGCCAATGCCAAACCTGGTAGACAAGACATTGAGTCAGAGATTGGTTCACAATATCAATGACACATTTACATCGTAGATCTCTGAATTAATGCAGCAAAGAACTTATGATTGAACAAGTAAAGAATGAGGCACCAACAGAGAAGCACGGCCGCATGCCGGGGGTGGTAGTTGACTACACTACCCAAGGCTTTTATCTCACGCAATACATGGAAGTGTTGAATCAGTACTTTATCCCATTTATTGTTCCTGTCCCCTGATTACAGACACCAGCTCAACTGCAAAGAGCACTCCCATAAAGTGCTAATCATTGCCCGTCCAACCAGCCACAAGAGGTAATAACAGACAATTAATTCCCAAACAATGAAAACTTAAAGGCAGTAAGACAACTGGGTAAGGCTCCCTGTGATCAATCCACACTTCGACAAATCGATATGGCACTAACACTGACATAGTTTGCAGCTCCCGTGGCTTGCCAGAATGCTCATATATACATGAGGAGTAGCATGTCACACTGAATCAGTACAGGTTAAACTACATAGCAAGTAACGAATGCCTGCACCAGGACAGAATGGATATGTTCATCTGAGAACGTGAAAATAGATGTGCCAGAAGGAACGGACCAACAATACGACCGAATGATAGACGTGTACTGTATTCCAATGTCAATCTTTGACATTATCACAGTCTGCGGCTGCTACACTGCACACTGCCTGAGGCACTACAGTGCCATTATGGGATACCATAAATGATGGCTAAGGTGGCCATTACATGTGATCACATTACCATCACCCTCTCACATTAGAGCAGATCGCATTAATGAACAGCAGTTTTATGTCGACACACCTTGTACTAAACGTGTTGTTTGGCATACAGAGAAGACATTCAACAATCACAACATCTTTTTACATGACAATAATTAAAGTGTTTACTGTCTACGCCTGCCAGACAAATTACCTACTCACATTTTTTGTGCTGAAAAAAATCAGAAACCAAATTAACTTTACAAAACAGCAAAACTTGTATGGATATAAAACAAACACTTGTCATTTCAAAGGCCGACACAGTGCATTCAGTACTTTATCCATGGATTTTATAAGTAACTTTTAGGGGTGGTTGAATACAAATTTGCAAAGTCCCAGAAACCATATCGCATTACGTATCGGAGGGTTGGTCATCACCACGTATTGCTGGGAAAATAAATCGACACAGTGGCACCAGTTATCGAGATGAACATATTAATGTGCACTCACACTATAGTGGATATCAGAAACAGGAAGTTTACATTTTTAATGCACTGACAACCATGTCACATCGACTGAATTTGGTGGCTATTTATTGCCTGTGGTTTCAGACACCATGTTGTATCGCTCAAAATCGGATATTTCATGCATGACCCTCAAAAGCATAACGGCTATTTAGTCGCACAGGTCTATTGTGCACATGAGCTAATAATAGCTGTCATACTCTCATGTCCAAAACAATTCTGCGATGTTGACAGAAATACATATCTTTTTAAGGTTCCTTAAATATTCGCAATAAATAAAAAACTACTGAAGACTTTTCAACCCACACACACATGTGACCTGCCACAGCGAAGTGGGTGGTAAGTCGCAAAATTGTGAAATGGATTTTTCGTACCTTTTTTGAAATCCATAGATCATAACCTTTTAATTGATACCTAATGACCTGTGGATTTCAAAAAGGTACATAAAACTACCTACTTCACTGTGATAGGTCACATACGTGTGTGGGTGGGGGTGGGGGTGGGGGTGGGTTGAACTGGTACACTATTTCTCAGGACTTTGCAAAGTTGAGACGTCCCCTCACTTCATTTCAATGCTGGATGCACACTGTATGAGACAGGACTGAGGCCCTGATACATCTGACATCAGAGTGCAGCAGCCTCCACTGACCTAATGGACGAGTGTGCGAGATCTTCCTCCGTACCGATGGCCCGCAGCACATACGATGGCTCCAGTGAGGCTGATGTACAGGCACTAAAAATAGCAACACCATTTGATTACTTTTTTGCTGCCGTAACAAATAGAGCGCATGAATAACGCTTCAGTGGAATAGATGCAACAGGGTGTAAAAGACAAATAAATGTGTCAAATTATTTCTTTGTCCAGTATATCTCAGTCAATTTCTCATGTACGAAGTTGACATTTTGTAGGTGCACTAGCAACCCCATTCGGGTGGTTCATATATCGACATATTTTTAATTCCACAAAAATGTTTGGGTATTGGCAAATTAAATGTAATTTTTAATTTGTTCGAAGTTATCACAGATATATTAATGCATTCTACGAATAAGTTGTTGGATGTACGCAGAAATTTTGAATACTTTCCACATTATTGCAGTTTTTGTCAATGCAACATGCTCATCTATGTTACCATGATGTGGGCTGGACAAATCTGGGGTGGATTCAGCTTTTTCAGTGTTGGAGACGGGTCAATTTTTTGTGGGCAGAATTATGCCAAAAAAATTGTGTACGTACAAAATGGGGTTCAAATTTCAATTGCAATTTATTTACCAGCTACATCAAAGGGAAATAAATTAAGGTGACACAGAAAGACAAAAAACATTCCTTGCGAAAGATATGTTTTGCAAGTCTGACTAACTGATAGTTTGAGATTAGCATAGCTTGCCACTGCATAAAGTGTATTTACAATTTGAATGTCTTGCATGTTTCGTGAGCGCAATTCTCAAACTGTGAACAAATTTTCAGACATATGAAACCTAATTTGTTGGGCAGTATTTCTTCAACATATTAATTAATTTTAATATTAAGAATATTATATTAAGAAATGAGGAACAGACATGATCGTTTTAAATATTATCTTGAGATGCTGACCTTCCAGAAGATAATGCAACATCTTTGAGGGCCATCAGCAGGCTCTCTCCCTCGACATAGGCAAACGACAGATTCAAACAACCTGCAATATAACAATGATATCAGTACATGTGGGCAGATTAGATATTAGATATTACAATACACGGTGTTGATTGGCGGTGAGCTGTCTAAACCTCACAGACTGACCTGCAGTGTCCCGCAGGGGTTAGTTCTTGGACCATGGCCGTTCACTATAAATGTTACCAGTATCTGTCAATGGATGAAAACCAACATGCTAAAACTCAATGAAGACAAAACGGAGATCATCATCATCCAACCGAAATCAGGAATTGAAAATGTTCTTCCTGACGGTGTAACTATCAGAAACGTGCGTGTGTTACCTAACACACGCGCCAGAAACTTCAGGGTGATCTTTGATTCTAATATGTCCCTTGAGCGACACGTAACTAACATTTTCAGAAATGCACATTACCAAGTAATTGAGAAACGACGCGGTCGAAATGAGACCATGTCACACTCATGCTCTTGGAGCTGCACTGGCTTACTGTGAAGAGTCACATTACTTTCAAGATCCTACTTCTCACTTTGAAATGCATTCATGGGCTCGCACTTCCATATCTATCAGCACTTCTCTCTCTGTATCGCCTGACATGCTATGCTGGCTATGCTCCTCCGATCAGCTACTCCTTAAACAACCCACTACCCGCACTAAACTCGGCGAACGAGCATTCTCTTGTGCAGCTCTAAGAGCATGGAATCAACTACCACTTACAGTGCGCCAATGCACTAGTGTCAATCAATTTAAAGTGGCACTGAAGACGCATCTTTTCACAAATTATTTTAACATTCGATGATCATAATTTTTGATACCTTTATTTTAATTAATTTAGTATTATAATTAATCTATTTTATTATTTTAATAGCGTGCATAATGTGTTTATTTATATATTTTAAGACAGTATAGTTGATCTTACCTAGTAGTAATGATTGCATGGTATTTTTAACTATATATCGTATAGTATGATGTTATTTATTTATTTGCATTAACCATTGTACAGCACCCCAGAACAATTATTTGGATGGGGCGCTATATAAGAAATAAATTGTTAATATTATTAGAAAGGTATTACCGGTACATTTAAATCTGTAGCACACAAATCCAGCCATGTCACATCATACACACTTCCAGTACACAATATGGAATTCTTCTTTGGGAATAACACATCTGTTTGACTCTAGTGAACAAAATCATGATACAGATTCGGTTAAGCAAGACCCAGTACATTTGTGAAAATTAAGATGTATAACTCAGACACAATTTAACCTAGATTTAAAATGTTGTCATCTTCACAGGCAAACCAGCAACCTGAAGAATTTCCAAAGCCAAAATCAAGATAAGTGAAATAAAAATAGCAACATCACACACACACATATATATATATATATACATAAATCTACTGCCACTATTTTCGTAGCTGTATTTTCTGTAATGATGTGTAGTGGTGGCCTAGTGAAAATACACATCAATGCTGCCATCTGGTGGGAATAGAAACAGAACAGACACGTGCTGCACCCTTGTGGATAAACGGGTAATACTGGAGACTTACCAGGCAGCAGTGGAGGTACGTTTTGTCTAGAAGAGTAACTCATAATGTTCGTCTATCATTCACCGATGGAAACACACACCGTTGGAATAAATGAAATGTTTCCAACTCACCAGGATAGCACTGCTTGGGATCACCATTCCGGATGACTTCTGGGATGTTAGTCATGATTTTGTTAAGCAGCCTTTGTGATAACATTCTGATTCGCCGGCTGTCATACTACAAACATTGTTAATTTTGTAAATTCACAGAGCTTAATTGCAACATCACTTAATGCACATATATATCATACGAAATATATATTAACACAGTGAATACAAATAAATTACTAATCAACATCATTAAAATGTTTTATGTTAGACTGCAGGCACGTCATATTTTATGGATTTCCATTTACAATATGAATTTTTGTGTTGTTTTAGGAAATCCCATCAGTGTCCCATTTTATTTACATCAAATGGAAACTACGTGGTGAACTCGAGGCTCTGAATGGCATCACTGGTGAGGGCGACCGGCTTTTCTGTCGAACGATGAAAACGAAGACTTCAAATGGAAACATTGTGACAGTACAGTTTTGTGTGTTCGTTAACAAGTGTGTGTGTTTGTCATATATAACATCAAATGTCAAAAATACAGTAATAAAAGAGAAAATAATGATGATACTAGGCAGATTCCAAACAAAGCTACCTGATTTGGTTTAATGGAGATATATTATATAACCAATGCCAAATCTTACTGGCAATGCAGATATATGCAAATTTTTAATCAAAAATACATGTTTAACCAAAAAAGTGTTGCCTATCTGAGCCTGGACAGTAAAAAATAAAAATCATGATGAGAGTTGCCACAGCTACCACCTACCTCCATCTCCTCCTGGGCCAAGGCACATGCCGCTCCGATCCCCACGACAAGGGGGGTTGGAACCGTGCCACTCCTGATTCCCCTCTCCTGCCCCCCACCACTTTGGAGGGGTTCTATCCGTACCCTGGGGCGCCGCCGCACATATATGGCACCGACACCTGTAACAATGAACAGGTAAATGACATGAGCAGCAGCCAGGCTTGTTAACAAATGCATGGCAATGCATTTGAATGCAAATGTTTCACTTGATTTAAATGCAAATGTCATTTTCCAGGAACGCGTTTAAATAGAAATGTTTTGGGGTGGCATTCAAATGCAAATGGAAATGTTTTGGTTACACATTTGCAAGTGCATTTAAATTTATTTCAAATGTTAATATATATTTAATGTTACATTAAACAAATTACAAAACAGTCCTGATGCAATTAATAAATTTAAATTTGAACTAATACATTCAAATATTTGCAATAAGCTAAATAGTGACGTATATGCCGATCCAGATGATAACCAAAATATATTTGAAGAAATTGTTCCCAATGCTACACATTCCCCATACTTCCTCATATTAATTATGGCATTTTGTTATGGGGTCATCAAACACATCGAGTTTTTAATTTATAAAAACAAGCAATGAGAATAATTTCTATGAGTAAATATAATGCACATACAAATCCAATTTTTTTTAAACAAAAATTTCTAAAACTGGACGATATTTATAAAATGCAACAACTGAAATTTTATTATAAATTAGTCAAATCACGATCTACCTGAATATTTCTACACATCCCTTATTTACGCAACTTTTTAATCCATCAACACTACATACGAGGAATAAATAACCTTTGTATTCCCAGAATCAATCATAAATATGCCAAAAAACATATACGACACCACATAAAAGAAACAGTTAACAACACTCCAAGAATTATTATGATTGATAAAATTTATACACATAGCCTACAAGGTTTCGCAACTTACATTAAAAACTACTTAATTATGAACTATAAATGCCTTAGCCTTAGGGGCTGGCTAAGCCCATGGCTGGGCGGCCAGGCTCCAACTTTATAATGATCTCATTTATCTCCCTTCTCAACCACCTTCCATATCTTAGTAATTCTTGTTATTGGGTAAAACAGAATAAATAATTTATGTATGTTAACTGAATATCACTATTTTTAGTTATAAGTACTAAAACATTCCAAATTTTACTGTTCCGCAACTGTTCTTTTATTGTTCTGAAATATTTTAATGACATAATGATATATTTCACATAAATATATAGGGAGCTAATGGAGAGGCCCATCATAATCCATAGCACTACAAAATGAAGTATCTGAAAGTCACACTTCATATATTGAGTGACACATCTCATACTGTCTTTCTGGACTGTCGCAATGTCCAATAGTTTCCTATCACAACCCTCGTGTACAATATACCAAAGCTATATATTTCCAACACCACAACATATGTATTATCATTTGATAGGTAATTGAATAATCTTTCAGATGAACGCAACTTGTAGCAGCATAAAATGAAGCATACAAAAGTTACACCGCAAACAATTACATGCATTCTCAAAATGTGATTCACTATAAAAATTACCATTTACCAAGCTCAGTATGGTCAACATATTTCACTGCAACAACATACTAAAAGGTATCATCATGTAGATAATTCAATGCTCTTTAAAATAACACTTACTTGTAATTATAGAAAATGATAAAACTACCATGTATAATTTTTTTAAAATCTAGGTCAAGCTTCTGAGGAAACAGATACTGTATAGAAATAACATGCCGAGTGCTAATGGGTTAACAGGGGTCTAGTGCATGTTGTCTGTTGACACAAGCTTCAGCCAATGACCAATTACAGATTAGTCAGTTTCCATCAAACAATAGCAGCCAGAGAATCTTAGCTGCAGTGGGGTGGGATATTGTTGGAAAAGGGCCAAAAACTGTGCATAGAGCATTGCAAAGAAAACAAATTGCTACAGTAGCGCCACCTATCATGTGCAACATATATTAATACACATTGACACAAATCAGAACTGGCCAGCGAGACTGCGGTTTTGTATCGGTTTAGGATCGCTCAAAATCGCTACATATAGGCAGGGTGGGTGGTAGGCTGAATCAATACTAAACACTTTGTTCAACTTTTCAACCAGATGCGACCACCCTTGTCACTGTTAATAGACTGCTTGGTCACTCTCCATGCTGCTGCACCAACCTTTGGGTCCATAAATCTTGTGCCCGCTGATAGACATGAGGTCAATGTGCTGGTCATTGACGTCGATGTGGATTTTGCCGACCGCCTGCGCCGCATCTGTGTGGAAGAATATCTTGTTGCCTCGGCACAACTTGCCTATTTCCTCGATAGGTTGTTTCACTCCTATCTCATTGTTCACTGTCATGATGGACACAAGGACTGTGTCTGGCCGGATTGCTTCCTCAAGAACCTAGAGTGGTGATTACATGCACAGATTGGATAAAGCGAGGTTGTTGGTTCTTCGTTTCTGTAGTATAATGTTCTTAATAATACAATAAATATGGCAAAGGTATACTGCCCATCGAACTCTGTTTAATAAGCCTGAAATGTGATTTGCAAATAGAATATAGTGCCCCAAATTGTATAATTATATAACATTCAAATAGTAAATGGAAGTGCTCTTTAATAATGGACATGACTGGTCTAATTCCCACAAATTAGACCACAAGATGGAACAAAGTACAACTGATTAATTAAACTTCCTACAAATAATTGACACTAATTGTTTGACAGGATGATTATAGGTATCAGAACAGACATGGCTGCTTTAAATAAGAAATGCTTACCTTGAGATCAATGATTCCATTGCTTTTAACTGGCAGGTAGGTGACTTGGAACCCTTCCCCCTCCAAAGCACGACAAGAGTCCAACACACATTTGTGTTCCTAAAATTGAGCAGTTATATTTAGGATGAATCATGACCAGAGCTGGGACGTTACTGTACTTGAGTAGAAAAGTTTAATTTTCATGAGTAACGAAGTACATTTTTTAATGAGTACTTTTACTTGTAACGAAGTACAAATGTGTGTACTTTTCATAAATGTAACGAAGTATTCATAATTTATGCGTTAAAAATTTGGAGCTCCACAAATATTAGTAACGAACGATAGTGTCTGAAGCCCGGAACTGGTTTCCTCCAGCATATATCTATAAATAGATATCAGCCGGAGCAACAACTGGTAGTCTTTTCTAATTGGCCTATCATTGCCATTACCAGGCATGATCACCAGGTGACGTGAACATTGCCAAGATTATATGATGTCATTCGCGTTCAAAGATTTATCATGGAAGGATCAGCCGAAAACGATCATTTGCAGCATCCATGGCCATACTTATCCAGTATGTTTGAGATTAAGTCAGTTCACGGGGCTACTGTTGCGTTGATCTGTTTGTGTGTGCGTTGATATGCCAGATCTGTTGACCACCTTCAAACCATCCTTACAAACGTGGTCGGTAAATTATTAGTGTTAGACCTACGCAGCTAAAAGTATTCTTGCCTAATTTTTGCTGTGCAAATATATTACACCATAACACGTTATTATTAGTACAAAAGGTGCAGGTGCATTTAATATGACCTGACTAACGCCCCGAATTGCATTAGTGATAAACGCACGTCAAAATTCACACATTATCGCCCCAAAACATTCCCTTCACTGTGGCAATTTAAACTGCTAATGGTTACTCAGATTTATCTTCATAATAAACTAAGTATTGTTAGGGCCTATAAATGTTGTCTACATGTATTCTTGGTTCATGTTTTCAATATTTTGTCTCACATATGGACCCCCAGGCCTGGTCGTAGACAATAATATTTAGTGTTCACTGTACACACTACTGAATAGAGTATTACCATTATTTTATTTCTTTTGTCACTGTCTTGCATAGTATGTATAGTTTGTTTGAGGAGCCAGCCTGTCACTGTATCCTGCTGAGGATCCTGTCCTGTTCAATATTGTTTGTTTTGCACACTATTGAATTTTATTGTTTGTTCGCAGTGGGTGACCATGTCAACAGTTTTTTTAGAAAAGTACTTTTGCATTTATTTCAAATACATTTGTTTACTTTTTAATTGTACTTCAAGTACATTTTCCAAAAAGTACTTTTACTTTAACTTGAGCAGCTTTTTCCAAAGTTACTTGTACTTTTACTCAAGTACAAAATAAATGTACTTGCTACAGCTCTGATCATGACAAATGCTAATTATGGTGCACTTTTGAAGATCATTCTCTTTATGTTTCCTACTAGAAATACCTTTCCAAGAATGTGTCGAAGATTCAACAGATATCATAGAATCATGACAAATGCCAATTAAGGTGCATTTTATAAGATAATTCTTCCTACTAAAAGTACCTTTCTAAGAATGTATCGAGGATTCCACAGCGAGCATGATGTCCAGTCTTCAGGACTGCTCAAGGCATTTCACTTCACCTTCTCTCAGTCCTCTTCATTCCAACATTAATTACATGTCTCTCAGATCATGTGCGCTAGTCTCGCTTAACCGACTCTTGTCCGACTGCGTGACTTCACAAGGAAACAAAGTCTGACCGAGAACATGCGTTATGAATGCACGCATCTAGTACCGCTTCTACGGTTCTCCCATCTCGCAGCGCCTGGATAATCGAGGCTAGTGCTACTTGAGAATCCATTTTGCAGCAAATGTTTTGGGCGAGCAGCCAATCAACGTCGTTATTGAGATTCTTAATCCCAATATAAATTAGGATTTAACTTTTCTGTTTATCACTTGTGTCAATATAATCAAAGTTTCCAATGCGTAGCATAAACTTATAAAGTTTACTGTTATTTAACTATTAGTTTTATTGTTAGCATCAGAGCCAATGATTGTCTCTACCCGGATTCAGACGTAAACTGAGATCAGTGTCGTACAGTGAAAACCAGTGTTATCTACCAGGCGGTAGAATAGGAGCTCTATGGTGCTCCCATCTCGCGGCACCTGGATAATGGAGGCTATGTGTGCACACAATATTCATGCAAGATACACCTCAAGATGGTGGTGTGTTAGTACTGCAACGTACTCACTGTTTGTGTAGTTATGACGTGTTTCTTCTTACTCTTGTAGAACCGCGACACACCCTTAATTGCGATGTTGTTCGACTCTGTTGCGCCACTAGTGAATATGATTTCCCTTGGGTCAGCTCCAATGAGATCTGCTACTTGCTGGAGGCAGTAGACAATCACTCATTAGCATCTTATTACAGTCACATTAGTCATGAGATCAACTGGAAACTAATCTAAACAGTCTTAATTAAAAAGTATTTGCTTTTAGAGGTTTTCAATAAAACTTATATTTGACTGAAACAAAATTATCTTAACAATAATAAACTGTATTTACACACCATCAAATCCGGGACTACTGACCCGTTCACGGGTTTTTACAAATCAAAATTATCTAAGAATCATAAACACCGCATTTAACCATTTCGATGCGAGAGCCTGCTGCAGCGGGCTACCGATTTATGACGTTTGAATGCGATAGCCCTTTGCAGCGGGAGTAGCACCGCAGCGGCTTATTTCCTTACTAGTTCAAATTAACATCAACAGTAGCGCCACCAAACGACATCACTGGAACTGCAGCGAGCTACCGATTTATGACGTTTGAATGCGATAGCCCTCTGCAGCTGGAGTAGCACCGCAGCGGCTTATCCCCTTACTAGTTAAAATTAACGTTAACAGTAGCGCCACAAAACGACTATCACTCGAACCACAAAATCTTTAGTTTTCCATTGATATAAATATCGTAGGATGTTTCTATGCACAAAAATCAAAATATTTCAGATTTTTTACTTCATGAATGAACACGCCAGCATGGGCCTGTGATGAACACGCCAACATGGGCCTGTGATGAACACGCCAACATGGGCCTGTGAAGAACACGCCAACATGGGCCCGTGATGAACACGCCAACATGGGCCTGTGATGCGCGTGATGGCTGTTTCACATGTAATTGTTTTATTGTGCGTTGTCTTCGTAAACAACGAGGTTGAATCGAGATGGACGATGATAGGGGTAAATACATCATTTCGTTGGTTTCGATAAGAGATAATTATGACGGTGCACTCTCACAATGGCATCATTAGTGTAATTAATGCACTCCTGATAATTTATACATGGTTGCTATATTTCCGTTTTGTTGGCACTGTCTGTATTTTTTTAAAGGGTAGTTTTAAAAGCCACTGCAAAATGATTAAATATATAAAAAGTCACAGACCTTCCATTTTTTGTTCGAATTGTGTGTTCACAACTTATAATACACAGCAAGAAGATAATCCAGGATTACAAAACGTTTATAAATAAAGATAATAGACAGACCGGGAGCAGCCACACACAGCAGCGCTACAACCTCATTTCGGCTTGGCAAATAGGAACATGCAATATTTTATTAAGCAATGCAGGCAACCCAAAATAATTTATGACAGTTCTGGAATACTGTCTAAGGAATCACTTCTATCTATAACTGCCTGCTTAAACTTATCACTATTTGGTAACTCTGACTAGTTGACAGAACAGTGAACTGTCACCCTGCCAACCTCTACACACCTGGGGCCAGTTTCTTGAAGCATTCTTAAAGTTACACAATTACTCAACGTCATGTGTTTGTATAAACTCCTATGTTTGCTTATTAAAACTGCATTGTTTTCTAATTGTTAAGAACGTTCTTAGCAGTTTCATGAAACGGGCCCCTGAACAACCCATTAGTATCTGACTACTGTAGTGATTGGAATCACTACTGTGTGACTTGGACATAGAATGCAAGATCCTATCAAGATTCAATGAATAGTTAAGTGAGTCATTGAGTCTTTGTTTTTTGGATATATGAGCATTGACTGCATGTTTTATCAATGACATGGTCAGGCACACTACAAAGGAACTCGCCAGCTGTCATTTACACACGCTCATCCAATGAAAACTGTACAATCCTTCACCTTGCGTGCGTTTTCCACTCCAGTCTCACTCTCCCAGCCGTAGGCATGTGTCCGAGAGTGTGGATTGCCATATAAGTTTGTGAGATACGGCAACATCGCATCCAGAACTCTCGGATCCTGGATCACATAAGATAATAGCAATGATAGTTATATACACTATGCAGTATAATGCAGCTATATTTGTCAATGGGACTTGTAAGATCAAGAAAATTTTCATAAACACCTAAAAATGTAATTAATAGATATCATTAACTTAAGTTTTTAAAGTATATTTTATTATTACAATATTGTTAAATTTCTAGAACCATGAGTGTGTGTACAGACTATTTGACTACCATATTCTGATGAGGACAATCTGGATATTACCGTTGGTGTTGTGGCTTGTACATCAAGGTAAAGTGGTCGTAACTCATCAGTTTTTCCAATGACGGTAAAATTTTCTTGCAGCCCTAAAACAAACATCACCACCATGAATGAATAATATTTTTTACAGAACTTGTTTAAGACAGATCTTTAAATGCAACCTTAACACACACACATGCGCGCACATGTGTGCATGTCTGCAAATATTAGAATTCTTCATCGATTTATTTTCCGTGAAAACTGAAATTAATGTTAACTAATCAAAATTCTGAAAATAAAAATTAATACTTCATGGCACAAATACCACAGAATTGCCCTAAATCCAAGTCTAAAGATCAAAAACAATACTCGGAACTAGGGATATGCATAATTTATATTTGCGTCATCTGCCAGATAGCACGCAGGTATGTCTCAGATTCTACCAGGTCTCTGATAGTCAACTAGTTGTGCACATGTTGCTATGTCTGCAGGATGGGCATTATTCTTTGAACAGTTTTTAAAAAACACTATAATATAGAGCTCTGGTGTCTGCCAAACCATGTTATGTGAGCTAGACAGAGTTAGTAAATACTACCCGTCTGACATCAACATTTGATAAGAAATTTAGATTAAGACAATTTGTAGGTTTCGTCGGACATGTTTTCTCATACATGCAAGTAATCCAGGGAAGTAATAGCAAACGCAGTGTAAATCTGTTATGTCACTTATGAAGACTAAGTTCTGCTTCAAACTTGAAGGTCTGTAGTATATGTGGACTTAAAACTATGCATGCATACTGCATAGAGTATCTGTAGCCGGGTACAATCTGAGACAGATGCATCTTCAAATGGCGTTCATCAGATAATATCTACTTAGTTGTGGACTTGGTTAGTCACAATGATTGTGATTGTTTGGACTTGGAAGTTGGCTTCAGACGGATACAGGTGAATTCGGCCCACGATGAATTCGGCCCGCTGAATTCGGCCCACATCGCTTGGTGAATTCGGCCCATAACTCTGGTGAATTCGGCCCACGGTGAATTCAGCCTGGTGAATTCGGCCCACCCACCTCGCTTGGTAGAATTCGGCCTCAGAGCACGGGTACAGGTCAAAACGGCGACAGATCCAAAACGGCGACAACCAAAACGGCGACAGTTAAAAAATGGCGATACACCAAAACGGCGATACACTAAAACGGCGACAAACCAAATCGGTGACAAGCCAAAACGGCGACAAACTAATAAACATATTCTAGTACAGAAAATGATACACATCAACGAATTGCTAAATCTATAAATAATGCTGATAGAGATGTCATAAAAAACTGCCACACAGTTTTCCATTCGAATACAACAATTTAACTTTACACTGCAAACAAATGCTGACTTGTGCCGTTTATGTGACATCCTTTCACCGTATTACATTAGTCATTTTTTGTCGCATCGCATAGGCATACTATTCTCGTTTATACACACAATTTACGGCACTTCGCACCAGCGGCAGCGCCATCGCACGAGATAGCGCTGGAAAAGCGCAAGATATGGTGCTGGAGCGAAGTTAGACGTTCGAACATAAAATGGTGATTAAATGTGTGTTTTTATGAACATTTCCACTAACTAATGACTTAAAACTCTAAAAACAACGCAGGCCGAATTCACCAGAAAGTTGGGCCGAGTTCACTTAGCAGATATAACATGGGCCGAATTCACCACCCCATTCACGCCATTATAAAGTGGGCCGAATTCACCAGAAAGTTGGGCCGAATTCATCGTGGGCCGAATTCACCAACACCCCTTCAGTTCAGACAGGCCAAATTGTCAGGCAGGTTCAACACTTAGTTTTAAACATCAACTCAAGATTTTCGCAGATCTTTGATATAAGCTAGTCATCATATAATGCAATAATGTAACTCATGAAGTTGTGCTATACAATATCAAATTAATTATAATGTGGTAGGAATGCATCATGCCGCGTGAGCACATCCATGTCCAGCTGTGGCCTGGCCCTGGGGCCTGGGCCTTCGAGTCCGACTCGTGTATAGCAATTCGCGAACCTTTCCATTTTGAGGATGGTTCCTTCTTTTGACCTGCATTTTCCGCAGGTGACACCGCTGCTTTATTTTGTACATGGTTCACATTTGCTGTTGTAAATCCTCTTGCTAACAAACAACCGCTATAGCGTAAAAATTTTGCACAATTTATCGACGACATCATCGAATGAATGATAACTGCGTAGGTCGAAGAGATTATGCAATGTTCTGCCTAATAATTGCTCCCCAATATAGAGGTTATAGCGCGACTTGGTTTGACGGCTTTCGTCAAGTCAATCATTTTGCCGTCTATCTCTTGCAGTATATATCTTTGTAGTACCAAACATAGTGATATATGTAGTAACTCATATAAATGTGTGTGATCAAGTCTGCCAGCTTTTTAATATATACATACATAAATAAAACTTTAATTTGAAAACAGTTCTGAAATACGTGAAGTTTTATTTAGCGGGGAAGGGTTTGTTCATCAACATGTATCCCAGCTGGGGTTAATTGCTACAGGGAACTTTGCGAACTTATGGAGACCATCCCTAAAATAGGAAGGAATACCTTGGTAATAACTCAAGCGGTTGTATTTCATGGAACGTTACGATAGAAACACAGTTCTTATTTAGTTCGATATTATATATCAGAGGGCGCTACATACACATGGACGCGGGCAAAGCATTTAAATTACCAAGCAGAGTCACTCAGCGATCCGCCATTTTGAATTTGAACTGGTAGCGTATACAATATCATTACGTTCACACATGAATAACAGAGGGCGCTGCGCAAGTGACAATGATTGGTATAAAATTGCGTTGACGCGGGGAATGGTTTCACGAAGTAGTGATGAGTGCGAAAACGCCCCCATCCCAGGGAACAAAGCCCACCACACCTATATCAGCAAATGTCTATTGTATTTGCGCATTCTTCCGGTAAAACGATTTTAATCACGTTAGATTTTCGCAGAAACAGCATGACAAAAAAGTTATAAACATTTGTTACCCATACTATTATTATTATAAAATTGCTACCATTTTAAACGGTCCCATAGCAAAAGTATTTTAACTAAGCAAATTATTAAATAGCCATTCATGTGTCACGTACAGTCTAGTATGCTATGATAGGCGGCATTTATATAATGAGACTGAATAATGATGTGTTGTTCATAATTGTTTTATTTCCGATGTTTCGAACTTTCAATGCGGCCTGCAAAGACATCACCTATTTGAAGCTAAGCGCACCCATTAGTAATGGAAATGTTTTTTGCATAAACTAATCCATTTAATATATATATACATACATACATATATATATATACACACACACATATATATATATATATACATATATATATATATATATATAAATATCGGGGCAACACATTTTTTTGCAAACTTCACAAATTAAACCAAAAAATAAAAATGTTGTCACATCTAACTCTATTGTTTTCCGATAGCTAACATGGTGTAGTTTATAGGCCTAAATATTGTGCACATTACTACAATCACTTTTGTGTAGCGTCTGCTGGAAAGGCATACATGTTTAAACTTGTTTTGACGTTTATTACGACACCCGCCACATTTGGTAACAAAGTACACTGTTTTGTTTTGAAAATACTTTTTAAAATGCAAACAGAAGTAGATCACCGGCGTATATAAGGTGATTAACAACCATATTACCAAGACTACAACCGATTTGTTTTGTGTGCAGTTGTATACTCAGATTATCCATATAAATGTTAAAAAGTAAAGGGGATAACTTCCCACCATGCTTAACACCATTGCCTACCGAGAAGAAGTCCGAGTAGGTATTTCCCCATCGTATGCATACACATTGATTATTGAATTAATTGCTGAGTACTGTTAAGATATATTTCGGTACATTTCGTTGTTGTTGTTTCGTTAAAAGTTTATATTGGTTGACACGATCAAACGCCTTTGATGCATCTAAAAACGCGATGTGCATAGCTGAACCATGTTCAGTGTAGAACCTTAATAATTCCTTAAATGCAAACACGCATAACTCCGTTCCATGTTTAGGCTTAAAGCCAAATTGATCAGGAGTGGTTTCCAAGTACATTTCCATTCTGTTCAAAAGAACAGTGTCTATTATCTTCGAAAATATGTTCGATAGACATATTGGCCTATCATTCCCTTTGTCGTTTACTCGTCTATTCTTGTAATTGGTATAATAACAGACTGTGAAATTTCTTTTGGTAAATAACCATGCACCAGAATCGAAGACACAAGGATAGACAAAAGCACAGCGAGTTGAGAATCGGCGAACTTTATATGTTCTGCATTGATACCATCCAGACCTGGTGACTTATTTTTTGTCCATTAATAATATCCACCAGTTCAACTGCACCAACAGTCATTCCCTTATTGCCAGAGGAACAACCATAACAAATTTTATCACATCGGCTATCCTCCACATCATTAAATAAATATTCATAATGATGCTTTCACATTGACCCGATGTTTACGTCACCGTGTTTATGATCAATGTGTATCGGAAGTTTTACTTTACTGTTCGTACAGTGCTTAATTTCTTTCCAGAATTTGCGGTGGTCTGTTTGACACAACTGTTCTGCAATGTTATCAGCAATGGTAGTTTCTTTCTCCCTTTTACATTTTCTGATCGTCTGCTTGAATTTCATTCTGGATAATTTCATTCTGGATAATCATGGGCTGCACAATGAAGCTCTTTCACTCGCTCGTTCCAACCTGGTACAGCATTATACTTATAAGCACCTTTGCGATTTGACCGAAGTGTGTGACCACACCTCTTCAATGTAATAGAATTGTAAAAGTCATCGAGATCATCATGATGATCACAGTTATGACAATTGCGATCAGTGCATCTAACACCCGGTGGAACATTCAGTTTGCTCAATTCAACATGCATGTGCATTCTCTATATGCGTCAATATCTTGTGGGCGTAATCTGCCCCACTGTATGTCTTACTTAATTTCATTAGTATTGACACTACCACTAACGCATTCTGGTACAATATCACTGTCTATGCTGAACGATATCGGGTGGTGATCAGAATAAATAATGTCATAAAGTATGGACATGTTAGATAGGCAATCCTTCGCATCAGCATAACTTTAGGCTAATTAGAATTTAATATGCTTGTACACACCCGTGAACGGGACAGCCGTCCCGGAGGTTTCAAAACAAAGTTTCATTATTATTATTATTACGATGGATGGTGGAGCGGAGCGGAGGAAGAAGGAATGGCGACACTTCCGGTGAAGGTCAAAGGTCAGATGTCTAGTGATGCCTCTTGCGGATAGTTGATGAACTATGTAACTAGGTCAAGAAACGCGCCCCCCCCCTGACGGAAATAATGTGAATTACAAAACATATGTCAATATGCGCCCCCTGGTGACTATGTGGTGAACTATACAAGTAGGTCAATGACGTCATTAAATAGGTCAATGACATCATATATATATATATATATTAGGTCATTGCTCATGTGCACTGATAGCATTTATTGATGGTACTGCTTAAATTCGTTCCTCTAATGTGATTAACTATAAAACATAGGTCAATTATGTCACTAAATAGGGCATGGCGCATGCGCACTGATGGCTTTTTTATGACATCCTATATTAGGTCATTGCGCAAGCGCAATGATGTTTTTCCTTGAGAGTACGTCTACTCTGCAGGGTGCGCGTGTAGTCCGAGGTCGGTGCAGCTGGAGCCCAGCCACGCTCCTCGACCATCAGGCTTGAAGTTGATGAGATTTATGTCTACGAGCCTCGTGTGGTACGTGTTTATGAATATTTTTTTTCGATTTCACTAGTTTATAGATATCATTATGTAAGATTAAGACAGTTATGAAAACGCGCCGTCTCGAAACAATCGTTCGTACTTTTAGCAAATTGCGCGTCGGATCACTCCAGCGCAACCTCCCTCGTCGCCGGCGAGGAGCCCACAGCCTCGCCACGAGTGAAACCGTCGGCACCACCATCATCTGCGGCATTCACGTGCCCGGACTGCTCCACGGCTTTCAGCAGGAAAGACTCCTGGAAGCGCCACATCGCTCGAGGACGTTGTTGCCGCCCGAAGAGGACGGCCAAGGAAGCCAAGTTGCATACGCTGGTGACGAGTCATACTTTACATTGTATTATTATATACTTTCACCTAAAAAGGCGATTCTTACCTTCTTTCCACTAAAATGGCGGCTCCCATGCAGGGGTAAGACCAAATTAAGATTTTACATAGGCGGCCATTATAACGTTTCCTTCATTTCCTGCAAAATTTGTCATACGATTTCCTTGAAAAGTTCACAGCATATTTAACCTCCATTGACACAAGCGCTGTGGAAAACTCGTGAAATTCTCATACCTAATTTTTCAGAAAAATCCACCCAAACCTGACACCCCTCAATTTCGCCCCAATCTGGAGACGCATTTTGAAATATTGGTGCATTCTGCAAAATAGCCACTGTGCGTATACGCGAGCGACTAGCGTATATTTATAGCTACAGTAGTACATTCAGTATTCACTGGACTAACATGTGCCATGTCAAAGTGCTCGAAACAAATTTACACATCACACCAAAACGGTATTTTCTAGGGCACTCTTTCGGTAATGGCGAACGAATCCTTAATGTGGTCTTACTCCTGCACTACCTTTCAACATGGCGTCCCCCGTGTGTTTCGCTAAAATGACGGCTCCCATAGACTTCCTCTCAGCATGGCGTCCTCCGTGTATTTACTTAAGCTAAAATGACGGCCTCCGTCGCGTCCACGTGTAATTATTGTTGACTATTTTATGTCCATACAACTTGCCACCTTATTTCCTCTCACTTAGCTTCTTATCGATCATCGTTTGCTCCCTAGCGTTATGCCCCCGTACTCTAGCAACGGCGTATTGTTCCCATGTAATCTGTAATATTATTGTAAATATTATTGAAATATTGTTGCAGAACTACATTGAAGACTCGCTACCACCAAAGCGGCAACGTACCGATGTAGACGACGCTGATCACGATAACGTTATAAATAATTGACTAGCAACATGATGATCATCACTTTGACGTCGTAATAATCGACTGGCAAGACGATCACCTTTTAGAAGCGACGTCGTCGGTTGACACCATTCAACGAGTAAACGTCCTGAAGCAAAGGTTGAAAGGACTAATATATGTCACTACAGCGCAACTTCAAGTCATTGATCAATATCATCGTTCCGGACCTTACAGTACCGGCGTTATCGTTCGTTAACGATATTGTTGTAGAAACAATAAACGTTAGCAGTCGCCAGGCGGGAGAGGATGCCGTAGACGACACTGTCGACAAATAGGGACAGTGCTCGCTTTGTCCTCGTCGACGTTTGAATTCCATCTGCTTCATGGGACACATGCCTCACTTGTAATGGCACAAGCAGTTTGTAAAGTTGCTTTGACAGCAGAGTTGGTACACATGTTATATTGTATATGCCGTTAGGAGCATTTAGTGAAATAAACAAGGTTGATATACAACCTTAACAGACATTCAGCCTTTGTTCACATACCTCCAAAACAACCATCTTGCAGCCATCTTTCATTCGTAGTTTCCTTTGAATTGCATGTGCCATATAGGTTTACACTTAGACATTGATTAAAGTCCCATAACGCCTATATTTGTAACTAAATTCACGTATTAATGTCCTCTAATGCGGACGACAGTAGTCTTGTGTCGGTGATATTTCCCTCGGAACATATCCTTTACATTTCGAAATTTACGAAAACCCTTCTAGCGGTCGAAGTTGTAACTAACTTCACATATTAGCATCTACACTCTTTCCTAGTATTCATGTATAATTTTTCAGTCCTCTTTTTCTTCAAACTATCCTATTATATATATTTAGTTATAAATTGACCAAAACCCCTCTAGCGGTCGAAGTTGTAACTAACTTCACATACCATTATGTACATCATGTACATCCACATGGCGCGAGCCATGTGTCAGTCCTAGTACCCCTTGGAGGTGTGCTGACATATACCTTTGTAGCTTAATATTCCTTCCAAGTACACATGTCATAGCGTTAGAGTGGTAGTATTTTCGTACATTACCAAGGTAACTTTTGTATTTTAGTAAGTGAACGCAGTAACTATGTAACATGTTATTGTTTTAGCGCGTTGGTGTTGTAGCATTTTAATATTCTAGTACTTGAGTTACCATCGTGTATTGGTGGCTTGTTCCTCCTCCTCCTCCTCCCCCTCTTCCTCCTCCTCCTCGTCCACCAAGCCGGCCGTCGAGTTCGGTAGCGTTTCAGCGCGGTAGACTTGTATCATTTTTATATTTTAGTAAGTCAACGAGGTAACTTCGTAATATTATTACCAAAGTAACTTTCCTATTTTAGTAAGTCAACGCGGTAACTTCTAACGTTCCATAGCGTTAGTATGGTAATGTTTAGTACTTTACCAAGGTAACTGTCATATTTGAGTAAGTCAACGCAGTAATTTCGTAACATGTTATTGTAGTAGTGCGTTAGAGTGGTAGTGCTTTAGTACATTACCAAAGTAACTTTCCTATTTTAGTATCAATATCCGCGAAAATCAAGCTTAGTGGCGCAACAGAACCAAAGGATTAAGAAATCTCGTTATCGTACATACAAAGCGTGAGTCGTCAACATATGGATGGAAGTGCTAGGAAGTTAAGGATGACAGACAATATTAAAAATATCGGATTTTAGACGACGGCGAAATGAAACTATATTTCCTTCTTATTTAACGCTGACAGGAAGTGAATTCCACAGAGTTGGTGCGGCAACCGAGAAGGCTTGAGGTCTAGCATTCGTCTTCACTCGGGGAATGAATAGAAGAGTACAACTGGTCGACCGTAGCTGTCTGGGATTTCTTGCTTCAGTGAGCATCGAATGTAGATATGCAGGTTGTTTGGATGAAAGGGCTAGATAGGCAATTGTACAAATCTTAAAAATAATCCGATATACCACGAGGAGCCAATGCAATGATTTTAGAAGCGGCACTGGGTCAGAAAAACGAGGAAAACGCGTGATTACCCTTGCCAAACAATTTGGGAAACGTTGAAGTTTTGTTATATCTTTGCTTGCAATATTATAAAGGAGTGGATTGCAGTAGTCAAGTCTGCTGCTTACAAGAGACGGATATATCGGAGAATACGGCGAAGATCACGGATATCGTAAAACAGCAGCGACACGTTTTGGATATGTGGTGTTTAAATTGAAGTTATCTTCAAACGTGACTCCGAGATTCCGCGCTGAGACGGCTGTTGTGATACTTTGACTCAACTGAGTTGTTTAGGAAGCGATTTGTATATGCTGTAGCCAAAGAAATGTAAATCTGTGTGTCATCAGCGTAAAGGTGATGATCCAAGTTATGACGTAGTGGCGTAGCTTAGAGTGTGAAAACCAAAGGCCAAAGAACAGAACCCTGGGGGACACCACATAAAGTGGGCAGTACGGCAGAAAAGCAATTTATTTTCTACCTTTATGGCTTGGTGTCTGTCAGTTAGGTATGAAGAAAACCAACTCAAAACTGTGCCCGATATGCCGTACCACGTTGATAAACGTTTAATAAGAATGTGTGATCAGTGGAATCATACGCGGCAGACAGGTCAAGCAGGGTGCGGTTACTTTACCTTTATGGATGTTCAAGTTAATGTCATTGTGCACTTTTAAAAGAGCAGTTTCTGTAGAGTGAAATTTTTTGCATGCAGATTGCAACACATTAGATAAGTCGTTTGTGCTGATGTGAGACCTTAGACGGTTTGCTACAGCATTTTCAAGTATTTTGGAAATAAAACTGAAGTTGGAAATGGGTCTATAACTGTTTAGGTCTTCTTTAGGCAGAAATATCTTCTTAAGAACTGGGTTGAGTTGAGTCTTGAGTTATGTGACCTGTCCAAGGACGAGCGTGATTTTCAACAAACACGCTCCAAATAACGACGGCGCCTTTTAGATTTTATAATTTCTGGAGTCATCCATGGAGCTGGTGGTTTTTGTGACGCAGATTTGGATTTAATATTGGTGCATGTTTGTGAAGCAATGCCTTAAAGGAAATAAAAATAAGGCATTAGCTAAAATCCTTTTTCCATGTGTACACAAAGTTTAACATTGTATGTAACATTTGACAACATTAAACAAATACAGAAACATACATTTGTAGCATAAATTCGATTTTAAGCCCGTCTGTGAAGCGATTCCCGCGGAAAAAAAAATATTTTAATGAGCTAGGCGATCACATGGTATCGTGACGTCATTTATGACACACACTCGCATCAGGCCGACCATGTATTCAGAGCATGTTTACAAGTATAGCTTTTGGGTCGAAACGAGCGTCAGAATGAGTTATTGTGCAATATTCCGACGTAATGCAAACACTAGTCATCATAGAGGAACAAACATTTATCTTACGGTTCCACATGAATCGAATTTTATTCAAAACAACGAATGCGAATGGGCCTACAAGTCGACTAGGTTTCACCGAGCTTGGGCTCGTTTTCAAAATAATTATATCGAATGCAACCAACGGGAGATAATCTACACCAATAAACATACATAGCAAACATATATTATATTCAGCTCAATAAAGTAATCTGTATAATCTCATAATGTCACTAGAATAACGATATATGAAGGAGTTGCACAATTTATCATTACAACTTAAATCAGTCAAAGAGATTCCGCTCGTCCCGCTAGCTCAGTGGGTAGGCGTGTTGGTTACTTGTCATTTACTTTACAAGTGCGACGCCAGTTCAATCCTGACAGCATGCAAACCTTTGATTTTCTTTACACTTTTTTGTTTATGTTTTCACGAAGTAATATAAACAAAGTAATTTTATACTATAATGCACTGTTTGTAAATATTTTTTAAATTTTTGTAGTAATTATTTATTCGCAAAAAAAAAATATATGGTCATCAATTCTAAATTGTATTTATCCAGACATATCTCAATCTGTTTTCACATATATAATTACAATATATTACCGTACAATATATTTACAATTAATAAATTAGATATCCATTACATTATATTTGTTTGGATAAATTCTGACGCTCGTTTCGACCCAAAAGCTATACTTGTAAACATGCTCTGAATGCATGGAAAGGGTCGGCCTGATGCGAGTTTGAGTCGTAAGTGACGTCACATCTCGGCATCCCGAAAAGCGCGCCAAAAATATGCATATTCGAAAATGTCCGGATGCACAGCATAAAATGTGGAATTTCTAATTAATTGAATGTTTTTGAGTTTTTTGGCTTGGTGAACGTGGAAATAGATAGCAGGATGTAATATAACATGAATTCAAGCAATATATGTTTTTATTCTCTTTAAGTACTTGACAGTACTGCTCGATACGTGTTCTTTAAGATGTGTGATGAGGTCGGATTTAAGGATATCGGCCATTAAGGCTGTGATATTGATCCTATGAATGGCTCTGTAAAATACATTATGCTTGGACACGGCTGGAGTTAAAGAAACTTTAAGATTGGCAATGGCAGTGTGGTGATCGGATCAGCCATCCGAAACTGTGGGTGTCTGGATATGTTGCAAGTTTTCCAATATATCCTGGAATTCTTCATTAATTGTTATTCTTTCTGTCCAGTCCTTACTGTCCGAAAACAGTTGGTGCATTGTTTCTGCATGCATCCAGTTGTCTCGCTTGTTTTTGAAGCTTCGAGACACCGCAGTGGTTTAGCGAACGATCTCTTCCTTCCCCGTGTAGTTCCACTCGTGTTGCGTTATGGTATCTTCTGCGTTGAACGATTTTTGTCAGATTATGTACTCAAATCGAAGTTGACATTTGTATGGACTGAGCGTGATGATGCATGTCTTTGCTCTGTTACTCGAATTTCGCTTTGTTGACATATCTCCTTTCATATAGGTGATACACTCGCCGTAAAGTACGAACGATTGTTTCTAGACGTCGCGTTTTCATAACTGTTTTAATCCTACATAATTATACCTATAAATTAGTGAAATCAAAAAATATTCATAAGTACTTAACACACGAGGCTCCAGCTGTCTCAGCGTAGGAAAAGTCGGAACGGATGAAGTTAGCCATAACACTGTCGTGGTACGAATGACGATCAGTGCGCCATTACCACCTGTCTTATATATGGTTCTGAGATCACGAGCGGGCCTAAAGGTTACGTGGGCGTGCCGAATAAGCACGGACCTCAGAGTAGAAATTACACGCTCGGACTGCAGAGTAGACTTACCCTCAGGAAAAAAACAAAATTGCGCATGCGCAATGACCTACTTAACGACATTATTGACCTATTTGTATAGTTCACAGTACCCTCAAGAAAACCATCATTGCACATGCGCAATGATATGATGTCATTGACCTATGTAATGACGTCATCGATCTACTCGTATAGTTCACACCACATTATCACCAGGGGTGCTTACAGACCTATTTTTGTCGTTCACCACATAACACGCACGAGTTTAAGCAGTACCGTCAAGAAAAACATTATTGCGCATGCGTAATGACCTGATATATGGTATAATTGACCTATTTAATGACGTTATTCACCAGAATGCGCGTAATTCACATTATTTCCATCAGGGGGCGCTACTTGATCTAGTTACATAGTTCACCAACTATTTATCAGAGGCGCCACTTGCCTTCTGACCTTTACCTTTGACCTTCACCGGAAGTGCCGTCATTCCTCCGCTCCGCTCCACCATCCATCGTAAGGGACCTACATTACTACTGAGATTAATCTCGGGTTGAATTTTGAATATACAGAAAAGGCATCTCTACCACCAACGTACACCGTCGGACAAGCTATGGCCGTGAAGATGTCTGAATCGACGGTTCCGGCTCCTCCTCCTCAAGCAGTGTTAAGCTGTCAAACAGCCTCGACAAAGCCATCTCTGAAGAAACAGAGTGGACAGAGAAAGTGTCTGCACTACTCGGGAAAGCATCGGTGACTCTTGAAGCTGCAATCTCATGGGCCGCTCATCATGTTGCGCAGGACCGAGCTCGACCAGAAATAGAAGCAATATCAGCAATGCTGCCCTTGTTTGCTGAGAAATCAGACTCACCAGCTATGGCGAAGCATGCCATGGAAGTGGTGATTGCCGTCACACAGTACCTCAATTCTGGACAGATTTCCATCTTGTGGTGTGACCAACCATTGTATGCGCTAGCGAAACACATTCAGTGGGCTTTCCCGAACTCTGTTGAAGAGCACATGCTTGTCATGATGCTCGGAGGGCTCCACACGGAGAAAGCCTTGTGGTCTTGTTCGGGAGACATCCTAGAATGCTCCGGATGGACTGATCTTGTGGTAGAGGCTGGTGTAGCGACCAGGGGAACAGCTGATTCCTTCCTGAAAGTTGCGCACATTACTAGAACGCGACATGCTCATCAAGTCATTGCAGCTGCCTTGGCCGTGCTACAGAAAGAGGCTTTTGATGCGGCCAAGAGCGCCGGTGAAGCGGAAGAGAAAGAAGCATGGAGGGCGAAGAAGACACAATGTTTCCCATCATTCGCCTACTATGATTTCATCTTGCGGATGGAGAAACTTGTGCTCATCTTCATCAGAGCGCATCGAGAGAACAATTTTGAGCTTTACGTCGCCTGCATGGAAGTATTTGTGTTCATGGTCTTCGTCCTCGACCACACAAACTACAGTCGATGGGTCAGCGTGCACATGGATACCATGAAGACATTGCCCCATGCAGCGTTGGCACACAAGGCGATTGGATAGTGCCCAAAATGATTCGCTGGTTCTCAGCAATTCCCACTCGACCAGTCGCACGAACAGGCAAATAAAGGGCGTGAAGGGGAAAGGAGGCATTATCGGTCTCACTGAAAACGCGGCAGCACTTCAAAGATGGCTCCTCGCGGGACATGAGATGGCACGACTCCTGCAAGAATTTGAAACACAAATATCACCCGCAGCACAAACAACAACTAGCGAGATTGACCACGAAGAAACCTTGTTCCATTCCGATGTGTCTGCACTCGTCGGTGTCATTCGGCAACACGGAAATCCCTTCGAGCTTGAGTGCAGCAGTTTGCTTGTGCTCCAGAGTCCGTGGTGGAGACGATATCGAAGCTGGAGACTGTGGGTCAGGCACAATGCGAGGCATTCCGGTTGAATGTCCTACACAAAAGGTGCACACCATTCAGCACCCCGATCAAGAGACCCGGCTTTCCCACGCTAAGAAAACCGAAACTGGAGAAGAAGAAAGGCACGCAGCTGTCAAACATCAAGTCAGACGCATCACTGTTTGGCAAGTTGTACATTGCAAACCAAGTCCGCGATGGCGACCCCGCTGTGATTTTTGCATACGAAAAACCAACCTTTCCCGCCCTGTCGGACCTGCTGTTTTGTCTTGACGTTCCCAACCAAACCGAGGCGCCTCCATTTGGGCTGCGCAACGTTTCCAGGAATACGCAGAACAAGTGTTCGTACCATTCATCGAGAGGGAACTAGAATCGACATCGAGAATGGACATTGTGTGGGATAAATATGTCGATACCAGCTTGAAACAAACAGCCAGGGAGAAGCGCGGAAACGGTGGAAGAATGCGGGTTACAAGACAAGCCTAGATTCCGAAGAAATGGCCAGAGTTCCCGCGGGACTAAAACAACAAGGAGGATATTTCAAGTTTCTTGGAGAAGCAATCCAGACGGAGCAATGGCCAGAAGACAAGGAGGTGTGCGTGACAACTGGAAACAGTGTAGCTGTTCATGGGACAGTCATGGATGAATTGTGTTCCCACGAGGAAGCAGACACGCGAGCAGTGTACCACTCACTACACGCTCTTCAGCAAGGGGCGACAGTCATGGATGAATTGTGTTCCCACGAGGAAGCAGACACGCGAGCAGTGTACCACTCACTACACACTCTTCAGCAAGGGGCGACAGTCATGGATGAATTGTGTTCCCACGAGGAAGCAGACACGCGAGCAGTGTACCACTCACTACACACTCTTCAGCAAGGGGCGACAGTCATGGATGAATTGTGTTCCCACGAGGAAGCAGACACGCGAGCAGTGTACCACTCACTACACGCTCTTCAGCAAGGGGCGACAGTCATGGATGAATTGTGTTCCCACGAGGAAGCAGACACGCGAGCAGTGTACCACTCACTACACACTCTTCAGCAAGGGGCGACAGTCGTGGTGCGCACTGTAGACACGGATGTTGTCGTCATCTTTGTTGGATTGTTCCTCTGTTTGACAACGACCGTCGGTAAATTCCAACTGTGGGTGGCATTCGGGAGAGGGCGAAACTTCAGAAACATACACGTCAACACCGTTTCTGACAGCCTTGGAGAGCGGAAGGCTAAGAGAATCCTGATGTTCCATGCCATAACGGGCTGTGATGTAGTTTCTGCGTTCCATGGCGTGGGGAAAATGTCGGCTTGGAAAGCTTGGTCTAAAGTTCCTGACGTAACAGAGGCAATTGCAACCATAGCGAGATCACCGTTTGCCAAGTTAGACGTGGTTAGTCCAGAATTTAAATTGGTGGAGAAGTTCGTCATCACTGCAAGTCAAGTGCAGTAACATCTGTTAACGAGGCAAGACGAGAACTTTTCACGAAGAAAAACTGCACCTTCGATCGTCTGCCATCAACAGAGGGTGCATTGCTGCAACACGTCAGACGCAGCATCTACCAGGCACGCATCTTTCAGGTCTTTCAGTTGTGTGGCTCGGCCGGATGTGTCGTCCCCAAAGGACTTTGGATGGACGTTCGAGGATGGACGATGAGCTCCTCTTTGGTCAACGCTTCCTGAAGCTACCAAGGCGTCCCGGGAGCTATTGCGGCGTCGATTCAAAAGCGGAAAGCCTTGTGCAGCGCACTGCACGTGCTCTAAAGCTGATCTGCCGTGCAGGGACCTTTGCACGTGTTCCTGTGTCGAGAAGTGACAAGTGATTAGCTGGCCTGCTGTGCAAAGACTTTTCCTGTATCAAGAAATGACAAGTGATTATTGTTGGTTTGGGCGAGGAAGTAAAAATGTAAACGATACTTACTTACATATTTACTAATATAATATAGCCACGCACACCCGCGGAAATGTGTGTGTGTGTGTGTGTGTGTGTGTGTGTGTGTGTGTGTGTGTGTGTGTGTGTGTGTGTGTGTGTGTGTGTGTGTTTGTGTGCATACATGCTTGGTTACATAATTACATACATTCGTACATATATACAAAACAGATATGGTATTGAAAAAAGGTTTTATATTTCACGCTTAGTAACATTTGACCTTCAAATTCAAGGTCAAGGACACAAAATCTGATGTGGAGCCCCCTCTAATCGGATTTACATATATGGTCCAATTTTTATTTCACTATTATTAGGCAGTGAAGGACACATTACAGCGGGAAGAGAGAATAGCTTACTTGGATCACATCGAAAATAATATAGATGTAGGAAATTGTGACAACAGTATTCCTACGAAACAAAAACGTTTTTGGAAATACAAGAAATATAACATAGGAATCTCACCACTTATAAATTTGTTAACAACCTAGTAGACATTAACAAACCATATCTGATACCGGCATCATCCAGAACTCGCACTAACCATAGATTATAATTTAGACAAACCCCTACCTCTCTTTCTTGTTTCAAATACAGTTTTTTTTCTAGCACTATCTGTATGTAACAGTCTTCCAGCATCAGTTACTGAAGCTCCTAAGTTGGTACAAACAGGAGCTTTCTAAATTAAAGTTTCAACCTTGTCATCCCAATTGTTGATAGGGTTATTGGGAATAACATGTGTAATACTATACAGGAGATTAGTTGCTACTTTTAGTTCCTATTAATCTTTTGTTGGTCACCCCAACATGTAATTGTCAAATGTGACAGTGTTCTATAACGATAACTGTTTATATATATGTATATAAACAAGCCGATGTATATAACTGTAATTTATTGCCGACTTTGTTTCGTTTACATCTGGCGACAACACACATCATGGCGACAACACACACTAAAACACGTTGGCTTTAGTGTAGCCACTGGCACGATGATATACACCTTATTCGCCAGGTGGCGTGTCAGTTTATCACTTTAATTGTGATATCGTCACATCCCCCTCTTTTTACAGTCAGATGTTTAACTTTTCACTTCATTTCAAAGTCTTTGAACTTTGCTGGAAGTTTCAATTGACGCCTTGGTCGTGCAACAGTCGCCGGCACACTGCATGGTGAACTTATAACCCTCGGCGGCATATTGCGCGGTGAATGTACTACCGTGGATGGTACATTACGTTGTGGAGACGTTTCGACTGAAGGTTCACTGCTTGGAGGAGACGTGACGTTGTCTTGACCTCTCTGTTGTGCGTTCTGGTTGTCTACGCACGTGTTGTCTGAACACATTGGTCTTTTCATTGTATTGTCAGGTTCATCTTGTTGAGAGTACCCAGCATCATCCTTATACTGCTCTGGTGTGGCACGTAGCTGTCGTCTATTCCTTCGGTATGTCGAGCCTTCACTCTCAATGATGTAAGATCTGACGCCCGATGGTTTCTGAATGCGTGATAGTGTCCATGTTCGTGAGTCATTTGAGGCATTTGGCTTCTTGAACCGCACAACATCTCCTGGGTGTAGTATGCTGAGGTTCTTGCTCGTACGATTGTATAACCTGGCTTGTTTCTCCTTTCTACGTTTGAGTTGTTCAGGAGCATCACGTTGTGCTGCAGGATCAGTCTGCAGCAGTACTGGCAGCGTTGGTAGCAGTGTTCTGGTTCGACGTGCGAACATCCGTTGAGCTGGCGATGTGTGCATAGCTTCTGTAGGTGTGTTTCGATAGTCCAGAAACGCCAAATACACATCCGCCTTGTCATCAATTGCTTTCCGCATGATTTGCTTTGCCGTCTTGACTGCGTTTTCCACCTTTCCGTTTGCCTGGGGGTAACGAGGTGACGATGTTATATGTTCAAATTTCCAACGCTCTGATAACAACTTGAACTCCTCACACGCAAACTGTGGCCCATTGTCAGAAATCACTTCGTCTGGTGCACCGTATCTCGCAAAGTGAATACGCTGTTTGGTGATAACCTGTGTTGCACTGGTCATTGACAGCTTGTCAACTTCGAAAAAGTTCGAGAAGTAGTCCACCGTTATGAGGTAGTCCTGTCCATGAAGGTGGAACAGGTCAACTCCAACTCGTGACCATGGACGTGACGGTATCTCATGTGATAACAACGGCTCTCTACATTGTTCTGGTTTGTACGCGTTGCACGTACTACAGGCACTGATGACATCTTTCACTTCTTGGTTCATGCCTGGCCAATACATCACTTCACGTGCTCTTCTAAGACATCCTTCGACTCCTAAGTGCGAAGAGTGGAGTTTCTTTATGAGTATGGCTCGCATGTCACGAGGTATGACGATTCTCTCTCCCTTGAATAGTGCGCCATCCTGTGTGCTGAGCTCGTCACGGCAATTGAAATACGGTCGTGCGAGTGGATCGACTGCTTCACGTCGATCCGGTCATCCCTGATGTGTGTAGCGAACTGCAGTTTTCACTTCGTCGTCTTTTCGTGACTTGCACATGATTTCGTGTATTCCGTTGGTCGACAGATGAACATCTTCTGTCATGTCCATTTGTTGCAGTTCAATGTCGAACACATGATCCCCTGGGTCATGTGCGTGGCTATATGGAAGGTATGCCCGAGATAGTGCATCTGCGATATGCATTTCGTTTCCTTTCGTATACACGACATCTATGCTGTACTTCTGCAGACGGAGCAGCATTCTCTGCAGTCTCTTCGGTGCATCGATCATCGATATCTTTGTGATCGTCTGAAGTGGCTTGTGATCCGATTGCACGGTGATGGGTCTTCCGTACACATACTTGTCAAATCGTTCACATGCAAAGACAATCGCTAAGAGCTCTTTTTCGATTTGGGCATAGTTCTGTTCTGTGTTTGTGAGTGCTCGAGAGGCGTAGCACACTGGTTTTCCCTCTTGCAGGAGCACTGCACCCAAACCACTCTGGGATGCATCACATTGGATTGTGATTGCTTGCTTTACATCATAGTATGCGAGCACTGGTGCTGCTGTGATCAGTTCTCTGATCTTGTTCAAAGCATCTTGATGTTGCTCAAGCCAACACCACTCCACATCTTTCCGATCTAGTTGTCTCAGTGGTTCACAGACTTGTGACAGATGTGGCAAGAACTTCGCAAGATAGCCAACCATGCCGAGAATTCGCTTCAGTGCTGTGTCATCCGTTGGAGTAGGCATCTTCATGATGGCCTCAACCTTGGATTCGTCTACCATTCGTGTGAGTTCATTTTTCACGACTTCACGTACCGCACAAGGAACTCTGCGGGGCGGATGGATAACAGGTTTGACACTTGGATCAATCTGTATTCTATAGTTGCCATCGAGGCAACCAAGTCCCTCGAATACATCTGGGTATTCTCTGAGTACAGTGTCCTGTAACACTTGTGATCGCTTACTCATCACAGAAATGTGCACCGTGTCTGCTTTCGATGGACATGTTTTACCAGTTGTTGGTAGTGTTTGTGTTGTCTCCATCGTTGTCTGTTGGCTGTCACCACCTCTGTCACGGTTCCGACTGTATGTTCTCATGGTCACTGCATTTATTGCATCACAGTCGTTTATCTGAATTAAGTCAAGGTCCAGACATGACTGCAAACTCAGAAGTGGAACAACATTGGCACGCACAACAACGAAACGCATCTGTCTCTGTGTTCCCTTGCGGTGAACTTGCAAACGCGCCAGTCCTATCGGTTTCACTACCGACTTGTTGTGCATGACGAGTCTAATGTTCGTGTTCTCCAACTTGCTGCATGAGTGATCTGCTGTTGCACATACGTAGTCCTGATATGGCAGGATGTCCACTGATGACCCTGTGTCCATGTGAAACGACACATTTGTTTTGCCATTTATTGTCAGTGTTACGTGTGCTTTCGTCTTACGTTCACTGCCCACTGTGTGTATGATCGCTTGTTCGACCAACTGATGAGTAGCTGCGCTTCTGCACATCTTAGCGAAGTGATTTAGTTTTCCGCACACATGGCAGGTGGCGCCACGTGCAGGACACTTGTCCTTCCCTTTTGCATGTATACCACCACACCTGCTACATCCTGATCGTCCCTCACCAGAAAGTTGTGCATACCTGTTACTGGTGGGTGTGTACTTGCTAGTACTCGAACGTCTAGATCTGTTGTACTTTCTTGCAGGATTGCCATAATTTGCATTGTATGGGCTTGCAGCTGGTGGCTTGAATGGCGCCGCCTTGTGTCGAACTAAGTGAGTGGTCATTTCTGTACTTATTTCTTGTGCACGTGTGTGTGTCACTTGTAATGTTTTCAACATGGCAACGCAAGTTTCCAGATTTAGGTCTTCCTTTGCAAGTAACTTTTCTCTTGCTTTATTGTCCTTTATACCTATGACCAACCTGTCTCGAATCAGTCTCTCTCTCAAAGTCCCAAAATTACAAGTGGCTGACGGCTTGTATAGCGCTGTTATATAGGCTTCCACCGTCTCACCTGCATTTTGCGATATGTTGAAGAATCTGTATGATTCATAGGTTTCATTGGTCTTGGTAATGCAGTTGTCATCAAATTTCTGTATGACGACATCGATCTTATTCCTGTCTTCGTCCTCTTGCCACTGGAATGTTTCATATAGATCTACTCCTTCCGTACCTAATACGTTCAGAAACGCAGCAACTCTGACCTCGTCGTCTTCTTTCGCTATTTTCGTCGCTGTCTCGTAGTATCTCCATTCTCTCTTGAAGATCCGCCATGATTCTCCTCTGTTTTCCAAGGAGAGCTGATTCGGCACTTTTGCCGTAAATCTTGCACTCATCTTGTACGCGTCTTCTTCGGTTTCTTCTGTGGCTTATACTATCCCAGTACTGACACCATATATCGATAACTGTTTATATATATGTATATAAACAAGCCGATGTATATAACTGTAATTTATTGCCGACTTTGTTTCGTTTACATCTGGCGACAACACATATCATGGCGACAACACACACTAAAACACGTTGGCTTTAGTGTAGCCACTGGCACGATGATATACACCTTATTCGCCAGGTGGCGTGTCAGTTTATCACTTTAATTGTGATATCGTCACATGTTCAGTGTCTGAAATTAGCAAAAAAACGAACTGACCCAAATGTTTTTGAACTGGCCCAGATCAATTTTGAACTGGCCCTGCTGAATTTGAGCAAAGTTACGCTAACATAATATAACTTTGCATTGCGCACACACACGCACGCACGCACGCACGCACGCACGCGCGCACACACACACACGCACACACACACACACACATATATATGCATAAATAATTAAACTTATATTTTTCCAAATGTATGTCCTGATTGTTTAAATTCTGCCGAAAGCTAGTATTTGTATTTAACTGTATTAGTGTTGCAATCAGATGTATGAATATTTGCCCCTTCGTTTGAGGTGTTTCCCGGTATATTCGGTAGGTGATACCACCAAACTACGGGGCCTTCACCTTGCCGATGTTGGTCATGTTACGAAATACACTTTTGTCACCAGTTAAATTTGGATTTAGGCCGTATTTATTTGTAGATAAAGAACAAACAGCGTGCCTAACTCTGACCTACAACCGAAACAAATTTCAAACACCGTAACATTTAATCCAAAGGACGCGGCAAAACTATGAAAAATGGCGTCCAGTCTGACTCTTGGAAAATTGCACTGCCGCTGGCGATGCCACCGATGTTTAGACTTGGCGTTCGTTGGCTTTCCTATTGAATGCAATCGTTCGCGTGATAAGAGTTCAGTTTTGTCGAACTATTGTTGACTTATTACCACAGTTGAGCTTACCGTCTCCTATAACTGAATCGGGTCTAAGAATACTAACGAACTATGCATCGGATGCAGCATAGCCGAGTCCGCCGAGATAAACTGGTGGCGTTTGTGAACCGGCGGTGTCGGGCGTGCATTTTGGCGAATTGAATCGACGGGACGGATTTTGAATCCGCGCCCACCGATTCAAAGGCCTTAATTTCGGACACTGATGTTGTATAATGTGGATTCCAAGAAGCGCAGCTATATTTACTCTAACCGAAGACCGCCGCACAACAAGCATGATCGGCCGCATAAACAAACTTGGTTTGCACACACTAGAAAGAAGACGATTACAACACAAACTTACCTTCTTCTACAAAATAAAACACAACTTCCTGAACATACACTACCACAACATCTTATAGTTCAATGCTCCTGTACACGAAACAGCGATCCCAACAAATACATGCACGCATAAATACATATACATACTCATTCTATCCCAGAGTTATAAGAGCTTGGAATGTACTACCCCATAAATAATAAGTCTACCCACACTACACCCATTCCAACAAGTTCTGAGTATCATTCACCTTGTCGCCTCAGCCTACCTTACCAGAATATACATACAGAGACTGTGTTTTTAATCTACACAAATTATTAATTGCACTTGATTTACCCAATTATTTATTTTATTTTATTAACTATTTTTCAAATTCAATTTCACACACCCTTCACAATGCGCACTGTACAACTCCTAGGTTAACACTAGAAGGGGCTGTATGGAGAAACAACATTTAAGACTTAAGATGCAACATATTTTAGAAGGGAAACAAAACGAGCTACGCCATGACGCAGTGCATGACGTTACCAAGTCACGGATAGCGGCGCGCCAGTTTGATGGTATCTTAATTTTTTTGATAGAATTTGTGAACGGCGCCGGAGAGGTAACAGTTTGCCACTCCACCTACGCAGGTATTGTTATCAAACAATAACGAACGTTTATCTAAGTGATGACACTCTCGAACATCCATAAATAGTGCTTTTGTCGGGAATAAAACGAAACAAAGAATATTAGTATTTAAAAAGAAACAACTCTTAGAATATTACAGAAGAATAATATACATATAGTTGTTTATTTTGAACATAAAAATGACTGATTTGTTCTGTCAAAACGTAGATTTTTTAATTGTATATTGTTATAACAGTACCAGTGATACACAACATTTCTTATTCAAATAGTTATTAATTCCAAGTGAAATAGCGTATATATGGTTAGACTTCCGATGTTTCGTTAGGTCAGAGAAACTACAGCTATTAACATTATACTTTCCTTTGTTACAGCATAATCTATTGTGCGTATACAATATGTGTGGTTGGAAGATGGTAAACGTCATAGTGTATTGCCTTTGCGGCCCTCTGAAAATTTGCTGTGTAAAAACAACCCGTGGGAATCTTGACTAGAGCATCAAAAACTCTTTCTATTCTAATTATTATAGCAATTGTTGTAATGTTACATAATTTGTATTGTTTCACATATATATTATATATCCCAGACCCGTATCTAAAACAACTGAATCATCGCTATATTGTGTATTTCCAAAACCGCGCACGTGCGATTTTGGTGTCTTATGTTGCCTACAGGTTTGCAGGGGAGCGCATTTAACCAGAAGGTGACGACTCATTAAACAATTTGTTGTTTGGGCTACAGTCGCAAGTTACTGGATCATTGGCTCATCCACAATCTCGCATGTCACGTACTGTATTCTCCCGTTCGTATGTGGCCAAGCGTGATGTGCATTCGTTGATCTCAAGTCAGCGTCTGACTCCGGATGTTCCACGTTAACACTGCTGGTACACTGGTACCTTGTGCTTGCCAACACATGCTATAGTAACCAATGGAATAGTCCATGTCCCTGTAATCTTCGATATAATTTAACACTCTCTTCGCACGGCCTTCTAGATTGGGTTTTGTACCGTCTCTGGCCTGACCACGCCGGATGTAGAATGAGCGCCCTCTAGCGATTGAAATATGGGATCCGGCAACTCTGCTATTCTAATGGCGACGCTGTGATTGGCGCTTGTGCTTTTGTCGCCTCTTGTGGCAGCTACGCAGGTCTATGTTTCTAATGGCAATCCAAGACAAAGAACATAAAGCTCACGAGGCGGACAGACATACACAGCTCGGAGAAAGAGATCCTAGCTGTACTTGGAAAGGACGCACCCACGACCGGAAACCTGAAATGCTCCGAGACAGGTTTTATAATGGAATTGGCAAGGAAACAGAAAACCAGCACGACAGCATGGAAAGACATGCGGAAGGCAACAACCATTGGAGTGTGTTGGTCCTACTCTCTGTTTTGAGCGAAGAGGAGTAACCTGGTGTTTTATTGAAGATTTTCTTTTATTCAGTCGTCCGTCGGAAATCGAACGAGGTATAAGCACATTCGGAGTAGAATATTTCCTTACACGGCGAACTTCTATTTCCGGACATGCGCATTAAGGATCGGTACAGCATTACTTGACAACTGCAGTATTATATGCTACAACTGATTGTGGGTAGTGGAAGTTGTGTCTGATGTGAACGTTCTGGTCGCCGTTGGTGCCCCCTTGTGTCAGATGATGGTGCAACTCCAGCACGGATGCACGAGCTGTTCGTGTATGGTGGCTTGAGGTTCTGGTTCATACATCCGCAGATGGTATTTAGTGCCATATCCAGTTTCTGTGCAAACGGTAATCTTTCCCACAAAGAGTATGCATATAATTTGGAGTAGCAGAATAAGAGTTGTCCAACACGAAATAACAGCACCGGACGGTGGAGTGTCTTGCATTTACTTGTCTTTTTTCACTCGATGTGTGTTTTGAATGACATTATTCGATCTTCCTAAGTTATTGACTATTTCAGCAGTACGCAATACCAAAACTGCGTTCCACCTAATAATTTGTTTTCTGTTTGTCTCGCGATTTGCTAGAACGAATAACATGATTAAAATATGCGCTCCTCCAATACGAGATGAGTTTGATTGCTCTATCTACCGCTTATCAGTCATCGTTACCGTGTGAAAGAGGACAAACAGTGTTTTCAAATGTCACCAACGATATGGTGACACCTTAAACATGTGCACAATGACATCGTGGAGTAGTCACTTGTTTTACATAAAGTACTCTACTTCAGACGGGTGTTTTAATACTTAGATAGTCAGTCAGTTCTCGGTACAAAATATTTCTTAACATCAGTTTAATTCCCAAATCAACCCGTTGAGCACATAGTTTCATTTTGGGCCTGAATCTCTAAACGAGCGATAGTGCAATGAGACTCACTTTGTGGTGGAGGTCACATATGATCTTAATCATAATGGTCACAAATGTAGCATATGTTTAGCTTGTAAACGTGGCTAAACGTTGACATTAAGTCTAGGCGTGGACAGCGCGGCCCGGATATGCTGCAGGAGGCTGCCGCCATCATCCAATCGCACGTGTACAAGGTCGAGCCACACATCAGCAAAGTAGCGTGGCTCCTACAGCTGGAACGGCATGCTAAAGGCAATGGTCACGTGGCAGCGGGCTCGACGACGACGGACAAAGCGGCGATCGCGGTGCTCGTTCCTGAATGCATCACGCCCATCGAAGAGACCCAAATACCGAGTTCGCGTCCATTCAAGCCGTCGGCCAAGTACCGAGTGCCAACATCCTTGTACTATAACAGTCTGCGGGGCACTGGCATCGTGACACGTCATCAAGCCAAGCAGAAACGTATGTACGAGGAGAACTACTTGAAGAAGGCGTTAGGCATCGATGAAGACGACCACATTCCTGACGCATATAAACTTTGTAACATGATCGAGCCGGTCAATCTTCCGGCGGCGTGCGCTCGCAAGGCCTACAGCACGGGGTCCGTTGTGGCAGCGAGTAGAAAGCATAGACACAGCTCAAAACAATCGCACGACAGCGATGCTTCTGCAAGAAAACAACCGAACCACCAAAACAGCTTACTCGTCGATATCCCGTCTCTCCCGCGAGCGGACGCCCCACGTCGGGTTGACCACAACCAAGACTCCGCCCAAGCAAGGGCCATCGCAAGTGAAGTTATTAAGCCGGACGATATCGTCGCTAGACCAAGCAAGAAAGAGCGAACACCGATGGTGTCACCTAGCATTAAGACGTCTCGACTGGACAACAACTCTTTTAAGGTAAGTACACGAGTCATTATTTGGAAATCACGTCTGTCGATTAGTGCGCCGATGCATTTTGCTCAGAAGAATGAGAACAGATAGATACCGTTGTAATGTGTAAAGTTGGTTGGTTTCAGTTAGTGAGGAAGCGTTACTGTCGTGAAATGGCAAAAGGGTGCAAGTGACATTTTCTACAAATTAGGTTAATTTAGTAATCACACTTAAGGATGCAAGCACTATATTATCACATACTGAAACTCACTGTTTAGATCATAGGTTTGCTACAAAAGACATGGCATAAGGGACGAGTGCAAATGGATTTGTGTTTTGTCATAACAAAATGGAGTATCTGTCAATGACCATTAGCATCACATGTTATTGGAACTGACAGCCGACCAGGACACAATTCTCATACTCGGCATGAAAACTATGTGACAGTATATTTCATACAAATGCATGTGTTGTATTTAAATGCAGTAGTATGCATATTTATTATTTACATTTAATGCAAGTGTTTTGTAAAAGTTGAATAATTATATCAATTAATATCAATCGATGTTGTTATATTATACCGTACTCCTAGAGAATGCTAAACTACTCTAGTCTTTGGCATTGTTTAGCGTCTAAGTACGTGTTAAGTGAGATACCTTATGAACATCTCTGATGAGATTATGCGACACAATAAACGTGTGAATCTGAGGTTATTCAATGTTGAGTTCATAACACCTGCTTCTTTATTTATACAATATTTTTTATATTGTTAGCTAAATACAATAACAAAAAGGTGCAAGTGACACTAAGTCACACAACAAATTCAATGGCGCAATTTTTGTTGTTATATTATTAATGCGCATAGTCAAATAGTCCATATACATATTGATAATTACTGTTCCGTGACATGCAGAAGAGAACAAAGCATAACAAGTATGCATTTTGTCAAAATACCTCGTTGTCACCTGCTCCCTTTTGCCATTCTACGGCAGATTAGGCAGCAAAAGTTATATTTCTATATAGTATGTTATCTTCGCTTTCCACAATGTCGTTGGAATGCCATTCATGCATTTCGCTTTATGAAACACTATAATATATTCGGTGAGTTGCGTCAAATTTGCGCCGAAAAACAACACGAATTGCCACGACCACATACATTTATTTCTATGACAAATTCGAAATTAGTCACCAGAGATTTGTTGTACGTCTGACATTTTTGTAAAGCTAAACTGGTAATTGCCGCTCATTGTAAAAAAAGCACGTGCAAATACTCTCTCCTGTTTTCAGCAATGTTAAGCTATCTTTGCCAAGTGGATTGTAATTACGTTCTCATTATTTGCTACCGTCATTATAATACATATTTAATATACCATGGCACGAGACTTCTGACTTTATTCCAGGTAACGCTTCCGCCGATCCTATTACCTGTAACACAACGACATGGGTTAGCAAGGAAACCCATCGTTGACATCACAGATATCTGGAAAAAACCGCCTATTGTGAAACATCAAATACAGGACAAACAACCAGAACGGTTCAACGACACGAGCACCGTATGTCGTGCCCCAAATACCGATTACAGCCTAAACATACAGAAGGAAGATATCAAATACCAACAGCAAGATTCATCCAATACTCATGGTGAAGGCCAGATGCAAGACAAGCCGGCGATACCACCAAACAATGTGAAGATCACTGATATAAGTGACGCGGAAGAGACACATGGAAAGGTGATATCACAAATAGCGATGCCGACACAGTATGATCCGGCTAGACTATCTTTTCTAAAAAGACAAACAACAGATGCCATGTCGCCGGAGGGACGAGCTTACGCCACAGTAAGTCCATTCTGTCCTCTCGTTGTTGAAAGGATTGGATGGCCGAATGCTCAAGGAACAATTCCGCTGTGGCACAATGGTAGACCACTGCAATCGTTTCCCAGACGAGACGAATCGAGCAGCATTGACATCGAGCAGGCATGGAGAAAACAGCAAGCGAAGAACGTGCTCTACACTGATCGGCGGGTGTTTATCAACAAAAGTAAAATGGAGATTTGTGTATCATTTAACAAGAAGAGGTGTGAGTCGGACGATAAATTAAGCGATACTTCTACATCAACGTCTGACACATATGAAGGACGCCCTAACAATACAAAACAGCCGAAACGAGGTCGCGGACCTCGTACATACAAACGACACAGCCAAATATTATTACCGTGTTACTGTCATCAAAACCGGAAGCAAAACAAAGCAATAAAAATGGGCACGAAACCTAACAAATCGTCTGTCATCAACCTCGTGTTTAACGGTCAAGATGGAGTCGAACGCGGACTCTTGAAAACCGTGCTTAGACAAAAATCACCGGAACGCAAGCGTAACTATGCTCGGACAGACTGTGCCATGGCTTTAGAGACGGGTGTGAAGAGGACGCACCCTAAACAAACCAATAACCAGACTTATGGACAGGACAAGCAGGAGGAGAAACCTATTTCTGACAGTACGACGCATATTCATAAACTCTCTGCCACATGCACTGGAGTGCGCCGTGTAAAGAAGACTAACAGCAACACTTCACGGTCGCTCGTTGAATCGTTTGCTTTATCAAACGTCTACCCAGTTACGCATCGTACCATACAGAAACGTCAGTACACACGGCATCCGATATCTGGACTTGTCTGCGATAGCAGAAGGAACACAGCGAGCAGGCGTCAAAGTCGTCCTCCAGCGGATGGTATGCTAACTGCAATAGCACGCTTAACGCAGGTATGCCAAGAGCAGGCCAGGGAAATGGATCAACCGAGAACGAAACCGACGAAAAAGCAACCGTATCACGTAGGCGGCAATAAAACGAAGAAACGAACCGATGGATATTTGTCGTACTCCGTTGGCCTCGGAAAACACGTTCGACCCAGCGCTGTTGCCACTCTGTGTAACACACAACGCACAACCACACCAGTCAGAACACTGACAGATAGGACATCCGTTTTTAAAAGAACTGGCAGCATTCCCAGGAGAGAAAACATCACGAAATACGACGACATCTATACCAAAGTCAAAGCTTTGGTAGCAGGCAGCAACAATAACTCCAACTGCATTGTGCATGCACGAGAGAGCGACATTGGCCAATATACAGCTCTCATCGATGGCAACAAAGGCAGCTACAAGCTACGTAAAAGAAAAAACGATGTTGCGTACGCCAGAATTACTAACAAAGGCAGAAACAAGAATGGCATTCCACAGAAACTCTCACCGGCATCACTTAACGCGTTCGTTAGTTTAGAAGACATCTGCTGCCCTAGTTTCACGAGTGTTGTTAAACCGAAAGCGAAACCGATTAAACGGTTGACGTGTTCCCCTCTTGTTAGCAGCAAAACAAAGGTTGCAAAGAAAAGCTACGTTAGTGCTTCCATTGCTTCTGTCCAGAGACTTAAGAGTTCAGCCCAAAAATATCACCCGAAAATGGACCTAAAACCAAATACGAAGATAAATACACCGAAGAAACAAGGTTCCCCAGAGACGCACAGAAAACAGGTATTTCTTGGTGATGTTCGGAAGAGTAAACATCGCGATCTTTCGCCCAGTAAGAACATGAAGCCACGACCAAAACATTACCTATTCATCGCACCAGAGATCCGTCGAAAGACAATAACTGGACAGAACGCTAATAATAAATACCCAATAAAGAACACCACAAGCATGCAACAGACACAACTGGGAGATACCAGTCCTCAAGCCATTCGTCGCAGCCAAATAAAGAAGATCGTAAACACACAGCAAACAAAACTGAAAGAGGCAAGTTCTCAGACCATTCGTCGTCGACCAATAACTCCGTCTTGCTCGCAACAAAACTCGAGGCAGAAATTGTTCGAGGAAGACTATCACGCCGATAAGACCAACGCAAAAAACCCCCGCATCACCGCATCAGGGGAATACAAGAAGCGGGAGAGTATTCGTGACCGATGCAGTTCCCATCAGCATTCAGTTCGACGCTGCGAACAGAAACACGGGAGCAACGCGTTTTACCGCCTGTTAGCGAGCACCAAATATGTGTCGCACGGCATCCACGCCGCCGGCAGCGCGTTCCAGCAGCTTGTGCCGGCAAAATGCCGCACCAAACACTGCAGGAACGCCGCCGAAGTCCTCGCGTTATCGCCCTTAGCCAGACCGCCGCCGAAGATGCAGCCGATGGTGTCGTCAACTGTGTCTGCTAGCAGGAGGAGCCAATACGTCGACATGAAGCACTCATACCGCAAGGATGAAGGCGGGGCATTGAGCGGGTTGGTTTTGTCTGACGGTGGTGGCGGCGGTGGTGGCAACGTAACCGGAGAGCGAGGAGACAAAGTACACAACACTTGGTCCTTCTGGAGTCCGTCCGTGTCGAAGCAAAACACCGCCATCGACCTGACGTCAAACGTAAGTGTGCTGAAATTTCGGAACTACACTAGTTGTGCTGCATGCAGTATTCTACATCTGAGTCGAACCGTTAGCAGGACGTTCACCTTTATAAAATTGGTAGTCCCACACAAAATTGGCATCAGGAAAACCAAGTAACATACCATACATTTGTGTATATCGGCAACGCACTGTTAAGTATTACTAATGTGTCGTCGATTAGCTCACCATAAATTATACAATGGTAACACGAGTTCAACAAATACGAATCCGTTTCCTATGGCTAATTCTATTCAAGAAATACTTAACTAAACACGCAATTCAACTGAACGCATATTACCCCTGGTTGCGTTTGTTGCTTTTCGTTAGATTTCGTTTTCCTAAATTTAAAAACCGCGCATTATGTATGCCGAAAGCTACTATCAGAGTTTGGGCCAAAACCTAGCCGCCGCTACCGCCTAGATATTCTAGTTTGATTTTAATTAAAGTAACTAATTTACACCGAAACACTACATTCAACATATGAACGTTGAATGAGACTTTCATTTAAAATAGTAAAGCTTGTCAACTGACTGTATCATGACCAACCATCTTGTAATATTGCTACTAACACGAGATTACTACCAAAGATGGTTTAGAACTTTAGAGTAACAAAGTCTTTTCATCATAAACTTATTTTAAACATATACACTAAAGCTTATGTGTGTTAACATCTTGACCATCCAAATAAGTTTTACAAAAACCTACACATTTCTTAGTATACATTGTAATTTGCCCCGTTATCTAATTATTAAATCGATTTTGCCGTTCAATATGATATTCGGAGCAAAACATGCAAATTCAAAGATGAAAGATAAGATAATTTTTTTTTAATTACAGTTTAACTGCTAAAATGATATAAAACTTTTCTCAGTCTAATTGATAATTAATAACACTGATCTTTTAACAAAAATAAATTCAAAATTCAAGTTGACCTTTTACGACCAAAAGATTACGTAAAGGAAATACTAAAACCAAAGGAAAAACAATTAAAGAAAAGACGATGAAAGTGAATACTAAGGTGAATACGAAAGAAAGACGAAAGGACATGACTAAAAGAAAGAAAGACGACTGGCCACAATCAGGAGTGGGCCAGGACTTGCAGCAACCTGGGCAAAATACAACTATACAGGCATTACTTGGTGTACAATCAGCAATACCATGAGCCGGACTGTGAGACTGGACCTAGCATTCCAGCTTTGTTTACAAATCTGGGGCACTGTTGAGCCCATTATACAAATTCTCTGGCCACCCTTTCCCAGCCGCCTCCCTTGGTGATTAACCAAGATAACATAACAAAAGAGAGAGAGAGAGTGGGCCGTCTAGTGCTGGCTTAACCATTCAGGTTGTAAATTATCTCACAACATGCACAATACCCATATAATATCTATATATTCAACGGCATAATACCATTACTAATAAAAATTAGATTTAGTAAGACTAACCATGATTAAAACAAGCTTTCTATCCCTTACAACCAACTACTGGTTGTCCTCTTCTCCAAAGCTCATGAAGAAATTCCTCCTCGAGGTCCACCGTTCAGTCTCCATCTTTCTATATTTTCGATAACCAATATTAAAAGTCACTATTAAGTAATTATAGTTAAACTACGGATGCACAATTATCTATCCCATATCATGGTATCATTATAAATTGACAGTATTGGTTTATAAGGTATAGACCATAGTTTGGAACTTACCAAAACCACAGGTGGTGTTAACTGTAAGAAGATGCCTGGCCCACTAATGAGCAGTTAAGCCCTCCCACTGACCACTCGTGACCATTGTCTCTGAGATAGCATTTACGTTTAAGTAACTCAATGATCAATAACCTGTAAAACAAGTATAATTAGCCACAATAAATGCCATCGTATCTTCTGCTTGTCTTTCGATGTGTTTTCCTTGCTGAGTTGCCATTCAGTGTTTCTAATAGAAAACAATGTTGAGTATCAAGCTGGAAGATAAAATCACACATTATGTCACTAGAAGAAGAATAAAAGTACGATATATAACATGTTAATGCTCCCTTCGTTTTCATTTGAGTGCGTGGTGATGCTGGCCTCGACATCGGTGCTCAAATGCTTGTTTTGTTTCTATTCTTTTCACAACACTTCTCCTGTACGGCTGTATCCACTACCCGTCTCCACTTCCCTCTATCTTTCGCTCCCATTCTCCACTCCTCTTACAACCCCACCAAATATCTCTACATACAATCTTCCCAGCTAAATCGTCGCCGCCGTCGCCGCCGCCGCCGCCGCCGCTTCCGCATTTCACTAGGCATAAGCATGAACATGTGTAGATTGTCAGATCACGTAGCCAGTGATGGCGTTGGTTTGCAGCCGCCTGCCAGCCGCAACTCGTCGTCCTCTTTCCTCTCCCCGATGCTGGCCAAGGTGCAGCTGTGGAAGACGTGGGCTTTCAACAAGCTCATCTCCTTGCCGAGCGCGCGCAGTGTGTGTGACGACGACCAGACGTGCCCTCCACACACCCCCTGGAAGATGAAATCGCCCAGTCACACGTCATCCAGGTTCGCTGCTCGTGGTCGGCTTGTGTAGTAATGCACATCCGACATAGGCCATTCACGTAGGTTGATGCATAACCAAGTGCTTCTTTGTCAGACAAAATTAGAACCATTGGTCGAAGAAGTTGTAGGGCAATACGTTTTGAAAACAAACATGCAGACACGCACGAACGTACACACGTACGAACACATACACATTCTCACACATATGTATTATTGTACCCACGCACGCACACGCACGCACACACGTACGCTCGCACGCACGCACACACACACACACACACACAATCACACACATACACCTGTGTCAATTCGTATACAGTGCTCTTGGATCGCATACTACAAAGGAACACGAAGACGGATCCACGAATGTGTATGTTCTAACCGTAGGTGCTGCAGTCACACAAGAAGGTCGAGCTCGGTAGCCAAGTACAACGACCATCGCAATATATGCCCACCAAAGAACGCCACCACCTCCGGTCTCAAATCCCCGTCGTTCGGGCAACGTCGCCCAGCAACTTCCCACGGAGGTTCGGTGAAGGCGACCTACAGTAAGATCCGTGGACACGAGCGGTCCAACCACGGGGGCGGTTATGCCACCGACGAATCGCCGGACTGCAAGAAGATGTGTCTCAATCGCTAGACGTCCTCGAAAACGATGTTATCGTTACTGATCAACACGACGGGGCTGAGTAATCAAATGATGTTGTTTGATGGATGCGTGTGGGTTCCGTTACTCTCGAAAAAGGCGATGTCAGTTCACTCACCGTATTCTTTGGGATTCTCATTCTTGTTTAGTTGTTTTCTACTGACAGAAAGAAAAGACTAACGTTTGAACAGTCCGTGTTAGCGCCATAACGCTATATGACGTTCGATATCACCCAGAAATTATGTTTCCTTCAGCCAATTTAAAAAGAAAACAATTGATTCAATCACGCGTGGACCGAACCAAACGAACAGTGAAGTAGCTTAAACGTGACGCTTATTATTTTGAGCTTGTTCGTGTCATATACGTGGGTTGTAACGTCTGACATTGCCACATCGTGTATACAAAGTCTGTTATTTGTTTCTTAAAACACCCACCATTGTTAAGTCATAGTCATAACACTTTTTGAACAAAGACGCCATTCTCCGCCATCGCATGAAATGCTAACAACATTGTTATAATGGTACGTTAATGTGGCATAATTCCTGCAAATCAATCAACACGGAAAATGGTAGATACGAATAGTGGAATGAATGAAAACATATAATATATGTTTATAGATTTATGTTAAAACGAAATGCTACCAAAAACTGTGCGACCAGAAACATAATTAAAATAATTAATTTAAATAAATCAGTATTTACAATTTTACTGATATTCGAAAAAGTCATAAATTTACAGAGTCGCGGAAACATTTGCAAAACTATTACAAACGTTACAATACCTATTGTGTATGTCATTTGCCTTTGTCGTGAGTGACACAAGGACCGGGAGAGGTTAAAAAGGAAAATATGGCCAAGAAAGGATAGGGAATTGTTTGGTGACACTTCAACGCTCAAGGAGAGAGCCGTATCAGAAACGCACGTTCTCCTATGTGCGGTCGACATGGTCTTAATTTACAAAAACTAGCTGTAATACTAGTAAATAGCAAACAGAGAACTTCACCCCATCTGCTACTAGCCGTTTACAGCATTCCAAACTTAGGTGTTCGTAATCAATGCAATTAGAAATTGCGTAGGAAAGAATACGTTCAACAAATATACATATTAATTTTTGTCTGAATAATGTTTATCAGTTTTAACCGGCATCTTGTAAAATGCAACAACAAGAATGAGTCTCTTAATAACCTCAAATATGTTTAGTTAAATTTATTTTAGTATCTCTCACAATGCCTGTAATTGTACAGTTCACAAATAAACCCTACTTCCTTTTTATACATTATTGTATCCTCATTGTCGTTCTGTCAACCGAATTATAAACGCCCTCTATGGGATTGTGTCGGCATGTGCAACACTGAGCGATACAGAGTCACGCGTATCTGTGCTACAGGGGGCGACACTTAACGTGATAGTTAATGGCGTATGTAAAGCTAGCATCGATTACCTATGTGCTGTGAAGTGGCGCAATCATTGCCAATCTCTCAAGTCTACTTGGCGAGTTAACAACAGCGAGCTAGAACAGGAAAGGGTTTGTTTTATCATGTGACTATTCAAAAGGATGTAAAAGTTAACTGTGCAACCATATGTTGAATCGCGACTTTTTTGGTCTACACTTGGCAGCGCCACTAGCTTAAACACACATTGTCTAGTTTGATTGTTTATTGCATTCAAATTATTCTCAGAACCTATTTCCAAAAACCTAAAATTAGATCTGAAAAGTGAAAGAGGAGACTTGTGATTTGGATAGAGCGCCTAGAAGTGTGTCTGCAAGGAACGATGTAGGAGCAACGTCGAGTGTATATCGGTTATGTTTAGGGAAATACTTCTTTAGCGCCAACATCCTCGAAAAATGCGAGCTCAGTGGATGTATAGATTTCTGCAAGGCAACACAGCTGGGTATCAATATGTAGTGGTTTTCCATTTTGCCTAACCGTTCTCCTTTGCAGTTACTAAAATGAGAGGTTTACTGAGTCAATGTGAATTGACCACCTCACATGGGCAACATGAATATCACCGCCAGCACGTTCAACATTATGTTCCATTATCCTCCATAATTTTCATCATCATCATCAGCATCATTGTCATAATCAGCACCAGCACATCATCATCATCACCACCACCAATACCAACACCACCACCACCAATGCCCACTAACATCACCATCCCCATCGTTATTATCATTGTTATCATCATTACCATAATAGTCATCACCAGTGCATTACATATCTCTGAATCCACCCGTGTTGTTTCATTCAATCCGCAATACCCGTGTGTGTCTGTGTGTGTGCGTGTGTGAATGTGCGTTTGAGATAGAGTGCGTGTGCGTGTGTGAATGTGCGTTTGAGATAGAGTGCGTGTGCGTGTGTGTGTAAGTGCGTGTGTGTATGCGTGTGTGCGTGTGTGTGTGCGTTTGTATGAATGTGCGTGTCGCGGTGTGCGTGTCACGGTGTGTGGGTGTGGGAGTGAACGTTTGTGAGAGAGTGCATGTGCGTGTGTGTATGTGTGCGTCTCTCTCTCTCTCTCTCTACTCTCTCTCT
>OZ023214.1:17543797-17568513 GCA_963995525.1 Escarpia spicata | reverse complement strand
TGTGTGTGTGTGTGTGTGTGTGTGTGTGTGTGTTTGTGTGTGTGTGTGTCTGCGCGTGTTTGTGTGTGTCTGTGTGTGTGATATACACGAAAAGTCTGAGGCGGGAACTTCCGGTGGTGAATTGTTTTGAATTTGGTGCAGCAAATTAAACGTTACCTAGAGGGAGTAATCTAGGGTAGTTTAAAAGTAGGCGATTTGCGAGCGATAATTGGGTACGATAATAATATAATAATAAGAACACTTATATAGTGCCATTAATCTAGACAAATCCATTCGGAGGAGCTTAGAATACATATATATATTTATTTATTTATATATGCAAAACATTAATAAGTTACATAAAATTAATAATATTAACTTAACATAAATGACAATATATACACAAATTAAAACAATAAGTTACCGCTAAAGATGTAAGGTATATTGAAAAAAAATCAGTAAAGATTGTATAAAATCACTTTAAAAACATGTACAAGATAATAAATAATTAAACAAATAGATAAACTGACTAAACTGACTGGTGACGCCTGTGTTGCGTAAGCAACCCGGAAAAGATGAGTTTTTGAAAGTCACAAGGCAACAGGTTGTCTTCATCTCGCTTGGAAGTGAATTCCACAGTCGTGGAGCAAATACCGATAAAGTTCTATTGTCGTATCGGCTGCGAGATGATGGCACGTACAAGTGATTGTTTATAGTTGAACGCAACACTCGAGTAGCTCTTTGTTCGTGGAGTAGGTCGGTGATGTAAGCTGGTGCCAGCCAGTGTTGAGCACAAAACGTCAGTAGCAGAACTGCGTAATGAATGCGTTGCTTTACGGGAAGCCAGTACAGTTTCTTGAGCACCGGTGTGATACGGTCCCATCTGTGGCAGCAGACCACCAGCCGAGCAGCAGCATTGTGCACTCTTTGTAGCTTGTTGATTAGACAGTCGGGGGTGTTATATAGCAGACAGTTCGATTAGTCAATTCTAGATATAACAAGAGAGTGCATAAGATGAACTGTGGCTTTCCGTGTTAGGCACGATCGGATCGACGCAATCTTCCTCAGATAATAGTAGGCTACGATAATGTAATCGGAACGTTGTTTACAAATTAGGTCACTGGCGTAGTTAACGTAACGTGAACGACGATACACTAGGAGGAATAGTTGAGATAGTCGTTGTAGTTAGACGAGTAATTAAAATCTGAAATAACAAACTTTTAAAGTCTTTGCAAAGACTACCTTGAATCTAAGCCTAACTTGAATACATCTTAAGACACGGTGTGTCACTGTGTGTTAACAAATATAACTGACTATAAACTAAACAATCTGGTGTAAATTGTACACAGAACAGTTTTTTAAAAGACTATATCAAACTATTTTGAATGTAAATAAATTCAGATATGGCACCTTGCAACCGGCAACTCAGGGCAAAACGACACTTAGTTTGCAACGACTGCCAGAGGGTGGATTTGGCGTTATCTGGCTGTCCAAAACATGGGCAGAGACTAAGGAAGACGGATTCGGATTTTCGGTGTGTAAGTTGAAGGATATAGTGAAGGAGATGGAGGTGGGACTCAACATGGAAATAGATGGAACAGAGAGGGATGACAGGGAGAGAGTTGGGAATACTACGACACAGAAAGAGTAGAATTGTGACACGGAGACTGAAGAAAGGAGACTGAGAGGAGGGGGGATGACGTGTGAAGGAATAAGGAATGAGTAGAAGACAGAGGGACGGAGGATAAGTGTTCGGCAGAGGAAAAGAAAACGGGTCAGTGGGGATATATCAACAGGTGGTTAGACTGTAGAGAACGATGAGAGACGCGACAGCGATACAGGTGGTGAAGAGATAGATACCACAGAGGCAGTTGGTAAGACTGTGAAACAAAAGACTGAGAAGAAGACATATGGAAGAAGACATAATGTTCAGCAAAAGAAAGGTAAACAGGTCGGTGATGAGGAGCTGCAACTTAAGGAAGGCAAGTGTTATGCAGATGCAGTAGCTAAGGGGAAAGCGAGGAAACTGCGAGGGGTCATGGGGGGTTTTATTATCAGGAAGTTGGACAAGACAATAAACAAGGGGAATGATATGACTGTATGTCTACCATGAGCAAAGATAGAGGATTTCACAGAAAGAGTAGGCCAGGTCATGGGTAATGGCAACGGAGGATCTATTCTTGTGCACGTGAGCAGCAATAATGCTGAGAAGGAAGGTACGACGGCCATTCATTGATACGTATAGGAGTCTGGTCTGCACACTGAAAGAGGCACGCATTGTACAGATCGTGTTATCGGGTATACTGCCGATAATGGGTGGCAGAGGACAATACTACAAGAATTGCAGAAGAATGGTCATCAACACATTGGTACAGAAGTTATGTATGGAGGAAGGAGTCAGCTTCGTAGACATGTGGGCAAGCTTTGCAAGGTGAGAAAATCTGTTTATGAGTGATGGGCTACATCTGACAGGAAAAGGAGCAGCAGTTATAGGGAGCGAGTTCATTAGGTGCATAGGTGAAGGTACAGGCACAGTTGAGTATTTAAACTAGATGCACAGGGGGATACGTAGAGTCACCCAAAATATAATACAAACAAATCTACAAGAAAAGGTTTATCAAATATCCATAAAAATAAACTTAGGTGTGTGTGTGTGTGTGCTTAAATGCCAGAAGCATAGAAAATAAGAGAAGCTATTTAGACATCATGATAGCGGATATAGACCCCGATATAATAGGCATCACAGAATCATGGGCACACGAAGACATGGTAGATGCTGAATTAGCTCTATCGGGTTATGTCATGTTTAGAAAGGACAGACAAGAGAGAAGGGGTGGCGGAGTCATTCTGTATATTAAAGAATCCATACAGGCATATGAAGTAGAAATAAAAAGGGAAGCAGATTGCAAGGAAGTTATTTGGTGCAACATACCTACCAAAAACTCAACATTAACAATAACGCTAGTTTATTGTAGTCCTAACATAAGTCAAGAGGATGATGTAAAACTGCACAATGCTATAAAGGAGATAAGTAAAGGGGAATGTGTTATAATGAGTGACTTTAATCATGGACATATTCAGTGGAAATCACTACAGATTGCTGGAAGTGATGACCAACAGTTTCTACTTCTAATATAGACTGTTTCCTTACCCAACACGTTTTGGAACCAACCAGAGGTGGAAATTTGTTGGATTTAGTGTTCTCTTCTCAACACGAATTGGTTGATAATGTTAAAATACATGAACCTTTTGGATCTAGTGATAATAACCAGTTCCAATTTATTATAAAAGTACAATCAGGGAATAATGGTAAAAAGCGATGGTAGAGAAACTTTAACAAAGGCAAATATAAACAGATAAGAAAATATTTAGCACACATAGACTCACTTAATAAAGGACAAGACAGCAACATAATGTTGGACCATTTTGAAAGATGAAATTGAGGGCACTATTGAAAGATGTGTTCCCCTAAAAAGCAAAGGAAACGATCTAAGAAGAATCAAAAGAAGCGATACGAAAGATTGCTTGTAAACAAATTATGTGGAGAGTTTACAGAAACACTGGAAATATAGAAGACTACAACAACTACAAAGAAGCCCTTAACCTAGCTACAACCGAAATAAAAAATCAAAGATTGACGAATGATATAAAAAATAACAAGAGTTTCTACGTTGATGTAAAAAAAACCAGAAGGTTCGTGATAAGGTGGGACTACTAGAAAACAGTGCAGGAAACGAAATATCTTATGGGTTTCAAATGGCAGAGGTCCTGAACGAGTATTTCAGCTCAGTGTTTACCACGGAAGATATAAGTTCACTGTCATTACCGGCTAATAAATTCGAGGGGGTGAATCAAATCAATTAGGGCAGTTATTCTTACTCCTGAAATGATATCAAGGAAAATTAAGATGATGGAAGTAAACAAATCACCTGGAGTTGAAGGGATACCACCAAAACAGCTTAAGGAAAGATACCACCAAAACAGCTTAAGGAAAACGTAGACCAAATAAGTACACCACTTGCTATATTCTTTAACTTGTCACTTAAATAGGGAAACAATTTTAAAAGGAATCGAGGAACAAGACATAATTACAGACCAGTGAGCTTAACATCATTTTTATGCAAATGATTAGTAACGCTTATTACAGATCACATGGTGGAATTCCTTGTAAACCACAAATTAATAAAGGAATATCAACATAGGTTCCCAAAACCTAGGTGTTGTCTAACCAATCTCGTGTTTTTAGACGAAATTACAAAGTGGGTAGATAATGGGTCACCAGTGGATGTTGTCTACTTATAAAGTGTCACTTCAAAGATTGTTACTTAAACTAAAAGACCATGGTATAGGGGATGGTGTGATCAGTTGGATGCAAACATGGTTGACAGACAGAAGACAGAGAGTAATAGTAGAGGGGGAGATTTCAAATTGGAAACCAGTTTTGAGTGGAGTGCCACGAGTGTCGGTGTTGGGACTTGTATTATTCTTGATATATATTTATAAATGATTTGTTTGATGATGTATCAAGCAAAGTACTGACATTCGCAGACGATACAAATGTTCAGAACAGTTAAAACAGATGCAGATAAACACGATGATCTAGCCAAATTGGTCAAATGGTCTGGACAATTTTATTCAATTTTGGGAAGTGTAAATGCATCCACATAGGACATGGAAATGTGAACAAAGAATACATAATGGGGGATACTATATTAGGTAAAACTACAAAGGAAAAGGACTTAGGAGTAACAGTTAGTGCTGACATGAAAGTTTCGGGGCAATGTGGAATTCGTGCGTCAAAGTATAACCAAATACTATGGTTAATTAGGAGTAATATCACATATAAGGAGAAACAGCTAATTGTACCACTGTGCAAAGCAATAATTAGGCCACATTTGGAATATTGTATACAAGCATGGAGGCCATATCATAAGAAGGACTTAGATAAGCTAGAAAGGGTGCAACGAAGAGCAACTAAGCTGATTCCTGAACTGAAAGATCTTGGTTATGAAAGACGCCTATTAGAATGTGGATTGACAACACTAGAGACTACGAGACTAAGAGGAGACCAAATAGAAGTTTTAAAGATATTGAATGGTTGTGAGGATATTGATAGAAATATTTTCTTAAAACCAGAGGGCACAACGCAGCACAAGTCAAGGAACAGTGTAGGTTGGATATGAGAACGTTCTCATTCTCTCAGAGGATAACAAATGACTGGAACAAATTAGTTGATGATTGTGTTAATGCTACCAGTGTGAATATATTCAAAATAAAATTTACAGCTCTCTGGCAAGGGCGGGTTATACGTAGGTGGAAAGTTGTTGCCAAAGGCTTCCTTGTCCGCATGCCATCTGGAGCTAATAGCTCTGGACGACAATCTTGTTAAAACTCTTGAATGTGTGTGCTTGTGTTTGTGTATGTGTGCGTGTGTGTGCGTGTTGGTGCCTGTGTGTTTGTGTGTGTGTGTGTGTGTGTGTGTGTGTGTGTGTGTGTGTGTGTGTGTGTGTGTGTGTGTGTGTGTGTGTGTGTGTGTGTGTGTGTGTGTGTGTGTGTGTGTGTGTGTGTGTGTGTGTGCCTGAGTGTTTGCATGTGTGTGGGTGTGTGTGTGAGTGTGTGTGTGAGTGTGTGTGTGCGTGCGTGCGTGCGTGCGTGAGTGGGTATGGTGTTCGTGGGGTTGTGGTCGAATCGCCTACGGCATGTTCTCCGTGTGTTCACGAGAAGTGATGACAAAGAAACGCATTACGAAAATGTGCAAACGTTAAGTTATAGCCCGCTGAAATGCACCGAGCTGCACACGCAAATGATATGCGCTGGCGAAGAAAGGTAAACGGGGTGAAATCCCACTCGGGCGAAAAGCCTACACTCTCTGCTCAACGGTGATTGACGATACCTCATTGAAAGCCACCCAGTCGTCCTGTCTCTGCATGTCCCCCGGCAAACCGGCTACATATAGCAAACAATTCTATAGGATTCTATAGATTTGTTTATAGAATTCTAGATTTGTTCTCTATATAATTATATATAATTGTATGAAATTCTAAAAACATATCTTTGACCATTCCCATTTTCTAATGAATTCTACATACATTTTAAAACAGAATTCTATAGAAAATCTGTATCCACTTTACTTTCTATAGAATTTAGTAGAATATTGTATAGCAGAACATATTCTTGCACAACAATTCTACAGAATTTACAGAATTTTCTGTAGCGTATATTCTATAGATATTCTATAGAATGTGCTGCTAAGGGCGGCCTTCTCTTTGTCCTTGTATTCCGGTTCATGCCTTGCACCCATCTTCCTTCCGTCTTCGGATGTCCAGGACAAAACGTTCACACATGTTGGTGATATATGTGTTTATTTCTTACAACAATTTTTAAATTGCACATAAATTACGAAAATGCGGTATTGATTTTTAAAAATAAAACGATAACGACGTCACACGACTATTCATGTGTTGCGCAAATGTCGTACATGGTGTAAATCACGTTGTATTATCGTGGAAACCCGGAATATTTCTTACTTGGTTGTCTCGCATGGCACTCGAAAGAGTTGTGTGACATTGAAAGTAATATACACATAATAATAGGACCTTCCAAACGTCACACAAACCAACGCCTTATGCCACTACATAAAATAGTTAATTTTCTCTCATATAAGTTATGTTTTGTTGCATTCAGTTTTGAATGAAAACGAACACTAGTGTGGAAAGACTTACAAAAAGTGAGATGAATTGTTTTGCGAGGCCGTCTGTTTATTGCCTGAACATAATATTGTTTCTCGAGACAAATCTACAGAAACGCTTGTGTTTAAAAAGATGCCATCTAGCGCGGTTTAATTTTGCATTATCAAGATTGCTATTTCTCTGTAACATTGTTAACGCAACCTTTACATAATTTTACCGACCGTTTCGTCTCGTCAAACTGTATGTGTCACACTGGGTATTTTCGAAGATATCCCAAGGGCAAATTTCTGCCAAAAGCGTATTGAAGGTAATCGATCAATCATTGTCACTTGTTCGCGCGGTTTCACGGTCAACAATTAGAGCGCGTCAACGTCGTTTCAGTTTCTGAATGAACACAACACGTACTATTTATAGCCAACCCTTCGGAACGCGTCTTATCTGTGAAGTGTAAATGCCACGCCAATGACGATTGTGTGCATTTTATTGGGAAGGTTAGTATGATTTCTCAATAATACGCGCAATTTCCTAACTCAATATAGGAACAATTTAACTATATCAGCCACAATGTGGCGACATTCACATTAACAAAACCACATTTATGGAAATAGATCAAAGAAATGACAGCCAACCAACGACGCCATAGTAAACATGTGTTACTTCGTCCGGACGCTGTGGCTAGACAATTACAGTAATGACGTAGATCTAATGGTATATCTTTGAGATGATATAGCAACGTCATGTATTTTTATAGCACTGGAATCAATACGTGTGAAGTAAATGATGTCGTAATAGACATTTATTTCAAATGGGCCTTTATTTTTAACACTAGACATCTATTTTCGTGCTTTGATATATCAACTATAGTCAACAATGATGTTTGTGTTCAGATACATATTATTAGCGAACAAATAAGGCACTATACTTTAGACAAATGGAGAGAAAGAATGGAGAGATGTGGGCTAAAGATCAGCTGAACGAAGACAGAACACCTTCCGCCAGTGTTTTACACCTTAGTTCAAAAGTTGGTGGTCAGTCGTGTGTGCGTGTGTGCGTGTGTGCGTGTGTGCGTGTGTGCGTGTGTGCGTGTGTGCGTGTGCGCGTGTGCGCGTGTGCGCGTGTGCGCGTGTGCGCGTGTGCGCGTGTGCGCGTGTGCGCGTGTGCGCGTGTGTGCGTGTGTGCGTGTGTGCGTGTGTGCGTGTGTGCGTGTGTGCGTGTGTGCGTGTGTGCGTGTGTGCGTGTGTGCGTGTGTGCGTGTGTGCGTGTGTGCGTGTGTGCGTGTGTGCGTGTGTGCGTGTGTGCGTGTGTGCGTGTGTGCGTGTGTGCGTGTGTGCGTGTGTGCGTGTGTGCGTGTGTGCGTGTGTGCGTGTGTGCGTGTGTGCGTGTGTGCGTGCGTGCGCGCGTGTGCGCGTATGCGTTTGTATATATGTATGTATGTATGTATGCATGTATGTTTGTATGTATGTCTGTATGTATGTAGTGTATGTAGTGAATGTATGTATGTATGTTTGTATGTATGAATGTATGTATGTATGTTTGTATGTATGAATGTATGTATGTATGTATGTACGTATGTACGTATGTACGTATGTACGTATGTACGTATGTACGTATGTACGTATGTATATATGTATGTATGTATGTATGTATGTAGTGTATGTGTGTAGTGTATGTGTGTATGTATGTATGTATGTATGTATGTATGTATGTATGTATGTATGTATGTATGTGTATATGTATGTGTGTATGTATGTAAGCATGTATGTATGCATGTATGTATGTATGTATGTATGTATGTATGTATGTATGTATGTATGTATGTATGTATGTATGTTGTGTATGTATGTAGTGTATGTATGTAGTGTATGTATGTATGCACAGGTATGTATGTATGTATGCATGCGTGTATGTTTGTATGCATGTATGTACGTACGAGGACATGTTAACGTTTTCCTCTTAGACGGTTTGAACCTCGAACGCGAAACTTTCAGGAATTACTTAATTTACGACTTCGTGGGTTGGATCTAAGACTATATTTTTCAAAATACCCCATGTATTTCAGGACTCTCCCATTTTATGGGGTAAATCTTCTGTTCGGAAAGCAAAGCGTAATAAGCGCGTAAAACGTAGAATGTAACTTAACAATCACAGGAATTACGCGCGCTTAGCAAATACTTCGAGAAACTGCCCCTGAGTTATGAATTTGGCAACATAAAGTAGACGCTGACACGCTTCTGCTGTGTCAACCTCACGACCCGCCGCTGCTGCTGTGTCAACATCACGACCCGCCGATGCTGCTGTGTCAACCCCACAACCTGCTGCTGATGATGTGTCAACCACTCTACCACAACCAACATCAACCAAGGGTAACAGCACTCCTCCACCATTGTGGACCGTGGTTGTCGCAAGAAATTCCAAAAAACCCTCCAAGTCGGCCTTCTCCAACACGTCCAAGCTGTCCTCGTCTAAATATAAACCACATGCCATGACTACAGGCAATTCTACCAAGTGTGGATTCAAATGCACTCCTGAATACGCAGGATTTCACGCAGATACAACTTGTGCTGAAATTTCTACTTATGGAACAACTACTTTGAACATGAAATGCTTATGTGAACGCTTACCAACTAAACATCCTTCAAACTCTGGGTGGACATTGCTAAACCGAACTTACTCTATGATGCCAATCTCTGGCTTGCTGGACCAAAGACTGGACGGTATTTCCAACCTAGGAAGCACACAACAACATATTCGACTCACCTGTAAACTGTCAACTCCGTATTGTTGTGGGCCCACCTTCACGATCCGTATAAGGCATGCTCATGAATATTCGGGACTGTCCGTCAGACTTCGATTAGCTACGCCGAGTTAATATATGCAAGAAATACGTCATCAACATGTGTGTATATCGATTAGCCACTGGCATGCGAATTAGTTCTGACCGATAAAATTATCAAAATGAAACGTGGACCAGCTGTTGTTTATGTCACAGATTCAGCAAAGAAAAGAAGGAAATTATATGGAATAAACGGTGAATGAACATAGCGACAGTTCATGACAGACGGATTGATTTAAAATAAAAAAACACCACCTCTTCATGCACGAAGTCGAGGCCACCGACGGCGATGCCGATGGCGACGCCGATGACATGTCATATTGAATGATTAGCATTGTTTTTGTTGGAATATAAAAAAATATGGTACTATCATGTTCCTTTTTCACTAGGTACATCTGGCTATACATTTTGAAGTGAAGTTTTAATGAAACATTTAGGTAACAGAAACTTGCTGAAGCCGAGAAACAGTCACTAATAAAACCATTTTATTTGCACCATAAATCCAGCTCTTTAAGCAATATAAATACATTATACATCACCAAAGTAATTTACGGTATTAAAATAGGATAGGGGGTTACTTATGTATTTTCCTATTTATATAAGGTTTACTTTTAGTTTGAAAAATGTAGATCTATAAAGAGCATAACATTATTGTCAACAAAATATTAACATATATTGCATCAGTGTAAAAACATGTTTTATTTTCTACTGGGGAAGTGCAATTTTTATGTTGAATTCCCGTTTCAATAACAAATAAAATGGTCATTGTATGATGGAAATAAAGTTATAAAATTACAAAACTTTAAAAGTAACACATATTTTAAAACAGTGTTTTCAGTCATCATTGGTGTATTTAGCTCAAGAAGATCCCTGAAACATTTTGCGTGTTGTGGAACATTTCTATTTTATGAATTTTCCAAATTATTGTAAAAGCAACTTTGTTAAGACCTTTTTATACACTACTCCCAGTATAATTCACTTAACACAAACTTGTTTCAACAAATTTGGAAGAATGTGCTGTAAAACACAATCCAAACATGCTGAGCATAAGAACGCATAACTTGTATTAAGTACTCCTACTTTGCAACATAATGACAGGATGATGTGCATTTGGATGCACAAATCGATCGATTGCACAAATCCATTTGAAACGTAGTGATGTACAAATTCCCAGTAGAAGCCACACGGAACTAATGTGACAGAACAAAGTCAGACATCTTCTTCACTTCTGTGTCTGTTCACAAATTGTTCTATTAATAGTACTGCTATGCATTTTGATACACAAAGCTATCAGATGCACACTTCCATTTGAAACTCGAAGTGAGGTACAACTTTCCAGTAGATGTCGCACAGAACAGAATGGGACAGAACAAAGTCAGACATCATCTTATGTCAGGTGACCCAAACAAAGTTGAATTTAGGAAACTGAGCCTAAATATGAGTTAACTAACTGAACACTATGCAGATTAATTCAGTTTAGATATTGGATTATGGGACTTATCGCCAAGTGTACAGCTGGCTAAATAGAAAAGAAATACAAGAGAACCTTGTTATGTTGATTAAGTCAGACTAAAATCCAAATCCGTTATTTTGGCCAACTTTTAATTTGCATTTCAGATAACTGGAACTCACATAAGTGAATTTTCGCTAAGTTAAGTCAATCTTTTCCTCGGTCCAGGGCAAAGGTCCCAATAAGGGGACCTTCTGATAACTTTCTAGTTATAAGAAATTCCACTTATCAGTATTGTCATGGGTCCCTGGAGGTTCGACCTTATCCAGAGTGCACTGTATATTTTCCTTTATTCTTGCTCTAATAATTAATGTTGTACATCATTATACATATGGGCCATTCTCGCGAAAAGTGTACAGTAACGGTAAAGTAACATGTCAAAAATAAATGTTTAATTTGTTTTTAGCAAGTACTACTACTATCAAATGTGCTATTCACAAGAAGCAGCACAACTTGATCTGGTCTATTATTTTTTTTTATAAATATATTCATTGATACAAACTTATGTATACTAGAATGCAGATCTGCTGGTGTCCAAAATTCGTGCATCACAAAATTCCTTGGCAACATGGTATTGTGTACTTTTTAACAAACCTACAACGTTTACATTGAACGATAACATGCCAGCCAGATTTACTAACAATCGTAGCTGTAGCATTAAAAAAAGTATGTGAACGTACGAATCTCACATTTTTATGTTTCGGTTCGGTGGGGAAACGGGGACGTTTCAAAAACGGCTGACTGTAATTTGGAAAGGCAAGACCTGGGGCCGGTTTCATGAAGCGTAATTAAAGTTACGCAGTTACTTAGCATCATGTTTGCGTAAACTCCTATGTTCGCTTATATATAAAAAATCACGTCACTTACAAAAACAATCATCTTAGCGTTAAGAACGTTCTTAAGACTTAACCGCGTCATGAAACCGTCCCCCGGGCTGTAGACACACATACCCAAATCCCAGATTTAGGCTATGGTTGCATATACTGATATTTTAGTGTGCATTTTCGTTCACTGCATGTCAGATACCGGACAATGCAGTTTTACTAACTAGAAAGGCGAGACCCTTGCCTAAGGCTATGCTACTTACTGTAGTAGAGGCTCGACAGACTCAATGACAGTTCCAGCGGCAGCTGACACCGACTGCAGCCGTCCGCGTCGGCGGAAAATTATAATTCTATTTAATCGAAACGTTACTCGGCTGACTGCCGTGGGAAGCAGGACAAACAATGCATACTCTTCCTACACTTATAAAAAATTGCTGTTAATATACATATGTCTTCAAATTGCTTATTTACAATGCCATTGCTTGAATCAACTCACCTCGAAATCAGACATGTTAGCTGTGTGTGTGACGTCAACGGTCTGTGTGTGGTTCACGTATGCATGAATATTCATTATACTCGGGCTGCGGAATTAATCATCCACGTGGCAACAAGATAAAAATGATTAGTGTAAACACAATTGTTTATCGGCTTTTTGCGCAGATAACACCCAAATTGTGCATAAACATGCAAAACATAAGTAGCAGAGGTAGTACTTATGCGGAATTAATACGTTTTGATACGGTACACCTCGAATGTATATTAGCTTATAAAGAATCCCTTTAAATGCAAATATCTGGGTCATATAATTAACAATAATTTTACTGACGATGACAACATTGCCAGACAGAAAAGATATGCTCAAGCCAACGTCTTAGTACGAAAATTTCGCCTTTGCAGCTCTACCATTAAAACTTACCTATTTCTTTCTTACTGTGGTGCTATATACACCTCAAGTATTTGGTGTAAATAAAAAAAACAGAGTTTGAAAGGTATTACTGTTGCCTATAACAACAGTTCTAGAATTTGTCATTCACGCTGAAGTGCAAGTTTTATGTTTGCTACAAAATGTGTTAAATCTTTTAATGAACGTATGCGTTCATCCATATATAGCTTATTATGTCGACTTCAACAGACTGAAAATCCACTTTTTGTGAATTATTTTTATACTTATATATATTTTAGAAGTCCTATGTTTAAATGCTGGACTACCCAATTGTATACTTAAAGTTGAACGCATATTTGATATATATCTTATTAACCATCTATTTTTATTTCATATGTGTCTATATCTTCGTATTTTAGCTATTATTTTTTTTTAAATAATTTACTTGTATTGTATGTACATATAGACTTTTGTCTGAAATAAAAACATGATATTATATTATTACGATTATATATACCTTTATATAGCATAGCAATATGAATATTATTTGACAATTCTACACTATCATGACTAGGACCCATCGGCGGACGTGGTCTTTACATTCTCTCCTACCTTCTTCATTGTGAATATACAACGAGTATCTAGAGCTCGTTATGGTGTTTGTGTAAAGATGCTGTGTGTTTTCTAACATTTGGTAAATATTACTATAACGACTGTCAACTACCAAGGCATCCCGTCGGAGAACGGACATTTTTGCTATTTCAAATAGTAGTGTCATTTTTTTTCTATCAATATTCTCAAATGTTAGTTTTATGCATAGGAACAGCAAAAACGGAAATATTTGTTCATGTGGAATTCTTTGCCATTTTGAACATGCTGGTGTTTAAACAGGGTTTTGTGATACTCATATGTGATTCAGGGTACATCTCACAATATAGCCCATATATATAAAACATACATATTAAAACTCGGCTTATCGATATCAATTCTATAATTTAAAATATTATGATTATAGTATGTGTTTCTAGGCGTTTCAAATTTCGAAGCTACAGTATTTATTCACTGATGCACTTTTTAAAATTCCGTTTCCGCAGTACACTTCACGACACATCAACAGTCCCCAGGGTACACTTCACGACACATCAACAGTCCCCAGGGTACACATCACGACACATCAACAGTCCCCAGGGTACACATCACGACACATCAACAGTCCCCAGGGTACACATCACGACACATCAACAGTTCCCAGGTTACACTTCACGACACATCAACAGTCCCCAGGGTACACATCACGACACATCAACAGTCCCCAGGGTACACATCACGACACATCAACAGTTCCCAGGTTACACTTCACGACACATCAACAGTCCCCAGGGTACACATCACGACACATCAACAGTTCCCAGGTTACACTTCACGACACATCAACAGCGACCAGGGTACACTTGTCTATGCAATAGACTTGCCTTCTATCCGGCATCTGATGCCTGGACAGACCAACGTAATCCATCATATTGCGCTGCTCGGTGTGAAGGCGACCTTTCTCTCTGTCCGCGAGTGGGAAGACGGCGGGGTAGTTGCCGTCGTTTAGTTGATCGTATACACTGCTGACCGTGTACACCGCTAGTACAGCGGCTAAGGGACGAATTGTGCACTTTTTTTTACAAAAGCATGAGCATTGTCATACGTAGTCTATGATATGTAGAATCATATAAAGCTAGGTACCACTATCAACATGGTACCTAGCCGCCATCGTAATTTGTTTAAATGGCCGACACGGAAATCCATTAATCAAGTATATAAGCTTCTAAACAACATAGAAATGTGATCTTGGTGTCTAAACCAACATTTCAAGGGTCAATGAATAAATTTCTGCCATGTGCTGTATCCAAAGATGACGGCCATATTGCAATTCAAGATGGCAACCACGCATTACGAATATAATTTTAGTGCCTCTTGATATTGAAGACTCCATACGACGAATCCATAGGTAATTCACCTGTTTCAAGGTCAAGGAGTCCAGTTGTGCCACTTGCATTAATCCCAGATGACGGCCATATTGAAAAACAAAATGGCCGCCATGGAAATAATCTGTCCGAATATCTCGAATATGTATCTATGCCAACATATTCAGGATTAATTAATCAATTTCTTCCACATGTTGTATCCCCAGATGACAGACATATTGAAATTCAAGATGGCTGACTTCCAAAATAATATATTTTGGTTTAATTCAGCTTCTGTGCAACACAAAAACATACATTCCGGTAATACACATGTTCAATAATATAAATAGGCTAGAACCATGAAATGATGGTCACACAGAATATCAAGATAGCTGCCATGCATATATACGTTATAGGAATGTGATCTGAACGTGTATTGGGTTTAGGAATCCATACCTGGTTTATGGTATGTGTCTTCACGATTATAACCTCTCAGGCTGTTGCCAAATTTTACTAAGTTATATTCTCAACCACAATATACCCCAAAACATACATAGTCATGAAAAATAATATCTGAATTGGACTACAGTTAGATTTGCAACCACAGTGCACTAGGTCATGGCATGACATCAAGGTCTCTGAGAGTTCAAGTCCAGCATGGTTTCCATACGGTATCAGTTGCACTCCAACCACAGTGTCCAAGACAAGGCAGATGGAGAGTTGGCACAACAGCTTGTGACATCACATAACCAATTTAATAAACAACCCTTCTCCCATACTGACGCAATATATGTTTTGTTAGTGGGGTGTTCAAAGTCGTACCAAACCCTGGGCAAACAGCTGTTTCCTTGCTTCATCCACCCTGCCAAATGTAAAATTCTTGATGTAAATTTCGGTGATGAATCTCTCTATCTCATTTAGTGTACACGAGTCGACTTCTTATGATTGTGATGACAGGGAGATGAAGACATATGTAACAGCGGGGAATGGAGCCCGTGCTAATCATGCCGACTTATTCCCTCGACCAAAGAAACTGGAGACTATGTCACATCAACTCATGACATAACTTAGCATTAATGTTTCCGATTTCACAGATTGTTGGCAATGGCATGGGTTGCAATGGGACAAAAGTGGGTTTCAACGCATAAACGTTCATCTATTTCAACAACAAGGAATTGTCTTACGGAAATAATAACGACATCTGTACATACAGCCGGATATTCACTTTGGGATATCCTTGGTGAAGACATTGTGCTACATAGAATAATATGCTGCCGGTGTCCGCTCCTCGTGTGTTCATGGCTGGAGATACTGAAGGTCGGTGGTGGCTTGATGGACTGTGGTCACAACTATCTGACTTTGTATACTGATGATTACATATCCACCGGAAACGAATGACCTTATACAGTGTCGCAAATAATGAAACAACCTCTGAGTGGTTCCGTTATGTTCTCTGCGTTCCCTTCTTGATTGCTTGAAGATGTCAGCAAAATACCAACTACATACAATATATACTCTTCTGACAGTTGCCAACTAGGATGTATTGTATATGATAAATTATTACTGGGCATCATCGTCAACTGTCCATCTACGCCTGGATAGCGTCATCTTCCAACACCCTTGTGTCGAGATATGGAGCAATCTGCAATGATGGGAAGTACTGTGTTTGGTACGTCAGTCAGTCTGATTGTGATCCTTGTCATAATTGGCGATTTCCAGTTGTTTCGTTCGCATATCTGCTCTACTATATTTACATGTGCCCTTAACAGTGTGTACCGATTGCATTACATAGTTTTGTCCATGACTAAATTTGTACTCGGAGTCAGCATATATGCGCGAATTTCTGCGATTGGATTACACAAATATTTAAATATTGACACTAAAGGTGATATTTATTTAGCAATGTTGGTTTGTATGCCAGAGTTGTAGTACGTTTATGCTTTGTGCAGTTTTTAATTGGCAGTTTGAACACTATGTTTGTCACAATCCACCACTCCCAGGATTATGGACTTTCTATTAAACTTACAGCACAACCGTCACTCTTTGTGGTTGATTGACTTGATTGTGACACCGGCCTGGTGTTATTGTTGAGAAAAAAACATGTTGTGGTTTCTGCACAACAAAATGTCCAATCATAAGTTGCCAGTAAACCTCAAGACGATTTGTCAACACGAAGTTGAGTATGTTTTTTATATTGCTGAAGTGAACGCGAAATGTAACCATTTGTGTTTTCCATTCTTAATCAATGATATATTTCTCTTTACCAGTATATGCACTGCCATTTGTCTTTAGGTTCTGAATATAGCTCAGAAACAACTGCCAACAAGAATTGACCTACTAGTGAATATATAGACCGTCCAGCAGAACTGGTGGCGGGGTTGGTATTCTTCTCAAGACTGGGATTCAGTGCAAAATGGTGTCATCTGGCGAACTCAATTCATTTGAGTATGGTAATTGTGAGCTATTATGTCAAAAGACGAAAGTTGATGTGCATGTCATATACCGACCACCAGACTCGGACAAACATCATGTTACAACTGCTACATTCTTTGAAGAATTTCAGACATATTTGTCGCATGCAGTTCAAACCCCTCATTCACTCCTGATAGCTGGTGATTTTAATATTCATATGGATATTGACACAGAAGCTGATGCAATTAGAATGTGTGATGTACTTAGTATGTATGGCTTAACGCAGCATGTTACAGTTCCAACGCATGTATCTGGTCACACTCTAGACTTAATTATTACCAGGTATAATCGTGAACTTCTGCTTAGTTACCCCGTGGCTGATTATATGGTGTCGGATCAAATGTTTGTGTGTTATAGAGTAAACATGCCCAGACCTCCCTTAGAGACACATACGATACAGTACAGGAAACTGAAGCAAATCGATAATAGTGCATTTAGTAATGACCTGAAGGATATCACTAATGCACTATTAAAAATCACGGATATCAATCAGCTAGTTGGTGACTGCAATTGGGAACTGAGACAGTTGTTGGATAGGCGCGCACTCATCAAATCCCAAACTATTGTTGTGAGGCCATTGGTACCATGGTTCGACGATGAACTCAAATCACTAAAGTCGCAGAAAAGGAGTCGCAGAGAAAGAAATGAATTCATCTGGACGCGGGATAAAAATAATAAAACTCTGCTATCATTCCACCGTGCTCGGAACAAATGCGTCAATGTACTGAATACCAAACGAACTGACCATCTCTCTAACTTAATTTGAGAAGCTAAGGGTGATTCGAAGAAATTATTTCCCTCATAAACACCCTGTGTGGTAAAAAACAAAGTACTCCACTATCTGGTCATGATTCTGTGGAAAACCTTGTAAATGAATTTGGCACCTTTTTAGTGATAAAATAGATGCTATTCGAACGAACATTGGTGTTACCGAACCTCCATATACACCATTCAGAGAGGGTGTGTGTGCTAACTTAGATACATTTGCGGTGGTCTCCGAAGATGATGTGCGCAACTTGGTTGTGAAATCTAAAACAACCAGCTGGGCTCTTGACCCCATGTCAACCAAATTAGTTAAAGAATATATGAAGGAATTACTTCCACTCCTCACGCACATCAGCAATCTCTCTATTGCTACTGGGGAATTCCCATACGAGTGGAAGACTGCACTTGTAGTGCCGCTGCTTAAAAAAGCAGGATTGGATCCTATTCCAAAAAACTATCATCCTGTATCGAATCTCCAGTATGTGTCAAAAATAACTGAGCGAGCTGTTGTAAACCAACTTTGTCTTCACTCAGACTGTGAATTCCCTTTGCCATCTTGTCAATCTGCTTATAGAGCAGGGCATTCTACAGAAACCGCTCTAGTTAAGTTCTTCTAAACATGGATCAACAGAAGGTAACACAACTGGTTTTAATTGACTTGTCGTCGGCTTTTTATACAGTGGACCACAACATTTTGTTAAATATAATATATATATATATATGAATCGCTCTTTTGGAGTATCAGGTACAGTTCTAAGTTGGTTTTCCTCTTATCTCCAATCAAGGTCGCAGCGTATTTCTGCAGCGGTGTCTGAGCAGTTTAAACTTGATCAGGGAGTACTGCAAGGCTCATGCCTAGGCCCTGTTGAATTCACAGAGTACTCTAGCCCTATTTTCTCTGTCATTGATCAGCATGGGAAGCTGGGGCATGCCTACGCCGATGATTGTCAGGTTTACTGTGGTGTCCATCCTGATTCTATGGACAGTAACCGTAAGTCCATGGAACGATGCATCAGAGACATCAATAGCTGGATGCAATCCATGAAAGTCAAAATGAATAACTCCAAGACTGAGTACATTTTAATTGGCACTCCGCAACAACTAGCAAAGTGCACCAACACGGCCATTAACATCGGGGGCTACGAGGTACATGCACTGAATTGTGTGCGAAATTTGGGCGCTTATTTTTGATAAACACATGTCTATGGAAGAACATGTCAAGTTCAAATGTCGGGCAGCTTATGCACAACTTTATAGCATCGGAAAAATCAGAAAATATCTTGATCAACAGGGTACAGAGAAACTGATACATGCTATGGTCCACAGCCATATTGACTACTGTAATGCCCTTTTGATCGGCTTACCAAAATACCTTATACGGAAATTACAAATGGTTCAAAACACCGCAGCCAGAGTGTTGTGCAGAATCGGCAAATATAATCATATCACTCCAGTACTAAAGTCACTTAACTGGTTGCCGGTGGAATTTCGCATTAAATATAAGATTTGCTTACTGACATTTCATTCATATGAATATATGTTGGAAATGCCGCCTCCAAGGAGCATCCATTACGGTCTAAGATCGCAGGATGATCTTAAACTTGATGTACCAAGGACAAAAAGGAAAACTCTGGGAGATCGTGCTTTTATTGCTGCACCAAAACTGTAGAACTCCCTTCCCAAAGATATTCGCAGCTTCAACAATGTCACTGTTTTTTAAGAGCAAACTGAAGACTCACTATTTTAGAATTGCATATAATTAACTTAATAATTTTACTAATTTAAATAGTGTTACACTTGTTAGATAATTATATAAAATATGTTCGATGTTTCTATTGAAATTATTAATTTTATCATTTTATAGTTTTACATTTTTATATCAATATTTGTATTATGTTGAATGCTTGTGTTGTTTTAACTTTCTACTATGCCATTTATTGTACTGTTCAGCACCATAGAATATTATTGTATAAATATGGTGCTATATAAATCAATAAACATTTACATTTATATAGGTATTCATATGTGAACCACATATGGATTCCTCAATATCTAGAGGCGCTAAAAGTATGTTCGTAAAAAGTATACGCGTGGCAGCCATCTTGAATTTCAATATAGCCGTCATCTGATGGTATAGCACATGGCATAAATGGATTCCTTGACCCTGCAAATGTCGGTTTAGGCACAAAAACGTGTTTATAAGTTGTTTAGAAGCTGATGTATGTGGATAATGGATTTCCGTGGCGGCCATCTTGAACTTCAATATGACAGTCATCCTTGGATACCGTATAAGACAGAATTGGATTCCTTGACCCTGGAAATGTTTGGTTAAGAGCATGTTTTATGTTACTCAGAAGCTGAGATATCTGGATAATGGATTTCCGTGGCGAGCATTTCAAAAATCAAGATGGCGACTAGGTACCATATTGATAGCGCTGGGTACCTGGTTTGAAATTAATCTATATCATAATCTACATGTGTGCCAATTGTCATGCTTTTGGCAAAAGGGGAACAATCATATCCCTTAGCCGCTGTACTATGCGGAAAGTGTACGCTTATGACCGAGTACATTGCTAACTTTGCGTGCGTGCTTGCGTGCATGCATGCGTGTGGCCGTGCATGCGTGCGTGTGCTTATCTACATTAAAGGATATAATTGTGCGTACACGTCGTACTGAGAATACGAGAAGTTGCTGTTTGTCCGAACACATAATGCGTTGTCGTGTGGAGGAAGCACACTCTCGTCAACCGTTTATGCCTGAAGCTTTCAATATCATCTGACAATTAAAGTCTGATTAGTCTGATTCAGGTTCTTTTATTGATTATGGTAGCTCTTACGACATGCTAGTGTAGGTGCCGTTTGATTTATTTTCTCACATTTGTTGGTAATACGAGAGAGAGAAAGAGATAGAGAGAGAGAGAGAGAGAGAGAGAGAGAGAGAGAGAGAGAGAGAGAGAGAGAGAGAGAGAGATAGAGAGAGAGAGAGAGAGAGAGAGAGAGAGAGAGAGAGAGAGAGAGAGATAGAGAGCGAGAGCGAGAGAGAGAGAGAGAGAGAGAGAGAGAGAGAGAGAGAGAGAGAGAGAGAGAGAGAGAAGAGAGAGAGAGAGAGAGAGAGAGAGAGAGAGAGAGAGAGAGAGAGAGAGAGAGAGAGAGAGAGAGAGAGAAGAGAGAGAGAGAGAGAGAGAGAGAGAGAGAGAGAGAGAGAGAGAGAGAGAGAGAGAGAGAGAGAGAGAGAGAGAGAGAGAGAGAGAGAGAGAGAGAGAGAGAGAGAACGAGTGAGCGGGATAGCGAGGGCGATATAAACGTGTGTTGGTGACGTGGGTGGAAGAAACATGGCGAACAAAATCGTAAATACCATGGCGTGTCTCGGGAGCTTGCACAATCAATAAACGAAACATTGATGGGACTAATCAATCCCTAATTGTCACATGATATTGAGAGCTTAGGGCTGTTGCGCGTAGAGAACGCGCAGCTTCCACATGACATGCGTGAATACGATCAATGAGAGTCCAGTGGCTTTGTGACGTGTCTGTGGTTGTTAATGAACGCTCGTACCAGGTAAGTAGTCTCAAACAAACTATTGCCAAAGGCTGCCTCAGTTACACGCTAAATTGGTCGTGTTACAACCTTCTAGCGAGTGCGCACATCTCTGCACACTCTCTGCATGTTCACACATATATTCAGAAACACGATTGGGATGTTACAGTCTCCAAGTTAAAATATGTATATCTCAGGATATTACACATAAGTGAATCGAACATTACAATAACCGGTAAACCTGCCTGTCACCTGGCAGCAGTTTCTCCCAGGTGTTGAGATACTAGGTCCGAGGTTCACATCCTTGGATCAATGGCCTCTGATCTACCAATCGGCGATGCATTAGAACACAAAGTAGTTATACGGGGTCATTGACTTGCTGTGTTGTTATTGATGAGCGACTCTGCATTTGGCGCCACTCTGGAAATAGTTTGCATGCCGTAAATGGTGACTGCACAAATTAAACGGAGATGAGCTTCAGTATTGAGTATGTATTGGTGAGGATTGCTGTAGCTGATGTTCCATGAAAGGAAATAAGCTAGTATTGGTGATGTAGTTTTCCTCATCCACAACTTCCTCTACCTCCTCGTCTCTACTCGTCACGTCCCTCATCCCCATCCTCTGCCGTCTCCTGCTGTATTCACCCTCCACCGGCAGCCTCCCTCTCGTTACTATATACATGAAACACTTTTGTTCACGTCCATGCTTTTGGTACAAATTATCCGTGTTCTTTTGTCTCTAAATATATAGTGTGTGCAGGCGTGCGTGCGTGTGCGTGTGCGTGTGCGTGTACGTGTGAGTGTGTGTGTGTGTGTGTGTGTGTGTGTGGATGTGTGTGTGTGTGTGTGTGTGTGTGTGTGTGTGTGTGTGTGTGTGTGTGTGTGTGTGTGTGTGTGTGTGTGTGTGTGTGTGTGTGTGTGTGTGTGTGTGTGTGTGTGTGTGTGTGTGTGTGTGTGTGTGATTTCACCAAGACTATATAAGGAGGAGGTATAAAGAGGTTGCACACACTAACTAGCATGTTGTGTTGGATATTAGTTTAGATTTGTTTTTTTCACAAAATAAATTTGAAATGATATGGACGATGAGGCACCTTGAAATAACATTCATGTTCTTTGTACAACGTAGTTTCTTGGCACAGGTTATTTATGGTATTTAATCAGGATTACTGTTCTTTTTTCCGGATTTCACTGGGATGCTTTCAAAAATAGCCATCGGAGGGAGGGAGGGACGGAGGGAGGGAGGGAGGTAGGGAGGGAGGGCGGGAGGGAGGAAGGGGAGGGAGAGAGGGAGGAGGAGGGTAGGGAGGAAGGGAGGGAGGGAGGGAGGGAGGGAAGAAGAGAGGGAGGGGAGGGAGGGAGGGAAGAAGAGAGGGAGGGAGGGACGAAGGGACAGAGGGGGAGGGACGGAGGGAGGGAGGTAGGGAGGAAGTGAGAGAGGGAGGGGAGGGAGGGGAGGGGAGGGGAGGATGGGAGGGAGGGAGGGAGGGAGGGAAGAAGAGAAGTTGTATTTCGTTTCATTATTCTATGTTCGAATATTTGATGTAGCGTCATGAAATGTGGCCTGCACGTGCAGTACTACAGACATCGTATGATAACCACGTTGAAGTATTGTTATTATACAGTCGACTGTTTGAATACAGTTATGTTTTGCAGCTGTGCAGCATCAACGTGAACTCGCTCGGCCCCTGTCTCACCATACGTCAAGGTGTTCGGCTGCACTAGTTCGTAAGCCAGTAGCCAGGAATCGTCCCGAGAGGGCTGTCTTAATGGCCGAGGTTCAGATGGCTACCCAGATGTCCAGGGTCGTTCGACCATAATCTGTGATGGACAAAGTGGCTGATGTGTTTTAGCGTATATATTTCACAGAGAAAATATTTCGAAAAGCATCGCCCACCTTTATCAGATGCCGCGTAAAGCCTCATTCTGACCGTGATATTGTGGGTAGTTAGGCTTTGTAACAATCCCCTACAAAAGCGTCGAGTGTGCAATGGAGCCTCACTATTAAGGTCATCTACGGGACCCGATAAAAGTTACCTGAATAGCGAGGTGACCGTATTACCGGGACTAATATCCTATACTTTACTGTATGTGGAAATAATTTGCGACTGTTCTAGGATGACGTCAGTTGCAAGGTGGCTGTATTACCGAGTGAGCGCATAGCGAGGTTACACTGTAATTCCAAATAAATAAATATCATGTGATATTAAGTAACTACGTCCTTTTTCGCAGAAACCCGATGGCGTGTCTTCGTATGAAAAACGTGTTTTATCAAGCAAATTATTTCAATGGATTAAAACAACACGTTCCTTGATCTAGAATAAACAACTTTCGCAATATTGCAGCGGCATTCATTTAAAGCCGCTTCCCGACTGGATCATCCTATCGCGAATCCTGTTGTTGTTTCCAACTATGTCGCATGTTTACAATTTAAGCGATGTCCGCAGTCGGATTAAAGAAAAGTGCTTACTTTTGGTTACTGGTCGACAGAATAGAGACTGTGGTCACCAATTTGGTAAAGTCACTTGCTACGCCGACAACTAGCCTTCAAAACACTGAACATGTCAACCAAGTGGGTTTTTTATGAGAGCAACGAACACCGACACCGTCAACACAGAAACGCATGCATTGTTTATCACATTAGTGGATATTAAGTAGATATGGCTTTTTACGAAATGAATTTGAAATGAGATTAGCGAAACAATCGATTTGACGAGATACATTTAATAAAATACGGTTGACAAAAATCATGTATCTAATCTATTGTCATAAATATATATCTTTTCTAATGTTAAATTGCGTATACTTGCTTGTATTAAAAACGAAGTTTCTAAAATCGCTGTGCGGGTGAAGAATGGTACGATTGTGTGGACCGAAGGAACGCAGATCTATATATACACTGGGGGTGTAGCGATATATCGAATTATCGATGCACCGCTGTAGTCGATGTGATTATTATAGTGTAATATAAATAGTAAATTTGACTATTGATAGTCATCGCCGACAGTACGCTGGATAGTAATAACGATAGTTGGCAAACGCATAAACAAGGATACATGTGCCACACCAAAACAATGTTGATGATTTTTTTTCCATTTCGTTTGCAGCACCATTCAGGAATTCACAATGTTGTGAATCAATCGCCTGCAAAGCCTCATGAATGACACTGCCTTCCTCACTTGCTTAGGCCCTACTAATTGCATTACGCAGTTTTTGCCTGTCTGGTTGGAAAAACATGTCTTCACAAAAACAGATGAAACTTCACAAGAGTGACAC
>OZ023214.1:17506087-17543597 GCA_963995525.1 Escarpia spicata | reverse complement strand
ACAACAATTTGTTTAGATCAATTTGACCTTCCTTTCCATAGATAGAGGTCATCAAAGTTTGACTCGACCTTGATACCTGACTGACCTTCCAGGTGTTATAACTCCTCTCCTAGGGGACCTACATATGTGACGTTGGTGTGATTTTAAAGGTCTTAGAATTGTCTATCTGTGTAGAAATGAACAACACATCAACATTTTAAAAACATATTTAAAAAAAAAACAAGGAACCTCCGAATTCGCAGATTTTTTTTTTATATGTCGAAGCATATATATTCAGCAATAATCAGTCATAGTTTGATCGTGCGCATTTGAATACTTTAGGAGTTGTGCAATTCTAAATGCATTTCTTACGTCACTTCAATGCCTTAATATGGGAACTTAGTACAGTTATATTGCTCTATCAGTATGCAAATAGAGGCTGCCTTCCTAGAATGTTGCTGTGTTTTGTTATCTCCGATATTCTCTACCAATTTAGATCATTATCTACATGTGTTGGTGTAGATATATATATACACAATATATAGACAAGTGTTTCATAGAGAAATATGTATAGCAAAATGATGGAATATAAATCACTGTAATTATAAGTTAGATTAAGTTTTAACAGTGCACACACAATGCTATACATTAGGCACATGCTAATCTAGGTGTCATGTACGTCAGCAGTTTCCAAACTGGGGAACGCATACCCCAGGGGATACGCGAGAGGTTTTCCGGGGGCATGCGTAGGGTTAGCTGAACGTAAGGTTTCGCCATCTTGTGTGCAACTCTTTAAGGAAAAGTTCTTGTTCTATCATTCCCTTGGAATTCACTAAGAAGGCGAGGGCATCTTCCGAGAGGTCTCCAACTGCCTTGAGGCTGAGGGGTTATTGTGGGGCAATGTACGCGCGTGTGCATAGACGGTGCGCCGGCCTATGTAAGGATACATCTCTGGTAAGTTAAGGATAAATTCGTCGAGAAACTATAGGTAGAAGGCTACATCTTGAAGCTGATTAAGTTAAAATACGATGTGTCATCGTGAAGCTGGGGCTGTCGGAGGACAACGTCACTATGGAAACTTCAACATGTCTGATTACATCAACGCAGCGTTTGTTGATGAAGAAACAGGGAGCAACTTGTGCAGGTGCAATTACCTGTCATCAATGCCAAACGTAATTCCAAACTAACTATCCATGCAAAAGATGCACATTTCCTCTGAGATCCATGCAAGTTAGGAATTTCTTTTAAATTCATGAATGACTCCACCGTTTAACATGATGCGCTTATACATTTTTTCCTGGACAAGTCCATTCATATATATTTATGTGAACACGAATTCTCGGCATTATTCTCCACAAAAGATGAAACTTCGAGTCCTACTCTGTGTCATGGATGATCCCCGAATCTGCCTGTCCAAAACTGCTCCCTGAATTGAGTCCCTGATTTTGAAAAGACTATCTCATCCCTCTAGTTTTTATATTTTATTATAAATTTGATGTACATTTGTAATTAATACGATTATGTGTTATCGGTGAACCGGCTATAGAATATTGTTTTGTTATGGAGTTAAATATTTTATGTTAAAATGATGTTTTTTTATGGAGTTAAATATTTTATGTTAAAATGATGGGGGTACCCTGATGATCGTCAGGGGGTACACGGTGAGGAAAAAGATTGGGAACCGCTGATGTAAATGTATGTGATTTACTATAAAAACCACATATATAAAAGGTTATTTTGATGTCTCCGCTAGCTACAGGACATCGTATTATTTAAATACAATTATATTAAGTATGCCAAGAGATGATTACCTTATGTGCACAGAATATGCATAGAGCAAAATACAGAACATTCTATGAGACCGCCTCCATTTTCATACTGATAGATCACGAGACTAATTTAGTTCTTACTACATGATAAAACTGTCAACGATTTTAGCCAAATACGTATGCTTCAACATAAAACATCAACACAATCTGAGGTTGTATGATCATGATGAAGTTACCAGGTCAAGTCAAAGGTCAAACTTATTTGAATATGTAATGTAAGGATGTAACACCCACATGGGAACTGCTGATGTACATGATGCCTTGATTAGCATGTGCCTAATATATTGCATTGTGTGTGCACTATTAAAATCGTAATCTAACTTCTAATTACAGTGATTTATATTCCATCATTTTGCTATACACATTTCTATATGAAACACTTGTCTTAGCAGCACTTGTGCATATCCCACACAAAGACATGTAGATAATGATCTAAACCAGTAGAGAATATTGGAGATAACAAAACATAGCAAATTCTAGGAAGGCAGCCTATATTTGCATACTACTGACAGAGCATTATAACTGTACTAAGTTCCCATATTAGAGCATTAAAGTAACGTAAGAAATGCATTTTAAATTGAATAATTCCTAAAGTATTCAAATGCGTACGATCAAACCTGCACTGATTATTACTGAATATGTATGCTTTGACATATACAAAATCAGCGAAATCGGAGGTTACGTGTTTTTGCTAGGTCAGCTCAAAGGTTAAATTTAAAAACAAATTAACATTTTGATTTGTGGTTCATTGTCTACACAGATAGCCAATTCTAAGACCTTTAAAATCATACCAACATAAAATCTGTAGGTCCCCTAGATGAGGAGTTATGACACCTGGAAGGTCGTCGAGTATCAAGGTCTGGTCAAATTTTGATGACCTTTATCTCTGGAAAGGAAGGTCAGATTGACCTACAATTTGGTTTGTAACATAAACTCATGAACATAAACCAACACAACAAGTTTCATAAAAATCGAGGACGGACATATAAATTTCACCCTGTTTTTTATTGATTTGACATATATTGCCCTATAGGTCTTATGGGGGTCGAAGATTAATCATTGAATGTCTGGCGCTCGAGGTTCTAGCCGTCTAAGAGGGAAACGTTAAGCTGCTCGCATACATGCTCAAGCTCGACTATAAGTAGATTGTCTGCGCACTTTCGAAACATACCATTACGCCACCCGATGTCTGCAGCTATGTCCGCGGTGTCTGCTAATACTGGGTCATATTCGACGTATGCAGCTATGTTCAAAACAGCAGCATTGAGGCGAAATTATTTCTGTCGTATTCTTCGTAGCGATCGTGCGATGTAGTTATCCTGTCAGTCAGGTCGATTGCGCAAACGGTATCCATTTTATAATGTACTTATTTTGCATTAGTTGATCCAGGGGAATCTGATGAGATCAGCAGAACGCCCGAACTCATTATGCAGATGCACTTCCCCTTCAGTCGTTATTAAATGATGTCGTCTCCCACGGCTTGTCCTCATACCGTGTCATGCATGAGGTCTGTATACGAAAGACCCAATTGCCTATATTACCCTTTTTGTATTTGACTTTATGACGGTCGTAACATGCACTAACGCCGGAAAGGTTTCAGAATATGCTTTAGAAGCAAAGATATTAAACCGACTTTCTTTTATTTATTTTTGGATATGAATACATATTATTGTACGTATGCTGCCTGAAATTGCGTTTAGCAACCTTGAAATATTTGAATGATGCGCCCACGAAACATCAGAGCAGACATCATCATGAATGGTGAAAAGATAAAAGAAGTCAGCAGCTTTAAATATCTAGGAACGACCTTGTCTAAGGATGGTACTGCACCACAGAAATACGTATGAGGATCGCTTCAGCAACGGCAGCCATGGCAAGATTGGAGAGGATCTGGAGAAGTAGTGATATACGCTTGACAACCAAGTATAGCCTGTTCAGATCACTTGTACTATCCATCTTTCTATACGGATGTGAGACGTGGACACTCCTTGGTAAGGATGAGAAAAAGATCAAAGCATTCGAGACCAAGTGCTTGAGGAAGATGCTCTGCTTCTCCTACATGGAGCATAAGACCAATGAGTATGTGCGGGAAAAGGTCACATCCCTGGTGGCTCACAAGAACCTCTACTGGCAACTGTCAAGAGAAGGAAACTGGCATGGTTTGGACACATGACACGTCACTTCTAGTTCCCCGAAGACGATCTTGCAGGGCACCCTGGAAGGCAGACACTGCCCTGGACGTCCGAGGAAGAGCTGGATGGACAATGTTATGGAATAGCCATCTCCGTGCCAAAGTTCCTCATCACAGCCACTGACAGACAGGAATGGCGGAACATCAGAGCTGCAGCGTCACTTATGTCCCCCCGTCGACCAAGTGGGTCAAGGAACTAAGTAAGTAAGTATATATATTATATATACATATATATATATATATGTATATATATATATATATATATATACACATATATATATATATATATATAATAATATATATATATATATACATTTATATACACACACACACACACACACACACACACACACACACACACACACACACACACACACACACACACACACACACACACACACACACACACACACACACACACACACACACACACACACACACACACACACACACACACACACACACACACACACACACACACACACACACACACACACACACACACACACACACACACACACACACACACACACACACAACATTCACACAGTTGCGAAGACAGGTGACCATAACCCCTAACAAGTTTTGGACATGTGTGCGCGGCCGACATACTATAGTTTCTGCAACCAAGGCCAAAACTGGATCTAATCACAGCTGATTAAACAAATGTCCTGCTAATGTTTACCACCCATTGCCGGAGATAATGATTCCGGGTTACGAAATACACATCCTTTTCTTCGTTGTCTATGTGTCTGTTGCAAACGTTGGCCCTTTAAACCATCTGTTGTGTTTATCTCACAGCAGCACTACGACGTTCCCTTCACCACCTGTTGCAACACTATCCAGAAAAAAATAAGTTTTCTCATTATATGGCGTATGCATCCTACTGTCTGCTTTTGTTCATGATATTTCAAGTAGTTGTTTGTTGCAAGGATGTCCGCGTTACTTTTTGTTTGTCCATGTTAAAACAGAAACATACTTGCTCGTTATAAAGTATACCGTTCGCAGCCGGGGTAAGACATTTATGATAGATCAACAATACCAAAATAGTTGTTTGGACAACCATGCGAGTTTACATAACACAATATAGTTTATACATATCCTGCACTAACGTGCACTTGTACTGATGACGGATGGTTGCGGGAGATTGTATCATCTGTTCCGCCAATTTGGTGTGGAGCCACACAAGTAACTTACTCCGGAATAGCTCTAACGCATCATTCAAACGTCTTAAAAGTAGTCGTGGAATCACACCGACATCCGCAACAGTTAGAACAGATAAACGGTGTAAGTTCATCTGTCGCTCGGTATCGCATCCACAGCACTGTTCACAACGCAGCATTCAACAACATATTGAACCCAACACAATATATCTCAACGGCTTCGGCCACGCCGCAATTATTACACGAAACTTGTACGCAATTCTCTTCTATCTTAGTAAGTATCCTTTAATATAATGTACTTTGGCTACGTGGATTTAAGGTAATTTCCCAATAATTCTGATTAAATTGGAAGGAATATTGACAGAAGATCAACATGCTGTAAAATACATAAAATAACAGTTGCGATGTTTATGGATATTGTTTATGTGTTAGATGTGTGGATATGTATGAGTGTTAATCAAACGTCATCCAAATCCTTGTTCAGTTACGCAGGACGTTATATGTCACCTAACGCATGGGCCCGAAGAGTCATAGGAGCAAAGAAGGTAGACGAAAATATATCGCAAAAATTACCTGAGAAACATCAGCACGTGCAACATAACAGAACTATGTGTAAGAATAGGCAGGCCACGTACTAAAATGGATGGAAACCACTAAAAAGGGCGCACAGACGGAGAAACATCAAAGATGCGAAAAAGGGGATCGACTATAGCCAAGGTTTGGGAAAGATCTGGAAGGATGAAAAGTGGAGAGTGGAGACTGTTGGAACAGAGCAATAGAGGGCAACAACTGAAAGAGCAGTGCAACAGTACGTGACTTAATCCTCACCCCTCTGCAAGGGAACTAGGAGAAAAAACAATGTAATTTACAATATGTATGTTTCCGCGGCGACGTTTGTCTCTTGGGCGGCAAGGATGAGTTCGTTGTGCACCACAAAGAAAGCCGTAGTTTGAACCGCATTGCGAAACGACATCTAAGCCGGCGAGTATCGGGGGTCCAGTACCGTCCGACCGAGGACAGCAGTGGTCACAGAACACGTAGATGACAGCTTACGAAGTCGTGGCGTTTGACTAGTCGGAGAAAGGCGTTTCAAACGTCTTGAAGAATGAGCTGTGGTTTACTTAGATAAGTATAGTACAGTATAATAGAGTAGTAAAGCATTGTATAGTTTTAACGGCTACAGCAGAGAAGGCCGATTGTGACCTGTTTAAATTAATTTAACTACTAAGGTGGATACAAAAGAGTATGAATATATTGGCACTGCATCGTCAGCTGTGCTTGCTGTTTCGAGGCTGGGCAAGTGCACAAAGAAAACAGTAAGCGATTAGTGCCAGAGGAATCACTGCATAGACAATACCGTCATTGTATTGAAATATATCTTACCTTTGGAAAATATCTTAAATTGCCTGAAATTATTGAGAGGACACATAGTCCGCCTTGATTCGAGATAAGACTCGTTAGTACATAGTCTGTATGCTAACATATGCTACCATGGCAACCCGATGGCTCACTAAACGGAAGTCTCAGCTAGCCCACTTGGGAGATCCTAATTACGCCACTGAATTCGGGGTATGCTTAAACCCCATCATCATTAGTAGAAACAGATGTTGATGACAAGCAGGGAGCCATCATCTTGGAAAGAATGCACACCACACCCACAGCAAAATGTCTTCATGTCAAACATAAGGAGACACAAATGAGGCTAACGTTCACTCGGTCATATGGCACTTACAATAATCAAGTTGGCTCTGCCTGAAGTAAAGTTCGTTTGAGGTGACATAAACATACGCATGTTTACCTGTCTGCCTGCGCTCGCCAGTTATTCGACTTCCCGCACAAGTTCGCACCCGTCCACACGTGTACGCCTATATGGGTCAGGTTTTTTTTACCTTGCCTCAACGGTAAAGGATGTAAGTATTGATCATGTCTTATCTATAGTCAACGTAATTAGAAAAACTCTAGACAGTTGTTTACTGCAGGTGGTTATCCGTGTGCGAATGTCGTTTCAGGAGGGTTTCGGTTTATGACAGCTAGTGTTTTAGTTCGTGGAAGGGAAACAGGGAAATACCTCTGTTATGCAATCGGGTGAAGGTCAAAAACCTGGCCAGTGTACACACGCACGCATACGCACATGCACATGCACACGCACATGCACACGCACACGCACACATACACACAACAGCACAAGCACAATGGCACGCGCGTGCGCACGCACTCGCGCGCGGTGACAAATGCGTTCATTCACGTCGCACTATCTCACATTCGCAATATCGATTAATCAAAGGATGGCAAATATCGAATCATGCACGAATGCTATAGGGCCCACGATCGATTGCGAACAGGAGTAGTTCAGCCGCCAATTAGGTAGCGAATGTCCGAAACCATTACATGTTAGCTTTCTTTCATATTGCGTTGCTCTAAACAGCAATGCATTCGTCAGTGTGGATGTAGATTGTGTCTAATGACAAATAAACGAGCCAGATCTCTTTATACACGTTGCAACAAAACGTTGCAGTTTCATTTATTTATATATTAATGGTTTACCGCGTACACATAAACAAAAGCGTACATTAATAAAATAAAACATTCTTAATCTAAATTAATCAGAGTCAAATAATTAAAATGGTTATTCTCATAAACGTATTACGCACACACGGCATTTACATTTCAGGTGTCTTTTATTTAACTAAAATACAGGCTGTCATAACGTAGAACAATACGAAGCAAAAGAGCAGGGGAACATAATTACATCAAAGTATGGACACAATAAATCGACCACTCCGACCTACGACTGGTATGTACACTAACACATACGACACAGTGATTGCACGTCTGTATAATGTTGTCCCCAGCAACATAATTTTTTGAATCCATTTCTACTTCTCTGTCTATGTCAATGACCATAACTTGATTGTCACATTCGTCGCATTAAACAATTTATTAATACATGTTGGTAAGGTTGACAGGACAATGCTCCCGGACATCACTCGAGAATTCATCCGCCCTGGGATTTATTCCGTCGGGACAATGACTCCCGATAGGATCAATAATCAATCAATACTGGTGTGATACACAGGAGTAACGCTGGTAAAGTCCGAGGATCATTGGTAAAAATACTACGTATGTCGCATATAAAAGAACTTGCATGAGGTTGCTAGACATTGTAAGAGCGTGCACGAATTTGCAAGAACTTGCAAAAACCTAAGAACTTGCAAGAATTAGCAAGAAATTGAAGGAGGTGGCAAGGACGTAAAATATATGTATACCCGGGTATTATAACGACTACTGACGTACAACTAGTAGTGAGGACGTCCTCCAAGCGCCATGTCTGGTGCTCGCTATATATCACACTTCTTGTGATAACACACGAAACAAACTTGGATTCAACTACACATGCAAATGTACTCGAATCTGCATATCCACTATGCACCATACACCCTAAACCCAAGTATGTACATATTGGGTACGTAGTTCGTATTCTGATTTTAACTATTATTAAATTAATATTTATGACACATCATCACTAAAAGACTGTTAAATGTTTGGTTTTCACACTAAACATTCGAGGTCCAAATGGTTCACACACATTTTATACTATGCGAAGCCAATTGCATTTGAATCAGCGTTAAGCACTTATATTTTCACTGTAATGTAATCATGAAAATAGTTTGCAGGCTCGCACTCGAACCCAAGTCTGGTACGAAAATATATTTTTCGACATACTTTCTCTGTGGCGCGATACACTATAATGTTTTGTTTTTAGAGTTTATATGTAAGAGGATTAGTTTAAGTGTCAGGAGGAGAAAACGCCACAAACACCGTCTCAAGTGCAGCGCAGAGCCCGTTAGGCCTTGTAAAAGAGGATAATGCACACAAGCTGTATTCCATCATTGCTTGTTAAATGAGGCGTCAGTGGAGAAAAACTTGAAGAACACGTCAAGGATATTAACCTTAAGCTCTCACGACATTAAGAAGGAGAAGAACATTTATATATGCCAAATATTGTTTGATTAATGTTAACAATGTACTCAGTCTAAGGAGAGACCGCACGTTTTCATTTTGTAAAAAAAAACAGCGCTTCTATTAAAAAAAAAAAAAAAAGAATCATGACCTTATGTAGTTCATATATATATATATATATATATATATATATATATATATATAGTTGCTTGTCTGTCTCCATTTCGGATGGTCTAAGGTCAAGGGGACCCCGGAAAGATATCCAAAAAAATGAAATAAGAACTAGGGGAATGTGCTTCGTACAACGACGAATGCTCTCGCCGTATATGCCAATTTTATCTGTACATGATTCAATAGTCGACAAACTGCCAATGACTTTGCGCATTCCCACATTAGTCAGTTAGTGCATTCTGGTTCTGATTATAGCGCAAGAAGAGTTCATTAAGTTGAATTTCCTCGTCTCGCCAAGTCAGTGTTCATAATTAGACGCCAGCTTGCTCAGTGCTGGACGTCTCTTAGAGAAGGGGGAGTTAACTGTTTAGCAACAAACCCACTATTGACCAGGAAGCTATAATGAGTACAGTTGTATTGCATTACGTCACGGTTGGAGTCTTCGTCTGGAACGTGGCCCAATCTCCACACAATTCACATCGTCTCGAGGTTCGGTATAAACTTCCACAACCGTTTCGACAACCATTCACATATTATAAATATCGCTCAATGTACATATATACAACGCTCTCGGTCGACATGACATTATATGTCCACGTCTTCAATAGTCAGCTTTGCCACGTAAATCACACTGGTGAATATTTAGGAACAGCAGGCGCAGTCTGCATCGCTGCGTAGACCCAGAACGTGTACACGGAGCTGTAGCTGTACTGGCGACGCATCGGGTCGGGTGTGATTGATAATGAAGCGCCGACGCACTCGCGTTGCCGGCATAGCCGGAAGGCCAAGCACACGTGCACCGTAAGTACCCTGGCGTTCATCCGATGCCCCGTTGCGGGTACCTGTCTTTTTGTCGGATAAAAGACACACTTCCAGGGCGCCCATGTGCTGCCTACCCGTGAAGCAAAAGCGTCACGAAATATGCAGACCTCTGCGTGGTCCTCATTACCCCCAGAGGAGCTGGGAGCTGCCTCGGGGAGACCAAACACCAGTCACCTTGAGACCGGAAGTGATAAGATCGGCAGCGGAAATTAAATTTACTGTTTGCAGAGCTAAACGAATTCCTGCATGATCCACGGAAGTCCAAGAGGCGTTTCCTAGTCTTATCACATGTCACACTACAGAGTGCAACAAGTTAGGGACGGCCGGGGCCTCCTCACAAGACGAGCAGGTTGTCGCAGGAGCGTGACACGAGCTGCTGCTTGCGGAAGAGTCTGCCGAGGAAGCCCTTGGTCGCCGGCATGCACGCCAGCGATTTGGGTGCCGTATCGTCGTCAGTCGCCTCCCAGCCCCGGCGCAGTCGCTCGAGGCGCTTCGGCCGCAGTCGGATCTGTGTGACGGCCCCGACAAGCAGGTCGTCGACTTTGTGGTTGAGCGCGGCAGACACCTCTATGTACTTGCTGCGGTGAGACGAACACATGCTCTTCGCTTCTGCAACGAGAGACGGCAAATATGTAATGATAAGAACATTTGTTATGTCTATAAGTCTTCTGAAAACAAACTCGGGGGTGCATCAAGTTCGTCAGTCTCAGACTCGATAAGCAGTATACGCGTTGTGAATAGATGGGTGGATATAGCACTATCTGCAAACGTTTGCTTATTGTATTGTATTTAATTTATTGTTTAATAGTTTTGTTAATATATAGATATTACTTATATCTACTATGTCCACACACTTCCACGCACCAGCTCGACGATACTCTAGTCACATTTCACGCGGCTGTCCCAAAACCATTTGTTGTAATAGAAGAAGAATTCAGCCTAGCAGTCAACTACACATTACCACAGAGGACATCGATTATGGTGAAGTCTCTTCTATGCTTAGTTGCGTTCGGCGCACCTGTCTTGAAAGGTCACAGATTCCGACAAGCTGCACATATATATAGGTTTCGCTGTAGCATTTGCGTACATAATTCCGAGCGTATACATTTCGCTGCGGTAAGTTGCACGCAGCAGCAAGCCCAAAGTACATCATCGGGGACCGATGATAGAGTACCGCCGACACCTGTTGGTTCATCCCAACAAACATGCAGATCAAACACGATATTCCTTATCAGGACTGGTGTAATCTATATCCATATACTATAGTATTGGCACCTAAAATATATCACGGTGAATGTCAGTTCAAAATACTTCTCTAGTGCAGGTGCACGATATGTGTTTTGTTATTAACACAATATTGCCATTAAATAGATTGTTTGGCGACAAACATAACTGTCAATGTAGCACTGTTGGCTTTGTAAATGCATACCCTGGCGACCCCATGTATTCCCCGAAGTTATACACAGATTGGCTTAACTGGTAATATGAGGGTGCTTATTATAGAGAAGGAATCAAGACTGCGCAAATATAACTGTCATTCTACTCCCCAAGGACGCACCACGCTAGAACTCGGTGACAACGGCATTTATTATGAGTCGCAGTCGCATCAACAATGCCAGCCTGGGTGTCAGAGCGCACAGACAAAGATTCGCGTTTCTGATTCATTCGCCTCTACCCGGCCATGGCATTACCATCTGCTTCATAATTAAAAAACACTGAAGCGATGAACTGCCGGAAGGTTTGACGATTGACATTCAATACAAATGCATATTCAGAGCAAAGAATGCAAAATAACCATGATTAATATAAAGCACATGCGTAAAAGCAATCGTCGAGAGCTAATGCACACGTGATGCTTGATGCAATAATGCATAAATATCTGATCGCAGCTAAATTGGGACGTGGTGAGTTTAGAAACAGAGGTCACCGGCTCTGTGAATCCACGACAGGCAACACGTTTATTCACTGTGTGGGATCTTTTACGTCCTCATCCCTTGGCCACCATATTGAAAGTACCAAAGGATTTTAGTCGCTCTTCGCAAATAAAACATACGAGTTGAACAGAATTTCTCTCGACTGATTTCTGCACCGAGCCACTGCGCCTCACGCGAGACAGACTAAAACCAAGAGTAGATGGCTGTACAGATGGTATAGGAACATGTCGCTCGTCAATAGGTTAATGCAGCATAATCGCCACTGATCGGGCACGCGATGCTTGCGAGGACCGGACAATAGGGGATGGCTGACGTGACGACTTTTAGTTGTAGCGGTTCCCACATGAATAATTTAAATTGGCGTAATTAATATTGAGTGCGGCCACCGCCCGTCTGTTCAGCTTAACACCTACATTCACGCACATGCACAACATCAGCGACGACTGACACATGACACAACTCTAAATTAGATTAAAGGTGACTCCATATAACATTAAAGGTGACTCCTTGGTTCGATTTGTTCGCTAGTCTCTTTTCGAATTCGTTTTGCGAAAGGTCAAACGTACGTGGCGTCCTCAATAACATGCTCATTTGCTTATGCAATTTTTGTATTTAGTTTTGGTACAATAATCGGACAAACTACTAACTTATTTAAATCTGATTGCGGAATCAAATCAAGTGTTAATATCCACGTACATGTGCGACGTGATTATTCAGGTGTTTCTGTGTAAATGTCTACATCCCTTGCTATATGAAATTATTAAGATTAGATATCTGCCCGATAATTGGTTTCAACAAGTTAGCTGATAATAATGTTGTACAAGCAAAATAGCGTATCGTGTTGGATACGAGGTACGCTTGATTTTTCGCTAAGTGATTTTACAACGAGACAAGCAAAACGTCTGATGGCGGATGTCGTTTTAAGATGTCCGTTTTGAATCACCCTTCTTTCCGTGCTGTTGTTTATGTGTTTTGCGTGTGTATTAAAAACCGTACGTCATTCTCTTTCCTCTAAAGGCACGATCTGCTGCAATCGAGATAAGATTACAATTGAAGATGCACCGACAGAAAAACTGTACATGCGCTGAAAGATGACTAATAACTCATCGTGACGTCACTGCAGTCGATCAGACAATGACAGCCGACGTATGGCGATGACTGTAGCCAGCCGATACAGACACACCCCGTATATATGAGCGCACTCTACGTTTTTGCATCCCACATATTGGCCTACCGACATACGTAACCACCGTATAGGTGTCCGACCGCAATATGCGTATCATGACAGGGGTCAACGTTTGTATACCATCTAGCGATAACGTCGATGACGTGTGCGGCTCCAGCATCCATGGCCTTGACAGACACACGCCGGCGACGAATGGCACTTACTGAGCGAGCGTTGAGTGATATCGTTTGGACGTGATTCGGTTATCGGGAGCGGCCTATTTGGGCGTCTACCTTGAACCGCTTGGCAGAAACTAGATTTTCTTGTTTACACGTACAATATTGCCCGGTGTTTTACCGAAGGTGGAAGCCAGTGCATTCAATAATTAACAAGGTCGTGTTTGATGGCAGTGCCTGACGTAGTTCGGGCCCAACAATATCGGTGTATGGCAATAGCGTAAGCAAGTTAATTAACTGTGTAATTTTAATCACGAAGTGTGTATTGTTTCGTTTGTTAATATTTACTATGCAGGGGAGACAGTGATGCTGATGCATTAATAAATATATTAAAAAACGTAACAGCAATAAGGAGTGATTGATTGAGAGAAAGGAATCATAACGCAATGGTTAGAACCTCTAGCATCCATATCAGTGTCTAGTGTTTTAATCGCACTGTCGCCTTCTTGTTCAGGGAGTACATGAACCGGTGCCAATGACTTTCGCCGGAGCAGTAACCATCCTCTGCGGAACACACGACTATCCGAGAAACCTTGTTATGCACACACAACCCAACGAATGACACGTCGTGTTCCTTATGCACACACAACCCAACGAATGACACATCGTGTTCCTTATGCACACACAACCCAACGAATGACACATCGTGTTCCTTATGCACACACAACCCAACGAATGACACGTCGTGTTCCTTATGCACACACAACCCAACGAATGACACGTCGTGTTCCTTATGCACACACCCCGAGGAGTCAACCCACCTTCTCCGTTGACCTTCCGTTTGCGCACCAGGTCGCTCTTGTTGGAGACGACGATGACGGCGGCGCCGTTGTCCTCCAGCTTGCGGATGTCCTGCAGTATCTCGACGGCGTGCTGGAAGGACGAGCGGTCATTCATGGCGTATACGACAATGTAAGCGGCGACGTCCGGCAGACTGAGGTGCTCTTGCTCCTGAAACAAAGCTCCAAATTAATTTCAAAACATTGTTCAAGTTCAAAACACTACGAACTTACCTATCAATTTCAAAACACTCTACATTGTCCTAAAACGTATATTTACATGTTACGTTATAATTAAAACACTATATGAATTGAAGACTCTAGAAACGCAACCGCCGACACAGCGTATTACTTTTGTGTGTTTTAAAACTTGACCAGAATATTTTCAACTTACGTTCAACTTACAAGTGTCTTCAAATTCATTTCAAATCATTATTTTTTTTCAAATTGAGTAGTGTTTTGTAGTTCCTACAACGGCTGCATTGTCTTGGTTGAAATCCGTATGCATGACACATCGCAACGGTTCAACCCTTAAGGTACATTTTGATGGTATCGAGTTATGAAGACCATATGATAGGGCAATATTTCAGCTTTACATTGATGTCAGTGTTATCCGTATAGGACAATTTCTTGCGACGTTTTGTGTGGTTGAACAAAACGAAACATACTTAACGAATCGTATTTCAGCGGACATTGTCCGACTAATGGACTCTAGCAATATAATAGTTTCTATATACCGTGCACAGCCCTGGAGGTGGTTAGACGCCAGTAGCCGAGGCAGTCCAGCGAATGAGCACAGTCGGTCAATGCTGGAGTGGCCGGAGTTATTGGTCGAGGCACTTGAGAGAAGGACAAGAAGGCAGTCAAGTGTGTCGGTGTTACCGCGAATTCGATTCCTTTCACTAAGATCGTTTCTCTTAATGCACTTCGTTTTGGCGCTCCATAGTCGCGTGCGTCACGCGACGGCTCACTCGCACTGTGAGACGACGACTGAGGCGGGAAGATTATTTAAAGAGATATTTGGTGAAACTGTGAGATGAACGTGGAACAAGAGCGAGTTATAGGGGCAGTGGAGACGTTCGGTGGAGCAGCAGCGCAGGAACAGTGCCGGGAAAAGAAAAGATGGAAAATACATGTTCGAGGACCAATGTCGAGGTGAGCCTCACCCGGACTAAAGGGAGAAACAGGAGGGCAACAACTATAGTTGAGATTTGTAATCTTTGTTCTATGGAAAGAGATTGTCGACACACCGGAAGTGCCGCACTGCGCAGCATCGGACTCACTTTTCCGTATGCGACGTCGACAATGTCCATCGTCGTTTCCTCGGCGTCTAGTAGCACCGAGACCGTCTTCTCACACTCGTCTGTGAATCCGTCGTCTGCAACAAACGAATATATGACATGATATAATATAAGAGAGACTTCTATGGCGCCAATATTATTGGATTCCCGAGCTCAGCGGTGCAACAAAATGAAAGGGTTAGGAATGTTCAATGTCGGCCCACAATGCGAAAGCCGTCAACCGATGGATGGATGTGTGCACGAGTCATCACTGCGCGCCAGGGGTCGCTGGTGCTGATTACGTCAGTGACAGCTAGCAATACCCCCTGGCTCTTCGCTTTGCGAAACTCTGAATATTTAAGCTCAGCCTAGGAAATCGCTCACTAGATCAGTGGATGTGTGCAGGTCATGTGGTCATAATAAATATAATTTCAACCAACCGTGGCTCGTGTTACATGCAATGTTTATGAAGTAGAAGCAATTATTCGAATACACAATACCGTTCAGCTGCTCGTGCTAATGGGCGAACTGGTCATTATATATTGAGATTCCCAGAAGTCGTTTATCTGTCATATCAGGCATTGTGCATTCGAATAATTGCTTCTACTTCATAAACATTGCATGTAACACGAGCCACGGTTGGTTGAAATTAGTTTTATTATGACCACCTGACCTGAACACATCCACTGATCTAGTGAGCGATTTCATAGGCTGAGCTTAAAATCAGAGTTTCGCAACGCGATCAGCCAGGGGGTACTGCTGGCTGGCACAGACGTAATCAGCAATAGCGACCCCTGGCGCGCGAGGACGCGTAGGAGATCTGCCAGGGCTAGTTTTGCATGGCAAACAGCCCTGGCTTGCGAGGATGGCGCGAGTGCATGTGTGTGTGTGTGTGTGTGTGTGTGTGTGTGTGTGTGTGTGTGTGTGTGTGTGTGTGTGTGTGTGTGTGTGTGTGTGTGTGTGTGTGTGTGTGTGTGTGTGTGTGTGTGTGTGTGTGTGTGTGCGTGCGTGTCTCCGTACGTGCGTGTGTTTGAAGAATAATTCAGCGTTGATTCAGGTTTGTTGAAAAACAAGATAAGACAGACACACGTGCGTAGCTAACGACGAGAATGGGGAGAGTTATTGAACAGACGGGTAGTGCGGGCGTGCAAACTGCTGCGTAGATCTGTGGGCGTCTGTTGCAAGTCCTGGGGTTTATTAACCCAATTACGGTCTGGTCCACGGTCTATAAATGGTCCAATAAACATGCCGCGCAAGAAATTGAAATGCCATTGCTTCTTTCACATCCACCGTACCACAGGAGACTTGCTTCCGTTCAATAAGAAACGTGCCTGATTAGTTCCTTCACCGCGACCAGCACGTCTGGAGTTCAACCAGAAAATAAAAATAACCCCATAACGAGACACAGGAAAGGATTGTACGTGACCCTGGGTAAGGCGAATGCCATCAGCAGACGAATGGTGCGTTAGGTGAATTAATTCTAGCAATGACTGTTTTCAAAATTGTCTGCAAAGGAGAAAAACAATTTCTTCACGTACACAAGCGTGTGGCACGCACACGGTTCTTGCATGCTGTAGAACATTCATAAACATGTCAATTCAAATTCGTTATAAGTGGAGGGTTCAATCATAAAACCATTAATACATCACTCCCTTCATCCGTTTCCATGAGTCATACTTTTAGTTGATTTGACAGGTATATTTTACAGCGTGTCAAAATGGCCTCCGTTATTCCCGTAGAGGACAACGAAGGGAGAAGGTCATCCGTTGTTATTTTCCTTCACGCAATCCATGACGAATCAGTCATCTTCCAAATTCATCTAATGTCAGATCGCCATCCGCAAACACTAGCCAATGTCACGGAACAATAGCCGTCCGTCTATTTTGAAATGTCCACGTCACTAATTCCATCCAACGCGCCGTCTCGGAGCCAGGCTCGTTTCCGCATGAGAGAAAGGCTTTGTCGCTCAATTCAATGGAGTTCCATCAATGCTATTACAAAGCGTCGCACTGTCTATTTCGAAAGCGCATATATTTATTTCGGACAACCTGGCGCCTGCATTGTATGAACCGTTCAAGAAATACTGCATGGAATCGTACACAATACAACGAAAGTGCACATTTTTTATATTTACATAACTTACATTATTAATATGTTTAGTTTATGTTTTGTTTTTATCTTTATTTAATCGTTTAATGTCGTTTTTGTTAAGGTTTCCAAGTGTATGAAACATCATTTGTACATATAAAATACTTAAGTCTTGTATTTTATACATCTATACATGGAATGAGAGTGCAATAACATAATTATATCCTTACAAAATGGGACTAATCAGCCCTAGAATGAATTTAGCGAACACCCTGCTAATAATTACCTAACGGTACATACAACCTTTCTTTAAACTGACTTAGGTTAAGATTAATACAAAACATGATGTGGTCTTATTAGGAAGTTATATGACACGCATGCATAAACGTTTGTACATGATTTGTTTGCCCTGACATGTCCCCACATGCATGCCCGAGCAAACTATCCCTCTAGCGAACCGACGGCGCCACCGTCATCAACTGCGTTTGTTTGGCTGTGTGTGATTTACAAGCATCGACTGCAAGTGAATATCTACATCGAAAGCACTATCGATTTCGATGACATTTATCGCGTCGTAAATGCAGTTTAACACGACGGAAAATGTCGGGTAAGTGTGCACCGGTTTGACAGAATTGGCCAACCCCGAAAGCCGGAACCGACCGCAAATTCGAGGCGCTGACAGTGATTGCGAGAGAAGGTCATAGCGCCATTGATTATTTTTTTTGCACGCCGATACGATTTACTACAATCCCGGGGGAGAGTGTGTGTGACAGCTGCCGCCAGTCTTCTCGTTGCGGGAAATAAAAGCTGCCATAAACGGATTTGCCATTATGATACGCGTAACGACATTAAACTGTTGGTTGTCACATATTGTATACGGAACAGGTCTGCGAACAACCACGCCAACGAACGGGATTAAATCATTATATAAGTCCTATAATGTCATGACACCATTGACATTATCGTCGAGATGTTACTTAATCTTACAGCAACATTCAGGGGACGCATTAATTCCTTAACTAGGTTCATCAAAGAGATGAGAGAAGAGAGAAGCGAGAAGAGAGAAGGTTGTATTTAATTATTGCCACAGTAGAGCCAAGAAAATCGTGTAATTGGTTACTGTGTTAAACAGTTCTTTGACGTGTAACAATGATAGCACTCCGCGTAGCATTATCGTGGTTTATCAGGAACAAGGGGTGCCAAGCCCTTTCACTCTTACGCGTGTTCATGAACTGTCGCCTCACTGACTATCTTTTACGTGTATCGTCTTGGGGGTATTGCCTCAGGCAGGAATCGTGTTCAATCAAACAAAGAAGACATGACATGTCGGCAGGTCAAGGATCGCGGCGGTTCTGCCGAAGCACAAAGGTAGTGGAGCGGGTTGGCCGAAATGAAAGACGCTGCACGGGACAACATGGCCGGAAGGAAGCACGGACAACGCCGTAGCACTTGATGGTGTTTGAAGAGCAAATATTTACACTTTTTTGTGTGTGAAGACAAGGAATTAGAAAATAACGTAAAAATAACTTTGAAAGAATTCGACTTGCTTGTGTACATTCCTGGCATTATAATAAAGTAGTGTAGGCGTGGATTTGATTGTAAACCAGGTTGTCTCCTCGGGTATCTGCTTGTGTAGCCGGTTGTATTGCCGTGTGTTTCGCTATGTAGTCTGTTGGTTTTGTTGTCTGCAATTTAGCCGTGTATTTGGCTGTAACCGGCTATTTAGCCATGCGTCTGGCTGTGTAAGCGGATGCAGGTGGAGACTCGATACATCTCTGTTACGAGAAATGGTGAAATAGCAACGAAATTTCCATTAACCCTCAATTGTTCAAATACAGCCGACGTAACCTCTGCTGCGCAACATGATAATGAAGTGGAAACTGCAGTTTTGCGTGCGCGCGTCATCGGTTTTCGCGCCGTTATGACGTATGTTTGTTGTTATTGCTTTGATTTGACCTTTACCGGTTTTTAACTGTTGGTAGAGAAAAATACGTTAGTAACAAATACCGTATATCAATACAAGACGGTGCAGCGCGCGCTATCTACATTATTCGAGGAAAGTACGTAAGCAGTTCGTCCGCCATTCAGGAGTTGCGCCAAGCCAGACGATACGCGTGCAAAAAATGCAGTTCTTTGCATTATCATTGCTCAACATTTTCAACGATAACCTCAACATTTTAATTATATAAGAAGTGGTATAGCCTGATGATTATTCTGATGAAACACGACGAAGTACAGTTGGCTCAATAAATAATTGCAAGGTTTCTACGTGATTTGTTGTCCAATTTTCATTATTTTGAATTGTGATAGGTGCAAACTTCAAGGATTACTTTACTATCTTTCATTTTATGTGACGTATCTCAGCTTGGTGATTATTCTGATGAAATGAGGTGTCTGAACAAATATGCATACATCGCGCGCTGCCGGTCCCGCAGGTCCACGCGCTTGCCTCCCGAATGGCAGACAAAAACTTTCAGTGTAGACTGCCATTTTCTCGCTCAGTGACGCCTCCTGTCCAAATAGAGGCTCCTTGGTGAGTGGGTATTCGAAGCTGGGACTCCATGGAGAGAAGACATGAAAAGACGAAAGGTAGCGAGAGGGCTAATGGCCTCGAGTTATGTTCAAGTTAGAATTTATTGTGAGTGTTAAATGAATATCGTTAGTTATTAATTATCGTTGACCTATTCAAGAATATGATAAAATATGCATTTTAAAAAAGCATAAGAAAAATCGTCTCTACCGTCGGCGACGCGTCAAGCCAAGTATCATCGTGTTCATGAAGTTCGGGTCTCGCTGGGAACAGCGTTAGACCATTCGAAAAGAAGACTATGCGTTCGTATTCTCAACTACGCGATTGAATTCGGGAATCCCGCTTCGATAGTGATCGATTCGCAAATCGTCGTCTCGCCCCGTTAACGCTGCACTGAGTAAACCTTCGACACGTCTGGTCGTCTAATGCCTACAACCTCGAATGTGTCGTTCGCCCGGGTGAATCATTCGGTATATTGAACATTATAAATGTTTGTATAAACATTAGTAGTCATTACTTGTCTTACTTTAGCATGTAAATTATCTATACATTCCTGGGCATATATATATGCGACCTCTACTTAAGTAAATTCTTTCAAGCATAAACGGTGTAATCAATCACGTAGCGATTGAATCTTTTAATCCAATGTAACGTTACGTGTATTGATATCTATATTTGAGGAGTAAAATATATAAATTATATAATTGTGGTGGTCGTGCTTACATAGGAACAGTGCCACGTTTAGTTGAACCTTTAGAATCAAAGTCACGACAGATTCATCCGTCTGCGCGATTTAGAAACTATACCCTAGACAATTTTAATTCCAGCGTTCCTCTGTATAATAGAGACCAACAACAGTTTTCGTGACAATCTGTAATCCCGCCTCCGCGACGCGAGAGCTCCTCGACGACCAGTTGGCGATGGTTTACGCCAACCGTGCCCCGCCGAGCCACGGCGGAAAGCGGTGGCTATAAATCACAACTGAGCCGGGAGATTTCATCAAGTTCTAGGAGAGTTACCAGCTTAATGTCTCGGGCGATAGGTGATGCTAGAGAAGGGGCTTAGACTGGTCGGCGTTATTAAGCAACCGGATGACGGTTCGAATGGTGGGCGCGGTTACACAATCAGACGACCGTTTTACTAAAATAATGTGCTTGTAAGGAAACCCATCATTAAATAAAATGTATAGTTAATTTAAAAAGTTGTTTTAAAATGCACAGTACCGCCGCCGTATCACCCAGGACATTATTTCCCTGGCACACCAGCGGAAGTATCCTGGTAGCGCGTCCTGGTGGAAACAGTTTTTATTATACAAAATCGCTGTTAAGGAGCGATATTAATTTTAAAGAGCAAAATCTGGCTTATGAGTACAAAATAAAAGTAACGGTAAAGGTAAGTTCTCACATAGCGTAGTATCCAATCCTCAGGACTGCTCAAAGCGCTTTACACTTTACTCCCTGGCAGACCTGTTCAATCAAACCAGGGTGCATATAACGTGAACAGGCAGTTAGGTGAATCAGTTTTACTGACTCCCATTTGCGGTCTTTGGGAACAAACCAAATTCAAAGAGCAATTCCAGGGAACTGCGGTTCGGCCCATCTGCCTCCGCTACATTTTCAATAATTGTTTTTTGTTATTTGGATGTTTTGTATGTTACTTGAACGTTTCATTGGTGCACATTTCACCATTTTTGCTTTTCAGTTATTCTGCAAATATATGATAGAATAAATAGATGATATATCCCAGCTGTTAACACTGACCATTTAACGATATCCTCAAAAAGCAAGAAAGGATTACCTCACGAATACTTGTAGTACGAACAGCCGCTTTCCTTTTCAGAATCCCAACGTGTTTACGTCATCGCATGTTAACGTTGGATTTACGAGAATTGCCACTTTTATTTGGACGTCCGTCGTAGAATCTACTAGCGGTGGGGGTTGTCATTATCGGCGTAAGTGCACCGGTAATACACGGCTACATCCGCACTTAGGCTGCGGTGCTTCCTCTGGTTTACAACACGAGATGTATATGTTTCCCGAGAAGCGACATTGTTGGTGGCTTACTCGCCTCTCACGCCTCTCGTTTATGGCCACCCACCTCTCCATGTACCTTTGTTGATCGTCGCGGTGGGTGGAGTATTTCTGTGATTATTGCTTGCTTAACGGCGCTCCGCGAAGTGTTGTCGAATGGTGTTGATGCATGCAAGGATGAATAGCAACAATGCTATAAGTCTGTCGGAGAGCTGGGCGAAATAACGATAGTTTTACGATTGTTGTCCACGGAGCAAGACGTCGTATATAAAAAATGGAGAATGTTTTTTTAGGACGTGAACGGGACTAAGTTAAGATACACATTTACAATATGTGCCGGACGATTTTTTGCTTTACTTAATTTTTACTTACTGACATGGACATCTTGCAGAAGGAACCGACGGTTATCGTCTATTTCGAAAGAAACAAGGTGAAATAAGTTGCCTAAGTTTCGAAGCGGCTGCCGGACTTGGAGGACGGTGTGAGGGCGCTGAAAGTTGTTCCGCGCCAGAAGTATACCTTTGCGTACTGCGCATGCGCGCGCAAACGCAGTGAACAACTTGACATGCCATTTTCACCTATGTCCTGACCTTTGCAAATAATGACACGAGTTATAGCATTTCTGTTTAAGCTATGTATATTAACGAGTGTAATATTAAACTTAAATTCATTACTACCACATCTTAGAAGCAGCGCCTACATATAGAAGGCGCTTACTTCTGGCACGAGACTACTTTCGGCCCGTTAACCGATTATGTCGATCGACAGTCCAGCGCCACATTCTCAGTGCTACGGTACCCCATATAAATCGACGTCTAGTCAAACATCAAAGATCGCCGGCCGTGAACCGAGGCTCCATGCCAACGGCTGTTGCGCCACTAAATGCGGCAGGTATCTTCCAAAACGGTTAGAACCTTTAACCTCTATGGCAAATTAAGCTTTGGTGGCCATTGCCAGACGCCAGCGATACCACGTTATTCGCTTCGGTATCAATTTCGGTATCAACAACTACCTCACGAATATGAAATCTGTCAATGCATGCACAAATCATCTTCGGGCCAACGTCAGTACTTTGCTGCGGCTTGTTTTTTTGCACGTGTAACGTATTTTGTTTCAGAGAAGACCGACGCGAGTTAACAGATTCGGGGCATCTGGTAGTTATTTAAACATCCAAGAAATAAGCGGATACTCCCCATCTGCAACAGGTTTACATTCCTGTGCTGAAGGCGCGTTTAGGTTACTTCGACAGCGCACTCGCAGTTTGCATTATGGATAACGTTTATGCTGTGTTTATGTGCCTAGATACCATCCCAGCGCGTACACTATTAGGGTGGTCAAATGGTAAAGAAGATGTTTCTGAAACTACCTCAACGTTGATTCTGGAACTAGAACAGCTTTTGAAATATACCTAGGACAAATAAACTGCATTTGAAGGCAAGATCTTCTAACTAGACCGATGGATAAAGGATGTAGATATGAGCAAATTTAATTGTAAAGATGAACTCATACCGTCAACAATTGTCGACGCTACGAATTTATCCGCACCGAATCGGAAGGAGTAACGTCCACGAAAGTAGAACCGTCAGACATTTAACTTTGCAACAAATGCATTGTCCCAAATTGAACACGCGACACAGTTTTGTTCATACCACGTTGCCTCAGTTCAGTCCACTGTATAAATGACTACCTGGCTATAGAGAGTGGTGGATATGATATGCGAACTGTTAGTCTTCCCGCAGTACTTGCAGAGTGGCTCAATTCTTCCAGGAGAAGTCGTGATGGTATTTGATTGAACAGGTCTGCCAGGGAGTGAAGCGCAAAGCGCTTTGAGCAGTGCTGATGACTGGATAAATCGCCCGATACAACCTTTACCTTTACAATTATAGCAACACTTGGGATCAGATAACGTACAAACTAGCATCACTCGAAACAAGTCTACGCTTACCGATTTTGCTACGCGCGGTAGAAAATTGACTAGGCTGGCTCATACTAACAATGGCGCAGGCAATATAGGACCTTTCAGGTCAAAGGACGAAATGTAGGGAATCCAGGCCGTAAGCCAGAAAATTCTCCTCTCAGAGCAGATATATATTGCTGAAGATATTAACAACGTACAATGGGTTATGTCTATCCATGTTACTGTATACGTCCCATCTGCGTTTTCATGCAGTCGTGTACCTGGGAAAACACGGCCGGTTTTTAGCATGGTAAAACCCGATCAGTGTCCACCCTGTAGAAACTTCGCTAACTAGTTATTTTTTAATGTCGAACGATTTTACAATCGTCAACTTAACAGACACTTTTTATCTACCAACACAATCTTACTACAGGGAGTTGATCTAACCTGACCCGACATGTGTCAATCATACGAGACTTACCGAAACTTGCGTCGACGGCACCCATGTATTCCGACGTCATGAACTGCTGCAGTAACGCCGATTTGCCGACTCCGTGGTCGCCCAACATGAGGACCTTGTGGACCGACGCTTTCAGTTCCTCCACCCGCCTGTCCCTATCTCTCATACGCATGTTCCGCTCAATCGGCGACACTTTGCCGACGGTCGACGATATACTTCCGGTGCTTCCGTTGCTCGCGGCCGCGGTCAGATCGCTGCTGCTGCGGTTCTTCCGCTTAAACGAGTCGCCTCTGTTGACAATCCCTTTGGACGACGTCGAGAAGTTGCGTACGACGCAGCAGTCCTCCGCCTCTAGTAGGCGCAAATGTTCCAACTTAGCACTGACACTGTCCTCGAACGGGAGTCCCTCCTCTTGCGACGATAAGTCCCGGTAACTGCGGGGGCGCTTCATGTTCTTCCATGAACTCGACCTACTTTGTGGCGCTGAGGCGCACTTCACGTCTATGGTTGGTCCTGGCGCACGGAGCGTCGGCTCGTAGACGTAGCTTGGCTCGGCGGCCGCCAGCGAGGTCTGGTCGGGGGAGTTCCGGCCGGGTGACTTGGACGAGCGGCGCACGGAACGCTTGCGAACGGACGGGTACTTGCAGCTGGCCGTGCGGCGGGGTAGATGGTCGCACGGGTCGAGCAGATCGAGCGTGGTTGTCGGCAGACTGCCTCGGCGCTGTTTCTCCGCCTCCTGCTGGATTGCTGCCGTCTGTTCCGCCTCGGCGAAGTACGTCTCGAACTCGTCGTGGATCATGTCGCCGTCCAGCCTCATCGCTTCTCGTCTCTGCAACAGCGAAACCTCGCGTAAACATCGGTTCTTTCAATGTCTTTGTGTATTTGTTAAACAGATGGTAGAGATCGGGATGCAGTTTGCTCAACGTGTATATTACAAAAAAACAGGATGCTGTAGGCAGGTCCAAAAGAGATGAAAAGCTTCAAGGGCACAGGAAAGTGGGAAGACCACTGTTGATATAGCAGGACTGCGTGAAGAGGAATTTGAGAAAATCGGGAGAATACGAATGTGGTGGGAAGGCTACCAACAGGGAGCAGTAGAAGAGAAACACAAGGGCAGTTTTACACCTCACCCCTTAGAGAGGTAGTTCTACTCCTCACCCCTTACATATGCAATTCCACACCTCACCCCTTAGAGAGGCAGTTATACACCTCATCCCTTACATATGCAGTTATACACCTCACCCCTTAGAGAGGCAGTTCTACACCTCACCCCTTACATATGCAGTTATACACCTCACCCCTTAGAGACGCAGTTCTACACCTCACCCCTTAATATGCAGTTATACACCCCATCCCTTAAAGAGGCAGTTCTACAACTCACCACTTACAGAGGCAGTTCTACACCTCACCCTGTAAGAGGCACCACCCATGCTGCACGATTATTTTATAAGTAACAGCAACAAGAACATATTGCAAAAGGTAGTCACGCTCTTGGATATACTTTTCACAAGAGATTTACGATACGGCCACGTGTTGTCTGTCATCTCGTTAGCAAACTATACACAATTAAGAAAGACGAAATTGTAGACGCATAAACAGACGCTCTATATTTCAACACGACGACGCCGAGAAAACACGTACTCTTTGACGTTGCTACACTATGTAGCATCCGGTTCCTGGCCACGGTGGATCTAATTTCGACGTTGAACGGAATTAATCTAGTCAGTGTGTTGTTGATACTGCCAGCAACCGCACAGGTGTGATGGACTATCTCAGTATGTCCGTGCACTGTGCTGGTGGTAATTAATCTCGTCTTTAAAAATCGCCGCGGGCGAGCGTTCGGGCAACACGATGGCTCAGAGGCTTCGCACTGATTATATCTATGTCGGTTCCTCGAAATAGAAAGGCGAGCCAGTCCGACTGATCCGGCTGGAACGTTTCATCCTCGCGACGTCGTTCTGTTACCCGATGGTATCAATGTCCGATTATTGCTTTCGAACACCGGTAATTGACGTGTGAACGTCAAATAGGTGGTGTGGGTTAGTTGCATTTAGTATTATATTAATTTATATACTTCTGGTAGGTTGGTGAACGACATTGAGAGACAGAGGCGTCTGTGGATTGGAGCCAGCAACCAGCTAATTAACATACAGCAGCCGACATGAACGATCGAGTAAGTGGATGAGTGAGTGAGTGAATGAGTGAGTAAGTGATTGCGGTTGTAAAATGTGAAAATCAGTATTTTCCAATTTGCATTCCTCTACCCATCATGCAGTATTAGAAGACGTATATCTGATGTTGCATTAACAGGTTTATTTCGCTCAGGTTTCGTTTCGCATTACGACGGTCTTCCTGAGAGAATTAGACGTTCTAAAAATAATATCGTCTGCTCCAAAATTAATCGCAATTATACCAAGGTAAGCTGCGACCTGTTCTCGTAATTTCGATAAGGCCACAATTACATACCACGTCACAGAAACAGCCGACATATCGCACGATGATCACATGGTCGCGTGTCGCCAAGGTAAAGGTAATGCACAGAGATTAAGGTCTTAAGATAGTAAACCATGTAACGCTAATTAAGCTTGACATCACGTTACTCTGACGTATCGTATGTCCCATCTAATCTTATCAAGATATTCTCGTACCGCATGAATACGATCTACGTGTATTCCTACTAATGGGAAACTGAAAGGAAACGCGCGCAGCAAACGGCAGAACAACATGCGATATTATAATCGGTAATTGCGGCACGTAAGTTTTGGTAAGAAGCTTCCTCCTAATGATACCCTGAATGCATCTCGCCGGTTTTACGTCAGGGTTAAATCGGCGCTGAAGGTGACATTTGTTTCACAGGAAAGGCGATGATGGTCGTCGTATGTCACGCTCGTTATGCTTCGGACGACATATCTTGCCACGAGAACACTCGCAGCTTACACGCCATGGCCATCGGACATGGCTGTTGTCCTTACGGCACAGCGCGCATGAACGGAGATGACCCGGCACGAAGGATGACCGATGATCTGCTTGATATCTCTGTCAACATGCCGTCTGCCCAACACCCCACAGACCAGCCGTCGTTAATGGCCACAAAGAAACCGTTAGACTACAGTCGAAACTTGGTTTAAGGCCACCTCGATTTTATGCGCACCTCGCAATTAAGGTCATCCAGGACAGTCGCAAATTACTCCCGTAACACTAACGTATACAGTAAAGTTAGGAAGTTACTTATGCTAATACGGTCACCTTTTAATTCAGGTCAGTTTGGCCCAGCCCCTAGCGTGACCTTGATAGTGAGGTTCCAAAACCCTACTAGGATATTGCGATGACGGTTTATTTCAGAGTATCCTTCTCTAGAGTTAGCGAGTCCCTCGCACGTTACGCATTTCCCTCCTGCGTGTGATCTTTTGCTACCCGTGGCAAAGACATGTGCGCCCTGCTTCGATCAATTCCCGCTTAAGTTACAAACCTACATCGTGGGACGTTGTTACAAACGATATTGTCGAAACTGGCGGATCATCGACCAGCGGTCTCAGACGTACAAAACAAAGTTGCAAATCGATCATTGGTCAACAAAACACTGATTCGTGCAACGCCTTCTATCGAAATAAAACTGTGATATATGTCAAATTGTGTGAAATCAGTAATAATAAATGGCTGCGCGACGCTACAGTGATAACCTGGTATTACGTGCCGTGAATAACAACCAGTTATTGCATATGACATCAACATCACTTATTGTGCGTACCAGCTAGTGTCCAAGTATTATATGGCGTCAATAACAACCAAGTATGGTGACATAAGAAAAAACAACGATTACATCACATCAGCAATAACTAGTTATTAAATGACGTAATTAAAAAACGTTTTGTGTGACGTCATCAACAACGGGCAATCATGTGTTGTGTGACGTCATCAACAACGACCACCTATGTGTTGTGTGACGTCACAAACGACCAGTTATTGCGTTGCGTCGATATCAACCAGTTTTCTTGTGATACCAGAGTGTAACCAGTGTCCGTGTGACGTTAATAGTAGTAATTGTGTGACATTATTTCCTTATAACTAGCAGTCTTAATGCAGTATCTACATAATTATAACTGATGAATGGATCAGCAATTTATTATATATTACAGCACGCATAATTCACACGCGACGGAGACTAACCTATGGCGGACCTGCAGCAAGTCACACCAGTTGAAGGGTATTGCATTTACTCGCATGTTGATAACGAATAATTGGAGTGCGATGCTACGGCTCAACTTGGAGAGGCAAACTTGACGTAATTACACGGCAAACAGAGGGCTGGCGACTGGCTTCATATAGCCTCGGTCACTCAGGTGGCAAGTGCTTAACACCATGCAGACCAGCAAAGAGATTGTCACCGAATATCGATCCCGATAGTAAGGCTGATGGGGCGCTGAACGCGTAAACAGGAAATTAATAATTTCGATAGAAGCGTTCCACCGGACTGTTGATTGCGGTGTCACGAATATCAAAGACACAAACAAGGCGATAACTTCACGTTAGCGACGGTTTAAAATATATTCGTTGGAAAAAACGAGAAAGACGGAGCACCTAGGTCTGAGGTTACAAAGCGTACTCGGTGCTCATACACAACTCCATGCTCAGACTCGAGATTTCATGCTCACCGGAGAATCCGTGCTCACGGTGATTATAAAACTTTTTGAGTACGTATTCAACTGAGTACGCCGTCTTGACTACGAGAGCGAAGGAAAGAGCTCCTTAAACGCAATGGCGCTGTTTTATTCTAATAGATAAGCGGCCAGATGGAACGCTCTTGTTGGCGAAGATAACAAACATACATCTTTTTATAAAGATCTTCCTTCATATTATTTTCTAATCTGGTATTACCATTAGAAAGAAACACTTGTGATTGACAGCTGTAAATATGACTTGCATGTTACGTGAGTGAGCGTTATACCATATACCTATTATTGCAATGGCGTGCTAGACTTTTCCGTGAGCACAGTTTCGAAATAGGAATCGATTGTGTTGAATAGTTACGTTGGTTTGATACGTAAGGATGGTAATGTAAATTAAAGAAAGGCGGAAACACGTGTTGGACATAGTTGTTGAAATTACTAAAGCAGTACAAAACGTTAATTAGTAACGTAATACGTTATGCTGAATGCTGAAGGTGACACCGAGTCAACATTATGGGAAATTGGTTTTGACAGCGAAATACGTCAGCGAAACTTTCAGTCGGTCAGCAAAATGTCTGTATGAGATCAGCCTCAAATGAAGTGCAAGAATAGGTTTTACAAAATAAATCGAATACCGTATCTTATTGCCACTTACTGTCATGTAGCCTCCATTACTGTCATGTAGCCTCCATTACTGTCATGTAGCCTCCATTACTGTCATGTAGCCTCCATTACTGTCATGTAGTCTTCATTACTGTCACGCACACAACAATTCCATATATCTCACGTACAATGCATTTCCCCTACTGTCATGTACGACACATTTTACCTACTGTCACGTACCATACATTCAACCTACTGTCACGTATAACACGTTCCACCTACTCTTTGTACGATATAGCCACTGTCACGTATTATAAAGTCCCCATACAATCACGTACGGCACATTTCACGACACAATGTCGTTCACCTCCCATTCGTGACCGAACTGATAACGTGATGACCACGCGTGGTTAATTTGCAAGTCCGACCTTTCTATAGCTCTATCAAAGCGCTGTTTGATGGTATCTATTTCTCCGATAACCCGCTGTATGACTACATCTGGTAATCGCATTCAACATTCGCTGGCAGCGGGCCTCAGCCGATTGCAAATTAAAGACGCAAGCAATAGTTGGCGTTCGGCACACGGCCGAGCGAGGTGGCGATAAGCGAGCGTACGCTGGGGCGAAGCGTGTAAGGTCGTGTGGCCTATTTACTCTCAAACACGCAACATACTGCCAGCATGCACGTGATGTATACTTCACGATATACCTCTCATGCTTCAAATAGACACGCGAAATACAGCTGTACTTAATAACACACTCGCATTAAGTTACATAGGCTCTATCAAATTTCAGAGGAAAGAATAAAAATATTAATGATTGGCGTTTGTGTAGTGTTCCGTCATAGCTTTTGCCATTACAGATTGTATTGTACCATATATTTATTTGTTTGTTTGTTTATTTACAAGTGCAAGTAGCAGAATGTCTTTCACCGTTTACGTATCCGTAACTGTTGCTCTCTATGTGAGGAATAAACCGGATGCACATATATTCCATATCGGCCTTGGTACAAGCCGCGTTAGATAAGCTATCGTGTACGGGCCCATGACACAGTTAGACTTCAGACATCGAAAGAAGTGCAGTGTATTTTTGAGAATTTTTTTTTTTTACAAAATCCACTGTCATACTCTGACATAAATGCATTTGAGTAGTCATATTTCCAGGTGTGATTGTAGAAGGTATTGACTGTAAAATGGTGGATTTCTAGATGATTTGAATAAGCGGAAGGATATTGGCAGCAATTTGTCTGTTTGACCTTTTGGCGGAGTAATGCTTGCCGGCATTCGTAAATATTGTCGGGTGTCACACATTTTACGAGAGCTAGAAATATTAGATTTTGACTAAACTCAATCAGCATGTCGAAGAGATGATGATAACAGCAGGTGAGAAGTTTTTTGTAGGTCACGTTTTCTTATAATCAGACAAAACGTTAACATGGTCGCCAATGGGAAAACTAACTGTATCATATGCCCGTACGCCCAGTTCGGCTGACTTCCTTGCCTTCTATCGGGCACTAGGGCGGCTAACACATGTCGCTGTCGCCGGGAATCTACGACCCTTTGTCTGAGGGTGCCAAATAAAGTAGGCGACGTTACAAACCTTACTCTGGGTATAGGATATAGAAAGGACGTTGCAGTGGAAAACACGTGGCGTGATGTTCGCGTTAAGGCAGACTTCTGTGGTCATGAATAAAGGACCTAGTAAATTGTAATTTAGGAATTTAGAAGATAATTATTTATATCACAAAGGTCACCGGTAGAATGCATTTGCATTGAAATAGTACATATTTCAAATGTTTCATAGGCGGATGCATTTGGTGCAACTTATCTACCATAACACTTGTTGGCGCAGTATCACATGGCTATTTTTGTCCATATTGATGGACATCGTACATGCTTGCGTTTAAATGCAGGTGGAGGTATAGGATTGTATCCTGACTTCAGTATATTAGTAACGATAATGGCGGTGAAGAAGTTTCTGATTTGTCTAGGTCTATTTTTGGTATAATCAGACATACCGTTAACATGTCCGCCGATGGGAAACCAACTGTTCCGTGTGTCCTGCATAGGCGTCGTATCGACCCGGACCCGACATTGATTCCGGGCGGCCCGGAGGTCCTACCCGGCATACCCGGCATCTACCCGGCATCTACCCGGCATCTACCCGGCATCTACCCGGCATCTACCCGGCATCAGCGGCCCGAAGGGCAGGAGCCCACGTACAATTAAGACTCTAAACGATAGAGTCGTCGAAAGCTACCCTCGTGTGGCTCTCTTCAGGTGGACATTATTTAACCTGTGTGCACTTATAAAGACCATTTCCTTAACTTACTTTGTTACTGATCGGTGTTTTTATCATATAGCTAACTCCTAACCAAATTTTTCTATTTCTAAAACGTTCATTCAGACACTGTGCTTTATTTGAAGTGCCCAGATGGTGTATGTTCGGAACAATGTGTAGGTCAGGGGCGTAGCCAAGTCCCGCTCTCTTGTATGATCCATATGAAAATCTAGGCCCATAAGCTGGGGTACTATAATGGATGTAGGCGCAACATCACCGCGAAAAATATATAATAGCTCTTCTCCCCCCCCCCCCCCCCACCCCCTCGTCTTCCCATGTCATGTCCGACATCATCCACAGGTTGATTGCGACTCCTGAAAACATCTGGAACGTCACTGCGAACAATCTCCAATAGCACTCCCACCGCCACCCCCCCCCCCCCTTCTTCCCATGCCAGTCCGATAGACAGGAGCTGAGGCTCCGGCTGAAACTTTTACATATGACACAATTTCATCAAAATGCTTTCCATCATCCATGCTATGGGCCTACAATATACAGGGACCCGTTTGAAATATATGGGTACGCTCCTATAAGTTAAAAACAAATTTTTATGTCGATGTTATTGTGTGTATATCCTGATGGCGAGACCTGCTGCGGACACGCCATTCCAACTATATACGGGATAGACAAGACAGCTACTATATATACCTTAAGACGGCGAAAGGGGCTTTTGGAGCCAAGGGCTGGAACGGGTACGGCCTGACGATGGAAACCATGAAGAGTCAGCGGAAGATGGCGAGCCAAGTAATAGCAATAACGAGGATCTCCAAGACTTGACAAGAAGGAGTTCATCGATGAACCGGTGCACTCGCAGGCAAGGAGAAAACACGATAATCCGGCCCACTCATCACCGAACACGCTGAAGCTTCTGTTGGAATCTTGATGGCCGTGCAACTCGAAAGTTGTGACAACTGCTACGCTATTTTACCAGCAAATAAAAACCTGGGCAAAAGAGGGGCACGCTGGTAGACAGCACTTCAGCGTGCTCAACGATCATGACGTTTACTACTCCCTTCGAATCGAGATCTGGAAGACCTATGCTGCGCCCTCACTCTTACCCACCGTGTTTCACAAACACCAGTTCTGCCTGTCACGACTATACGTGACACGACCAGAGTTCTCCACACGCGACTGGAGGAGTGCTCCCTTGTTGGACCTTGTTGCCCTGAAGCAACGTACCAGTTTTATAATTTGCTTGGTCTATTGCCGTATTTGACACAAAAAAACTACCATCAATGCAAAATCACTGCTGCCATATCAAGTTAGTGTATATAAATATTTAGCTCATAATTTGTTTCTGTATATGGTCTGTTGAATACAACATTATAACATAGGTGGTGAAAACAAATTATTGGAAAAGTTGAAATAAATCATCCACTAAAGGGTTAATGATTCATTCGTCACCTTCTACGAGACTGTTGTGAGTGACGCATAGCGGATGGACAGCGAGGGTCCTCAGCTCGCGCGCGCTGCCAGAAGGGGAGTGGAGATAAACCTGAAACCGATCAAGCTTCATGAGCAGCTTGTTGACGGATCCACCAGGAGCTGCTCAAGCAAGTGATGTTGGTATCGACTGAAGCTATGCCATAGAGGACATAACGATGGTGGGCCAATGTCTGCTCTACTCAATATCGCCATAGATTTGGCATTTCGAGAACTCCACCCCGAAATCGACTGCTACATCTACAACAACGAGGCGACAGTTGTTCTATGGTTGTTGCCCATTCTCCCCGCTGTTACAGAGTTGCTGAACAGAGAGAACTTTGTGAAGTACCTGCCGCTCTACACGATAGTAGTGGAAACCTTAATGTGTCTGCTAACCACGACATATTCCACAGAAAGGTCGTTTTAGAGCTTGCTCGCGTCAAGTCAAAATACCGAATGTCCGTGGGTTAGCTCCACGTGATCAATTATGCCACCTCAACAAGACAGCAAATGTCTCCATTGTTCTGGAAATTGTAGCGGACGAATTACTGAGCTTCGTATTTCTCAGAAGCATATCTGCCCGCATATCAGACTAGCATGGTGTATTCAGCAGGTGTTTGTTGTACACATAAATGTCCAATAATAAACAATAAAACACATATATAGTAGTTAATTGTATTTTTATAATTGTATTTATATTACTACATATTTGGGCCAGTAGTCATCCAACGTCTGTTGGTGAACTCAGCCTGCTGAGTTTCGATGGCGCCAATATTTATTATTTAGCAGGCTTAAATATCTATTGACATGCATTTTCGTAATGCTCTCCTGGTTTTCGGGAAAGCGCCGGCCCGGACAGAACCAGCGGCCCGACGGGAGTTGGATGCCGGGCGGCCCAAAGGGCTGACCGGTGGATTTACGACGCCTATGGTGTCCTGATGCCAGCGACATGATGGACAGCGTCAGACGGCGAGGAATGGCGGGCGGGCAGGCGGACGGGATCTATATACGGGTACCACGGAAATGCATCCTCGGCAGGACCGAGAAAGAAACATCGACCGCTGAAGGAGTTGCGGGGAACCGGGGAGGAACGTAGCAAGCCTTGCATTGCCGTCCAGCGAAGAATAGTAATTGCGTAGTACGTGTCAGCGTCGAGGGAGGTATCGATTCTGATTAACAATGGCGTTTGCTGTATAGTAAACAATGACCACTTATAGCGCATGTTTACAGCATGATCAACACAGGGCCGCTCCGTACAAAATATAAAATAGTGATAACCCATTTGTGATACGGCGTGAACTTAACGCAAGGATGACATATTAGAGTAACAACGTGTATATTATAGTTGATACAACGTGCAAGGAAAGGGTTCATATACGTGAGTGAGCCACGGAGAGTGTGTAAAAGGTGGTGGATTGACCGTTGACGACACTGGAGACTTGTATAATCAACGCGACGACATTAAGTGATACTCATTTCTAAGGATCCTTAAGGAATGGAACTAGTTAGTGCTGAATATGCATGACGATGTTACATGCAAGTGAAACAGACGAACCAGACTAGGGCTGAACCATTAGGATAGCTAGGAACTGTGTGTGTTCACGAACCATCGGACTATCGGCAAGATACGTGGTTCCTTGTCCACACACCACAAGGACACTGCTACAATAGAAATTGTTAAATCGTTGTTAAACGAAACCCTTAGACACACCCATGTGCGTTACACTTCACAGTTGCATACAACATTTTGCAAGTTATCAAAAGGAATACTGTCGCAAACAGTACACGAAGTCATACCACAAAAGTGCACACAAGTATGCTGTTGCAAAACATCTGAAACAAACCACGTGAGAACATAACTACGAACCGTGTACTCACACTGTTAGGGTCCTCCGTTGAAGCCTATCTAAGCTACACCGGTAGTGTCCGTCGTAGAGTTATGTTGCAGTTCAGTAGTCACAATACACAAGTCCAACGAAGAAGTTCGCTTGTTGAACGTCGTCGAAGAAAACGGACTCGCACAGAGAGAACGCGTTGTCACGGATGCAGCATGGCTGCCCTAGTGAGATGTTAGCTATATCGCTGGTTGCACTCTTGTCTGCCGGGACTTCGCGGTCACTATCGTTTATATACCCGACTTAACGTGTCAGTTCTCCACGGCGCGTGCGGCCCGAGTCTTACTCACGCCAGCCTATCTTAGGTTTCATCATCACCGGCGCAACGGATATAGCTCAGCCCCTACGCCCTAGCAGCTTCCAGCGGCGGCACCGAGTAGCGCGTAATGACGCAGCCGTCGATTCCAGGGAACTACTACACGGCGCCACCGAAATAGATTTCCCGGTTCCTCACAGTGATGACGTCGCCGTCGCCGGTTGACCAATCGCGGCACCGCACAAGGCGGGATTCTCGTTATCGATATTCATGCGCTGACTGCGCGCGTAGGACGTGTGTAATGCGCGTGTAGTGACGCCGCGTTGCCAACGCTCATCGCGCGTGTCTGACGAGCACACGACAAACGCTAACCGTGCCTCGCCTCGGCAAACACCGACCACGTATTGAGATTTATGGGCCGGACTTGCGATACGTGATAGCTCTGTTTCGGTGTTTATTAGCGAGCCGTTTAGCGTTTGTCCAGGGATGTCGAACTACCAGGTGGCTGAGTACGAACGTAATTTTCTTCACGGCTGTTAAACTCTCTCATGTAAAAAGTTCAGCGGAAAATTATAAAAACGCATGCAATATATCGCAAACCAAATGATGAATTGTAGAACAAACGTAGAATTATCGAGACATTTTTTTATTGTACAATTGTTGCCAAGACGAAAAAACTATCAGCATCAGTTTAATGAGTACATATACATTGTTGTCACGCACACATACGCACATGCACACGCATACAAACGTACACACGTACAAACACGTACCCGCACGCACAGGTAAACAAATAAACAAATATAAACACACACGCGCTCACAGTATATGTATATATATATATATATATATATACATTTATATATATATATATATATATACTGTGTGTTAGCGTAATAACCCATATGTACATATGTGTGTATATTATATATATATATATTTATATATAAATATATATAATGTTATTATATATATATATATGTATATATATATATATATGTATGTATGTATGTATGTATGTATGTATGTATGTTAACAAGTCGTCGTAAATGTTTAGAGCCTGTTTGTTTGTCCAGGTTCTTTTTACTTATGCCTTTGTAATACGCGCGTCATATCTCGTCGTTGCAGGCGTAGGTCTATTGTGCGTGGCCAAACATACATGGCCTGTCCGTACCCGTAAACAACGCACACGCGTGCACTTACACGAGTCCTGTCAGTTGTATGTGTACGGGCGGTTCATGTCGATGTTTACCTAAGGCAGACACCACAAATCTTTCAATTACAGAACGCTATATCTTCTTCAAACCAGGCCCCTTGATGTCTCGTTAAAATGCCTTACTTTTAAGAAAATCTGGCATTCATTGGCAGGGTAGACGAGGTAGGTCTACTGTTTACCCTTTGAGGGTGGGTCACTTTCAGGATGATTATTTCGTCTTAATAGGGGGCATGCCCTCACGCATGGTCAGAGCTGTTTGCATCACTTTATACACTTACAATAGATTTAGTTGAATATGTCAATGATCAATTGCCACGTTTTGTACGAATAGCACCACAGACACTCAGTGTTACACCGTTTGTAATGCCACTCCATTGTCGCTTAACGTTACCAAACGTGCGGGTTTCTGCTATTTTTATTCCGTTTCAGTGTTGCCTAACTATGTCAAATGTACAGTCTTCTACTTATTAATTCCGTTCCAGTTTTGCCTATCGAGGGATCTAACGATGTCAAACATACAGGCGTCGACCTAGCAGTTCCGATCTAGTGTAGCTAACCATTGCCAAACGGGCGGTTTTCTACCTATTTCCTATCC